>JAJJMB010003267.1:4543767-4576858 GCA_023531105.1 Papaver atlanticum | reverse complement strand
ATTTATTTGAATGGTTAAATGTAAAGAATGAGAGATTGAAGAAGATCATGGAAGAGGATTACTCCTCACTGAAAGAAGAAACCTAAGGTTTAACTTCTGATCAAAAAATCAGGTAGAGAGACCAAGCTGCACTTCTGTTGGCTTATACAATTAATAACCATGATTTGGGTAACTTACGACAATTGTGACGTTGGTGCTTCTTCTGTCATGTAAGGCATCCCACCTAACAATGTTTAACAACCAAAATCAGATGGGATAAGAAGAAGGAAAAAAAAAAAAATGCTGGAGGATCATCAGAAATGAAAATCTCACCTTGTGGTGCAGCTGAACTGTAGGGTGTCACTAAATCCTGAGGATACCATGGTTGACCAAGGTCGCCTAAGAAAGCAGATTGCAACTGAGGATCTGGTAGCGCTGATTGTAACGAGCTCATGTTCAAGAACTAAAAACGAGAAACACATCAGCTAGAGTACAAAATGATTGCATACCACTAGCCACATGTAAAATTGAAAGTAAGAAAATAGTTAAGTAAAATTAAGAGCACTGCTTCTCGAATTAAACTAACAAATATGTGAGACACTTTAAAGGTCTTCGTTCAGCAATTACTCGGGCCAAGTGATTTCAGTTCTTTTATAAGACCTTCAAATAAACTACTTGCAACTAGGAAAATTGGCTGATCTACTCTGTTGGCTGCTTCAGTGGGGAGTCTGGTCATATCAAAACATTCCAAAGATCATAAAAGGAAGTCAGGAAACCAACTAAGACCATGTCCACTCTTAAGAGTAGCAATTGCAAACAGCACACTATACACATACTATGAGAAAAACCTACCACTGCAGCACTAAGCATGGACTTTGTAAAGGTGAGTGACATCTTAACCAACGGAATGGACGACGGCTACATCCACAGACATAGTCCGAATTCCATATGATGGACATCTCCTTCCTAGGAAACGTAGAGTCTAAAGACTACTATTCTAGGAAGCATAGACACCAACTGTCCACTTCTTAAGGAGTTCAGATTGTTATCCTTAGACATATTATAGAACTATACGTCCACAGACATTGTCCAAATCCCATACAGTGCGTGGACTTTTATTTTCTAGGAAACGCAGAGTCTAAAGACTGTATCGTTCTGAGAAGCATAGACACTAACTGTCCACTTCTTAAGGAGTTCGGATTGTTATCCTTAACCATGTTATAGTACTATCCAGACAACAATGATTCAAAATGCCATTGCAAGACAATTTTGAACTCAAACTGCACAATAGGATCTTAGAATGGGTTCCCAAGCAAAACTTGGGGGTGGGGGATGGGGGACTGGCAATCTCTAACAGGAATCTTTTACGTAATAAAATTTATTCAGTTTTCAAAATATTGTTCAAGGGAACAGCCTTGAGCCTTGTTTTGAGAGATTTCTCAGACACATGAGAAAGACAATGATCCTGTTAAATCAATGGCCGGTTTTCAAGAGTTGTTATATTTCTAGAACCTAATTGATGGAAATTTAATAATCTAACAGTTATATTAGCAATATTCAATCACATTAAAACAATTCCCAACATAGTAACTCCATCTACTAAATGAGTCGGTATCATATTCTTTATAATGACATACCGCATTGGATGGTTCAGATTCAGCTTCATAAGTAAAATCAAATTCGAAAGGATTTGTAGATTTGCAATCAGCAGCAGGCGACACCATCGTTGTCCCTGGCTGTTCAATGTGAAATAGGTTGTCATTTGATGAAAAAAATGAAGTACAAACCCTTTTACATCTGAAGCAAGAGAGCAATACGAACCATCAAAGGGAACACTGATGGATTAAAAAAAGACCCATTGCTGACACCATTAGATATTGCACTAGGAACAGGATGTCTATCCGCTGGAGTTTCTCCATAAACTCTGTCTATGCTGGAGTCCTGCAAAAAACTTATTTATAAGAACGAGAGCAAGCAGATTTCATATAATTCAATATGAGCAAATACGGCACCTCCAAAAGTTTGGAGTTAAAACTCTGATCAGCGTCTAACGGTGGCTTATAAGCTTCAACTTGTGCTTCACTACTATACGTCATATTATAGGTAGGTTGAGGAACGATGACAGGAGAATCATCAAAAGCATTCCATTGCTGCTCATTTAAGTTCAACACTGAATCAGAATCTTTCAAGTAACTAATTCCAGCTAGTAAACACCAATAGGGAAAGAATCTAGAACGCTTTGAATTGTTTTTTTAAACTGCTTACCTCGGTGTTTCCTGCATTAATGGAAGCTTGAACTTCGCGACTGCTGTCATGCCACTGATTATCAAGAGATGCGAAAGACCCATGAGTTGTAAAATCTTGTATTGATGTCCATGTGCTTGAACTAACAGAAGGAAGTACATCAAAGCTCCCAAAGGGTGCTGCATCACCATGAACAGTTCTAGCAGGGGGTATATTTTTTGTGTCAGGAGCAGGTATTTCATGCTGCGGCATGTCGAATGTAGCCCATCCTTCGTTATCTACAAATGAAACAGCGGGCAATTTTTGCTCCAAAGAAGCAGGCATTGATTGTAGGCTGTTCATGTCAGCGAACAGATCTACTGACGGGGCTGAGTTCGTTGTTGGAGGTTGAAACAAATCTATAGATGGGGCAGAAAAGGTTGCAAACCGCTGTATATTTGATGCAGTTACAGGGTTGAGACTTGAATTTGAAGATACATGGGATTGCGGTAATGAGGGAACAGAAGGCAATCTTTCCAGCTGAGTTCGAGCAGAGGGTTCAGGTTCAGACACAACATCAAACAGTCCTGAATTAACAGATTGCAAAGACATGGAGTTGCTATCAAATGACCCAAAGCTGCTCGTCGATGCAGTTCTCTGCTGAAATGAACACGTCGTTATTATTACAGGTAAAAGCAAAAATTGACACATCACAACACCAGAATTACAAGCAAATTTTACCCAGGACATCAACTAGATATCATTCAATAATTATAAAGTAGAGACGGCATAAAGCAAGCAAATAGATTTGCCGTACCCACTCGAATTGTTGTTATTATTTTTATCCCTCTTGTATTATTATTATCTTTTTATCCCTCTTGTATTATTATTATTATTGTTTTTAAATATTATTATATTATTGGATAACTAATATTACATGAAACTAGTTGGAAGCCTAACAAGCTAATCTCCAACGACGTACTACTACATTAATTGAACAGGTTGCCGTGCTAGCCTACCAGCGAGCCTCATGAGGAACCAGCCAAGGGAGCCTAATCGGATAGGGGGGCTGATTTATGTCGCAAGGGGGGCAACCCCTTGTATTATTATTATTATTATTATAAATTATTATTATTATTATTGACAAATAAGGATAAGATCCACTGAATTGTTAGGGCCAACAGTCTACATATCTTTAACAAGCATAATTGAATTTTACAAAAGGGACCAACCTGTTGATGTGCAACCCCGTGTACATCTGCCTTGGCATTTCCATCTAAATATGAGTTTATGGTTTGACGTTGCCCATCTTCAACTAATATATCCCTTACAGGATAGGAAGGTGGGCTGCTAACTCCAGTGCCCTTCTGGTAATTTGGTGACGGAGCGCCGGATCTGAAAGGATCACCTCCGCTGGACGCAGAGTAGTCTGAAACTCTGGAAACAGATCCCTCATTGGCAAACCTATCCTCATACATTGGCTCACCTGGGCGACCTGGACTATAAATAAAACTAGAAACCTTTCCTTCATAATGACCTCGGTCTGAACCAGGCCTTCGAGTAAGTGCCCCACCTTGTTTTCCATACTTCCTATCCTCATATTGATATTCATACGGGGGACTCTGCGAATAGGAATGGTATGAGCTGGCCCGTCTTGTTTCATCTTCAAGGTTTCTCAGACTCTGTCAGAATATAACCAACTTAAGTTAATCTCGCAAGAATCATAATTTTCAAAAAATACAACCAAATTAACCTTCCTCTCAGGGATATAATATTCGATGTAGAATACCTGTATGTCGCTTGGAAGCTTGTCAGACCCGCTCCCTCCAGCATATTTTTTATCCACATACACATTTTTTATGAACTCCCGAATCTTTGCAACATTACTGCATGAACAATAATAGTAATAAGTTTCGTGTGTGTTGCAGCACAAATAAATTAACTGCTCGGCAGAGAAGCAGTTCACTCCCACCTGCTACTTGGCAATCTCTCCCTCTGTAGGTCCCAATCTTTCAGAAAGATTTCTCTCGCACGCTGAAAAGGCAAAGGTCTTGTGAGCACATATAAGCAAAGCCCTCAAGCAAACTAAGTCTAGGAACAAATTGCAGACAGTGTTTCTACCTGATTACCACCTCTTTGAAGAGAATCAACTTCTTGCGAAGTAAATTTAGACATCGACACAGATTTTACCCTGTGAGTAAATTCACGACTGCCAACACAAAACATGATTGTATCACAAAGAAATTCAATGTTTCAAGAAAACCCATGACTAATTAATTCTAGATATTACTCAAGTTCTCAGTAAATACTGTAAAAATGTACGGGACAGATACTTAATAGAGTAGAACTAGGACATGAAAAAGATATCAGTCTCACCCTAACACAAACTTAACATCAATTTGGTGTGAGATCACATAGGCTCGTATGGAAGTATAACTTTTGCGATATTCAATATCAATTAACACATCCACAACATTAATACAACTAGTCAAGGACAAGAACTGGAAGAAAAAAATTACAAGTGGCCCACAAAATTGATGATGCATAAAGTAAAGAAATGTCTAAGATAGAGATAATATAACTATGAAAACTTCTAAAGATCAAAACCAACTACGAAGCTATGCTACCAAGAAGACAGCTATAGTAAGAAGAGCTAAAGACTTTTACTTGAAACTCCAATCTCATAATTTATCTAAAAAAGACACGACATGTTTTATGTTAATAATTTAATGTAGTGTTTTCATTTTACTAAAGTTGTATATTAGATTGTAAAGTAACAATATACTATCCCTATTATGATCACAACATACTTTTTATGGAAATTTAGTTCACAACTTAGGAATAATCGACTTGAGTAAAAAAAAAAAAAAGTTACTCACTGTATTCCACTGCAGGTTATACAGATGAAAGTCCAGAAATTCGGACAAACGTACTGAGGACCCTGCATCCAAAAACATAAAATCTGAATTTCAAAACGGAAAGAAACTAGGGTTTCAATCAGCAACAGTCATACTAATTTAAAAGAAGAAAAAAAATCCTTAAAAGAAAAGAAAAAAAGTGAAGAAAATTTTTACAAGGCTGTTGCAGTTGATGCATCTTCGATTTGGAGGAAGTTTCATAAGGCCTCTAATAATCTTTTCATTTCTCTCTTCTTCCTTTTTACTAGTCATTGTAATAATAATATCTTCAGACTTCAATGAAAATTGAAGATGATTTCAATCTTCAAATCATACACTACTTAATAAATAGATGTGCTTAGTTAGAGCTGGGGATCGAAGACAAAATTGTATGAGAAAACCAATCCAAAAGATTTAATGAAGATAGAAATAATATGATATTATCTAATTTGAACTCAAATACAGCTTGACTAGATTAAATAAGTAACCCTAATTTAATTGAGACGGAAAGGAATTTGAATCTCTGTGTGACTCTCTCTGTAATGTCGACGAAGAAAATTGAAAAAGTGGGATTGTTTTTTTTTTAGTTTTTCAAATACTAATAAAAAGGTATTTATTTATATTATAAATTGGGAGTGTTTTATGATTTTGTCTTCTTTTCTTTCTCTAACGGACAGTGATGACTGGTAACCTGTTGGTGCCAGGGATACAACAGACCTTTTTACCGGATGACCGATTAATGACTATAGTGGCACTTTCAGATGGGAGTATTTAATCTTAGGCCTATTCCTATGCACATGCCAAAAACTGATATTTGGCATATATGCACCCATTATGGGTATGTCAAACTGTCAAACTCATATGTCTATATGTCAGGAATAATATATAGGCATACACGACAGAGTTTCCAGCGAGCGATAGAGTGTCCATCGCTCGACGGTCAAGCCAGCGTTCGCTGGTCTTTAAAGCGCCAGCGCTAGTCAAGCTATCGCTCGGCAATCTGATCATCGCTTATCAGATCTTCATCCAACGGCTACTATTTTTCCCCTCTATAAATACCTAATTTCAATCTCATTTCAACTCACACCAGAATTTCTAAATCTCTCTAGAATTTCTCAATCTTCTTCTTCAAATCTAAAACAATCACACCTTCTCTACAATTCTTTATTTCTTGTATATGGATTCACAATCTCAAAGTCAAGGCAAAGGAAAAGCTAAAAAAAACAACGTCCGTGGTGCAAAATACAACATGATAGAGGATGAATGCATTTGTCGTAATTATGTTTTTTTTACCCAAGATTGTATCGATGGTGGACAACAACATGGTAACACCATGTGGGAAAATATATTTCATAAATATGAAGAACAAACCATGAACATCAATTCTCGTGATGCAAAAGGATTGGCAGAACACTTCATTGTAATCAACAGGGAAGTAGCCGCTTATGTTGCATTGATAATGCAAGCCAATAGAGCAAGCAAGGAGAGTGGTCAGGTGGATGTTGATTTTGAAAAACAGGTTCGTATAAATTGGCAGCGAAAACATGGTAAGCAGTTCGCTTTCGAAAGATGTTATCATATTTTGAAGGGGTTGAAAAAATATAATCCAGATTTCTTATCAACTAATCAACAAGTACTTGAAAGGTAACAATATAATTCTTCTCCCTCAACACCAAATACTTCACCATTTTCACCAGGTCCATCAAATTCCTCACCAGATACTGCAAGAAACCCAAATGGTAACTTAGTTTTTAATAATTATGATGATGGTAAGAGAAAACTGCCAGGGAGGAACAATGCAAGATTAGCTAGAAAATTAGATCGAGAAGGAGGGAGTTCCGGTGGATTTAACATGGCGGAGTTTATGGAACATCAAAAGACCGTCGAGAAGCAAAGAGCAGTTGATAGGAAATTTCAAAACATGGAGAGTAAAAAAAGTCGTCTTTCTCAAGAAAAATTTGGGTTTGACTATGATAAGCATAACATTCTTCAAGCTAACACTTCAAGATGGTAAAATTCCCTCCCTCGATACGTGAAAAGACGAGGGTACCCAAATATACCTCAATCACTTTGTGTGATCGTCTATGGATACGAGATCGAGACAATACAACAATCAAAGTGTGATTACTTGATAATAGGTTCGGACTTAACCAAACTCTATAGGATCACTATCAAGTAATACGGAGTTAACGTTTGTGTAATTTACTTTAAATTATAATAACAACAATTATAATTGCGGAAAACAAAAGTAAATGACACAGCAAGATTTTGTTAACGAGGAAACCGCAAATGCAGAAAAACCCCGGGACCTAGTCCATAATTGAATACTCTCATAATTAAGCCGCTATACAAAATTACACCAACTTCGAATAGTTGAGACCAAGCAACTAAACCTATAGTTCACCTAGTTTCTTCAGTATCCATGCGCTTCCGACATTCAATAAGTGCACTCACTGGAACAATTCCTTTGGTTCATATTCCAAACAGTAAAGGAACAACAAATTTGTTCGGTAACAACTCTATTCAATTCAGTGATATGAGTTAGACAAAGGCTCATCTGTTTAATCCAATAAACTCCTTTGTCGGGTTTAGATCTATCTATTCAACAACTACCAAAGTAGCAGAGATTAGATTTTGCAATCAATAATAGGATCTACCAAGATACTAAATACAGATGTCGATCTACGCAACTAATCAATCAAATCTATCAAAGATAAACCGATTATCGTTGGATCCCATCCGATCAAGTTTTGTGCACACCAAAGATTATGAAACCCAATAAGAAATCTTATTTGTCTTCAAATCTTCTTAAATCTTCAATAAACACCTACACACCACAACTTGAATCTCTTATGATCAATCACGCACACAACGGAGTCTGTTAACAATGGATTATCACAAGATGTCTTTAGATCTACAAACAGTTCTAAAGATCCCGTCGACACTTCGATCTAGTTTGAGTGAATCTTATATCAGAAGAGAAGATTCTCAAGAATAAACAAACTAGGTGCAATCAAAGTTCAACAACCATTAGTCAATCAAATCAAATCGAAAACTAATAATACTGCAATTATCTAGTTTCCCACCAACGGTACTCGTAGAGCTTCTTGATCCCACAGAAGTCTTTAAACGAGCGGTCGTAAGAGATTTTGCCTAATTAGGGTACTTTCCTCTCCGAATAGACGGCTCCACCAGTAACAACACAACAAGGTATTTTTGCTGGCTCTTAGGATAGTTTGCTCGAAATGCAAACTTGGGTATTTATAGACCAAGGAAGTTTGGACACCAAGGAATTTCCAGAACCGAATATTCTCAAGATATGCAATATATTTCCAAATCAGTTTTCATAATTCCTAGAAATGCTCTGTCCAAAAATAATCGAAATCCTACTAGAAAATCTCCAATTAGTAAATGCACATTACCAATTTTTATTTTCCAGAGATATGCATTTTAATTTCTGGTAATTAAAAGCATATAAAATTAACAACCTTAATTAAAAGATTCTCAACTTATTTCGGTCCGAGATCTCCTTGAGTTATTAAGGAATATCTTTGAACAATAAAAGATAAGAGTTACTGAACATGTTCAAAGTATGTCGACATCTTATTTCTTTGTAAATCCTTTTTCATATTTACAATCTTGGAACCGATTATACCACACTTCCAAATAAGTTTAGAACCGGTTCATCTGATTTCCAAGAACTATGTGATTGATCAAATATCAATACACTAATCATGGGTTTACGGTTCTACCAAACACAAGGATCGGTTCTACCATAATATGGTTACTGGGACCGGTTACATCAGTTACCAGGATCGGTTACATCAAATACCAGGACCGGTTACCATATTCTCATGGTTTTACTTGTGATCGGTCACACCAGTTACCAGGATCGGTAACACCAATTACCAGGACCAGTTACACCAATTACAAGGATCGATTACACACTCTTTGGTGATCAGTTACACCAATTACAAATATCGATCATACCATCTTAGGTGATTACTTAGGATCGGTTACACTAATAAAAGTCATACCAATACATAAGTCAGGCATTGTGACTAGTTTTACCAAGATACATAACAAGTTATGATCGGTTCTACTAACTCACACATATTGGTAATTCAAGGATATGCAATGAATAATAATACCAATAAGCCTAGCGATTTCCCTTTCGATTCATAAAACAAGTTCATGAATGTACTTCCTTTAAACGAATGTAAACATTGTTTCCTATGACGAAATCTTCACCCATACCCATACACATAATCACAATAGCATTCATACGATTATGTCGATGTCTTATATACGAAGTTAAAAAAATAAGCGTTATACTTCGTATTCTAATTCCTTAACACTATGTCTACTAGAGTATAATCATTCACAGCTTCGCAATTATGTTTTCAATATAGCACAACTTGAAAGATACGTTGGGAATGAAACAGTTCAAGTCAAAATATTACTAACCTCAAGAGGAAGGATGATGTCGTCGATGTAGCTTGTTACTTTTTCACATTCTTCAAGTCTTTGAGTAATACTTGTATGTCTTATTTTCCTAATCTTTCTAGCCTAACCTATACGAAGTTGTCTCTAGTACATAATCAAGCGACTCTTTAATTGAGTTTTGATTCACTAAAATATGACAACCAAACTTGACATACCAACGCTTGGTGGGTTCAACCGAGCTATGCTCTAACAATACGTATACCTTCTTGAGAATACTTCTTATGGCTCTGGAACTCTAGGTATTTTGCCCGTATGTACAAGCATCAAAGTGTCGATTATTTTATTATCTTCAGCTTCCTCATCATCAAGTTCTTGCAACCTCCTTCGATGCATTTCTTGTTGTAATCTAAACCGATTCATAATAACATTCCTCTCTTCATTGGATCTCGCTATTGATGATTATGAAATTTAAAATGAGAATAGAGATAGAGAAATTAATGAAATATAGGTTGAAGTAGGTGTGAGTACCTTGGAGAAATACGAGGGCGTATATATAGGAGCCAGTAGGGGGAAATAGCCGTTGCAAAATATCTAGTGGTCGATAATATTAATATCGCTAGCGATACTATTTAAATCGCTCGGTTTAATGTATAACGCCAGCGATAATCATAATATCGCTCGCTAGAAAGTCGATCGCTTATTGGTTTTCCCATAGTGGCGCAATTGGTTTGCCATGCCACCTGGTATGCCAAACAGCTTGTTTTTGGCATGTGCATAGGAATAGGCCTTATGGTGTCAAAGTGACTCCATCAATAACCGAATAGTGAAAACTACTATAACCCCCTACTATAAGGGTTCAATATATAGAAGCCCCACAAAATGGATCCTTCACTATCAACTCCATACTTTCACATTTTGATATTTTTAGGCCCAAAGCTTTAGAATTCAGGGCTTGTTAATAAAAAAATTATTTCATAATACCAAGACTACCTTTTAGTATATACAGTTAATAAAACTAGGTTTAGGTTTCATTTTCGGTTTCATTTTCTTTTTCACTTTCTCTCTCTCATTTTCTTTTGCTCTCTCTCTCTCAGACGAAGAAACAGGCCGAGAACACGATTTCTAATCGAAATTTCAATGAGAAATGATTTCAGAACTTAGATCTAATCTTTACAAGCAAAGATCCTGATTATCTAAACATAAATTCGAAATCAACATCAGTTGTTCTTCGGAGATTCAATGAAAATCAATGGATAATCATCATTAGCACGAACTAAATATGAAGATTCTCCTAGAAAATCAAATCGAACAGGTAAAATTTCAATTCAATCGGTTGATTTAATTCTTAGATTTCGATTTTTATTTTCTAAAAAATTATTTGGGAAACTTTAATAGTTTGATTTCAGTTCAAATCTGTTACTGAAATCATAATCAGGGTGATTTCTCTGTTACTGAAATTCTAACTCTCTCTTCTCCAGATCTAGGCTCCGGCGAAATTATTCAACAATTTTTTATCTTTTTAAGCTCAGATTCGTTCATCAGCAGTGAAATATCGAGAATGCCTCATCACCGGAAATCATCAAACTTGTTTCATGATCGAAGAGATCTGTTTTGAATGAGTTTTTTGTTTGTGTTAAAGAAGATCGAGAAAATCATTAGCAGTGAAAGATCAAGAAGACTTCATCACCAGAAATGATGAACAGGTAAATGTATTCTGTTGCAATCAATTTTAATTCATTCTTTTCTAGGGTTTTCTTTCTTCTCTATAGATTACATCTCAATTGATTTATAGATTAATTATTTGATTAACAGTTTAATCTACCGATCGATTTGATCTAAGTCATTTAATCTGGATTTCTCAGTTGATTCAAAGACATCTCGTGTATTTGATTGAATTGTTCTTGTTTGAAATCAATTTGATTTATTTTTCATCTGCTCTTTTAGATCTGGAAAAACGATAATAAATTTGTTATTAGAAGAATAAGATATGTTTGAAGCGATGACAAATCTGAATTTTACTCTGCATTTTTGAATTTTTATGTAGTTATTTAGAATAGTTTTATCTCAATTTCGTTTTTTTTGTTTGTCAAAACTGTAGAAGAGAGGAAGAAATGGCTTTCTGTAGGGTTTTGTTGGTGTAGCTGTGTGCAGAAGATATAGAAATGGAGTTGGTGGTTCTGGTGGTGCTCAGGTGGTCTTGTAGCTGATTGCAGAAGGCTGGTGCTGGTTGTTTACAACTGCATTTATAGGGATTGCGAATTTTAGATGAATGTTTAGGCTTGAGTGAATGAATGGCAGAGTTAAGCTGCAACTGCAGTTGAGGTGAAGCTAAAATGATTGTTGTGTCTAGCTAAAGGCTTGTGGTACTGGTGGTATGGAGGCAAGAATGGATGTATATGCTGCAGCTGAAATGGCTTGACTGAATTACCTGAAGTAGATATTGGTTGCAGCTGGAGTTGGAGATGAAATGGCTTAATTGAATTACCTGAAGTAGATGTTTGACTGAATTATCTTCTGCAAAACTATTGTATTCAGTCACTCACAAACAGTGGTTGTATGTGGAAATTATCAAACTATTTTGTGCCAACCAACTAGAGGTAAAGGTAGACTTACTGAGGCAAGCTCTCTTTTAAACTCCCTATGTTTACATGACTATTTGTTTAAAACTTTCCATAGAATTTTAGGAAAAGTCATGAACCTTTTGTTGGTAGGAAACCCACCTTTTGATGAAATTGTGTTGCAATCAACATGTGTATCTACTAGTTACACATGCAAAAAAAGCATGTGTATTTTTTAGTTACAGATGCATTATGATGTGTAATTTCTGGTTACACTTGTATTTTGGATGTGTAATTGCTGATTACACATGCATTTAAGTATGTGTAGTATGTGTATCTTATGATTACATTCCTCTATAACGTAACTTCTGGAGTCCACATTATAGTCGACCTTTACACGAATAAAGGGATGTTTACAGATGCAGCTCCGAGCGGAACTTCTTCTGGAATGTAGGTTTTAGCAATGTTCCCTGTAATAAAAAAGTACATTTGTTTTTAGATCTTTGTGAAAATTCTTATCTGCATATGTTGATCTCAGATATGAGGCTCTTGAGTTACGTGATGGTGACAATGGAAAATATCTTGGAAAAGGTGTTAGCAAAGCTGTTAAAAATATCAACGAGAAGGTGTCTGAAGCTCTAGTTGGAATGGATCCAACACTGCAATCCCAAATTGACCAGGCTATGATAGACTTGGACAAGACTGAAAATAAGGTATGAGAGTTTACTTTGTACTTGGGTATCTTTTACATCAAAAGATTTTGATATTTAAGTAGTGGGCAGCTATACTTAATAAGATATATAGTGATGCGTGTCGTGAGTGCAATCAAATTAAATCACTTATTTCCACACAATTAACTGGTAATATAATGGAAGCAAGGATCGTTCCCACGAAGAGCGGGGAGTTTAATTGTCAAAAAGGTCACAAATGTTTTTTTTTTATAGATTGTAAACAAAGTAAATAAAGCAATTGAAATTGAGTTGTAAGCAATAGGGAGAGAGATGATCGAGGAATCCTTCTTCGTAAATAAATATTCATCAAAGTAATATATTCATCCATTCATCATTAGTCATAGATTATCACCAACTGTAAGATAACAGGTACGCTTAGTCATCTCAAAAATCCCTTAAGCCACTGGATAACAGATACGCTTATTCGCCAGAGTCTATTCGTCTGAACCACCTTGAGGTACGCTTACAAGATGTAATTCATTCGAATGCTTTATGGTCTGTGAATTTAGGTTTAATCCTAGTAGTTAGACTCAATACGTTCAGTCTACTTGCTAGTGTTGTGTTTATACGCGATTGCTTTACAGAATCCCTCCGCAAGGTCTCACGTTTTCTACTTGTGTTAAGGAATTATTCAACAATTACGGATATCCTAACCCTTACTAGCATTAGATTGAGTTAACAAATATATTCAGTTAGCCACCTAAACAATCTATCAATCAATCATATTCATTCATAATAATAAACAAAACGATAATCATATGAAGAAATCAAAACAGATTCATATACTAAATCAAATCATATATAGTACTTAGAATTCATCCTCAATCAAGTATGGGTTTAGCTACTTATGGATGTAGGAGCATCCATGTTGTACATATGATAAACTAGAGAAGAAATTGTTACGATTAATGAGAACCGCTCCAAAACCCTAGCTCCGTTGTTGTTCTTTCTCTCCAAGCTTGCAAAGTTGTGTCAAAGATGATCCCTTAATGTTTAGAAGGTCCTCTTATATAGTTTTCAAGAGATCTAGGTATTAGAATCCATCAGGGACCAAGTTTCCTTGATTTGGAAGTCAAAATACGTCAAAAGGGACCCAATATGCTTGTCTCAGTCGGCATTGTCGAATTCCCCAATGCAATACCGAAAGTTGGGTTCAAAAATACACCTTCTCTGCCCGAAATATGGCTACTTTCGGTATTGCTTTAGCAATGCCGAAAGTGGTGTTGTAGATTGCCATTTTTCGTCTCAACTGTTTTGGCTGTAACTTCTTCGTCCGAACTCGGAATGAACTCATTCTTTCGCCGTTCTCTTCATAATTGAATTATCTTCAAGATGGTGATAATAAATCATGAATTTGGATGAGTTGAACTTGGTCTTCTAGTCCTTCTTATGTTTTCGACCTTCTTTTCTCATTTTCGTCGCACTTCTTCCACTTCTTTCGGCTTTAGACACTTGGATCTTTGGAGAACTTCACTTTATAGCTCTTTTGCAGACTTTTCCATTGACTTTGAATGATTAACCTAAAGAAACAAATAAAATGGAAAACAAGAGTAATACAAGGATAATATGCAAGAAATCTAACTAAAACAAGCATGGAATTAACACTAAAATCATGTGAATTATGCACTTATCATATAGTGGTGGAGACTATCGACACTAGCTTCTTGCATACACTTAACATCTTTATGGTAAGGATGATCTTTCTCAATGGAATGGTATTCCGGGTATAACGAGCAGTATAAGAAACAAGACTTTAATTTTTCATTTTCTAAGTTATCATAGCTAAAATTCAGAATAGACAACACTTCATCAGCTAGTCATATGCATGTGTAACTGAAAGTTACACAAGTCAGATGCATGGGTATCTCCCAGTTACACATGTTATATGCATGTGTAACTCTCAGTTACATAAGTCGCTGGTGTGTAACTAAGTTTTTGTATGAATCTGATTTTCAGTGTTTGCAGAGTTCAATGAAAAATGTATTTCACTTTGATTGTTTGATTGTTCTTGTAATATTATTGATTGATTCTTTTTAATAAATTTGTTCTTTGATCTGATTCTTTAAATGGTTTTGTCAATGAAAACCATGAGAAAGGATTCTTAGACTTTTACAAGCAATTCACTGGACTTGACTGATAGACTAGCTTTGGCACTTGATATCATGATATATATTGACATATTTAAACTGAACCAAGAATGATATTCATGTGAAACCAATCCTTTTTAGTTGTCTGATCTCCTGGCATGTAGTTGTATGTTTTATTTGATGTTTGTGAGTCTTCGGTTATATCTGTATAGGTATTTCCTTAGCCTTCTACAACTGAAGTATCTAGTATTCATGTCTCGGAGGTGACTTGTATATGAGCATGTGTAACTTTTAGTTACATTAGTAAAATGCATGTGTAACTCTTAGTTACACTAGGAAAATGCATGTGTAACTACCAGTTACACTAGGAAGATGCTGAGATTTTGATAGATTTAGTGTGAAATCTAATGAAACTGTGGTTGAAAAGGAAGAACAAGTTGAAAATATATTTTTCATAATTCAACTGTACACCGAGTCTAAAATCATACATGAAGTATTGCAGGTGAGTTTTTTTTTTCTTCTCATACTTAAGGTTTAGGTTTGATGTGTGTAACTTTTAGTTGTTAAGTTATAGGGTTAAGTTCTTATACTTCAGCTAAGTTTTTTTTGCTGTTTAATTTTGTTTTTCAGGTAACTTTTCGTGTTAAAATTGGTAAAGCAAATAGGAATGCAGGGTGTTAGGTTCAAGATACTGCAGCACAACTCTGGGAGGTAAAAGCTAAACTCCAAGAACTTTGATTCTCTTCTCAATTCTTAACATTTTATGAACATCTGTAACTCTTAGTTACATGAGGAAAATGCATGTGAACCCTTAATTACACTAGGAAAATGCATGTGTATTACCAATTACACTGGGAAGATGTTGATGATGTTGCTAGATTCAATTGTGAAATCTAATGTGATTGTGGTTAGAAAGAAAGAAGAAGTAGAACCAGAACCAGAAGTAGTGGTTGTTTCTGGTGCTGAATTCCAATATGAATGTGCAACTCCTAGTTACACTAGTCAGTTGCATGTGTAGCTGCTAGCTACGCTAGTCAGATTCATGTGAAACTATGCATTGTTGTATGTACTGTTCATTTAATCTTATAAAAAATGATTGCTTGTTGTTATATTTCAGGTTCCAATAACTTCATAAAAGCTAATTGCTTATTTTTAGTATTGGTCTAGCTGAAATTAAAGTTGACACTGAATAGACAAGTCAGATGCATGTGTAAATCTCAATTACACTAAATAGATGCATATGTAACTCCCAATTACACTAGACAGATGCGTGTGTAACTTTTAGTTATACATGCTAAGAAATTATTGTAAATAAATCTTAAAGTAATACATGTATTTTATTTATGTTTTCTTTTGGATGTCTATTTTTTTGATGAGTAACTTCTCATTACACATGCCATATGGATGTGTAACCTCTGGATACACATGTCATATGCATGTGTAACTTCTGCTTACACATGTCGTATGCATGTGTAACTGTTTCATGCCATACCAATGTGTAACTTCTGGATACACATGCACGTTACATATGTAACTTCAGATTACACATCCATATGCTATTGGTGGGAGGCGGTGGTCGGTGGTGGTGGCGGCCGCCGGCGGCGGTTAGTGGTGGTGGTCGGAGGCGGTGGTGGTTATGGGCGACGACGGTAGTTGAGGGTGGTGGTCGTCGGAGGTGGTGGTGGTTGTCAGTAGTAAAGATGGGTGTGACATCATGTTTACTATATTTTAATAATTTTGGGCCTAGATTTAAATTTTATTTAATTACGGGCTTGACAATATGCATAAGGGTTTCAACGTCTTTTAATATTTTGGGGCCTAGATTTAAACTTCTTTTAATTAACGGTTGATTGGTGCCTAATAATTCATATTTCTAGATCATTTTGTTGTCTTTTATCACATCCCAAGTGTTTTAATGTCTCAATTTATATCAAATCCTGTATTTTGCGCATATGTTCATTAATGGGTAATTTTGTCGGAATAATCTCATTTTGTTTTGTGTTGTAGGTGGTTGAGTAAATGGTGAATAAAAGAGTAGTGGGATGATTCAGGGAGTGAGTATTGAGGACACGGTGGCGCAACAAATGCGAAGCTGTGATGGTGGGTCAAAGTTCAACATGCTGCTTCAGTTCAGAAAATAACATTGATAAACAAAAGCAAACACCTAAGCTAGATGTTCGTGTACCACATCCAAGTATCCCTTCTTTTGATTTTTCCCTTATCCATCTTCGCCTCTCTTTCCTAAAACCTAACTCTACTGATTCCATCGACAACCAGCTCCACCTCCCTGTCAGTTTCAGTATTCAACGTTGACCACCTATGTCTCTTTCTCTTTCAATCTGTCAAAACCATCTCTTTATCGCACCCGACACCACCTCTCTCTACTGCTACCCATCTCTATCTCTTAATTACCCTTTCTCTGCCTAAACCATCATCCACCTGCTTTATGTTTCTCTTGTCCCCATTTCAAACCTAGCCCTAGAGTATGAATTGAACATCAGTAGGATGGCTATGGTGAAACAGGTAGCAGGCGTTGTCAATTGGGTCTGAATTTGTTGCTCCTTGCAAACACCGACAACATCAGGCAACTTGTGAAGATAGAGTAATGGTTGCGCATAAGGAAGAGTGCTACATCAGTTGTGAGTTCCAGAAACATCAAATCCATAATTTTATCATTGTACTTTATTGAAAATGAGATTGAAAATTGTGAGGAGTATTGTATAAATTGGGAGGGGATTGTAAGGCAGAGACTAAGCCCGGAGTAGCCGGTGGACCAAGAAGTAATTAGGTTTATTTTTAGTATTTTTCAATCATGTTCTAATTTCTTAGCTAGGGCTTAGATGAAACTCTTAATCTAATATTAGATGATTTTGGTTATGAAATTGTTCTTGTTGTGCTTAATTGCTTAAGGAATTGTTTAATCTTTGAACCTCAATGTATAACTTTCACCTTGTATGTCATGCATCCTAGGTCGTTTAGGGCTGCACATAACCGACTCAACCCACCGACCCAACCCGCACCCGTTGAAAAATACCCGCACCCGACCCAACCCACCTAGGCGTGGGTCGACTATGGGTGAGGCACGCCAGAACCCACCGTATGTTGGGTCGGTTGCGGGTAGAAACTTCCGTCACCCGAACCGACCCACCCAATATTCCCTAGCCCTTAGATTATCTATCCTAGAATGAATCGCAGCCATTGAAGTGACGATATAAAATACCTAACCCTAAGCATCGCTAACTTTCATTTGCTTCTCTTTTCACTTCGGCCTCTTCTTCTCTCCTTCTCAGACAGACTGCATTTTTTTTTTCACTCTTCGCTCGATCTGTGAATTCTCAACTCAAATTCGCTATGTAGATCACCACAGCAGGCAGCAGAAATCCAATAACGGAAGGTAAGACTAAAAACCATTATAATATATTTAATTATGTGATTTTCTGTGATTTCAATTTGGGGTTTATCTGTTTAGGGTTTTGTTTTTTATTTCAATTTGGGGTTTTTATCTGTTTGTGTTTTATGTTTGATTAATTGATTCTGTGATTTTCTGACTTTGTTTTGTTAATCTTTTGTGTATGTTGGAATTGGATTTTGGGGATTTTGTTCACCTCTTCAAGGAGCTAAAAGTAATCTGAGGTACTATTTCTCTCAATCTAACAGTAGTTACAGTACAATCTTAGATTCTTAGATTATCTAAAAAGAGATGTTCCAAGCATCAGCTCTCTGAAACTGATTTAATTCATGCCAGTATGACTATGCTTGCTCAATAGTTTAACTTTTCATTCTGATGCATACATAGACTTGTCTAATAATGACTATGCTTGCTCAATAGTTTCTTTGTTGCATTCTTGTTCAAGTAGTCCAAATAACTGCCATTAAGTTACCATGTTCATAGTTTCATATATGTTTTGCCAATTTTTTTTGGATCTTGTAACTATTGAATTAGAGATGTAATTTTTTTTTTTTTTATCAAATATCAATTCGAATTGAACCAAAGCATGTAATGGGTTTTAGTTGAAGAAATTTGAGTGAAAACAGTTACTTCCTGAGAAAGCAGACATTGTATGTACCATGACTAGCTATAATTGTGGGATTTTTCTTATTTAAATCTTATAATCAGTGACTGGTGAGTGCTCAAGTGTCCTGTTCAACTTATTAGTATATCAAGGAAGTGTTGAGAGATTTGATTTCATCTGAGAAGTGTGTAAGATACAATTTTCAATCATGAATAGTTGATCTCGGTACTTAGTGAGATAAGAGATTAAGAGTATACCTTTTTAGCTTCTGAGGTGATGAAAATAATGTCTGTATAATCCATTAGTTAATGATGTATAACTGCCTTGTTATGTGAATCTTATTATTCTCTTTTTACTATAATGTTTGGTTTCAAAGATATTTGCCCATTTTAGTTTCAAATGTAACAAAAAAGTAACAACAGTTCACGAAGCCAGGGGCCCCTTCCTTAATAACATGGATGGTAGTGAGCTTTTGGGGTTTTTATTGTGCCACTGACGCTGAGTCTATTAGTGAGCTTCTTCTTGCACTTGCAAATAAGTCTTTCAAATGTTTCTATTCAAGGTTCCTTAGTCCTGTCACTTCAAATTCATATAGCGAGCATAAGCAGAAGTGGAAAACGATGATGATCTAGAAATTCATCTACCCTTTCATTCATTCTAATTGTTCATTTCGCTTGCAGAGCTATTTGGTGACCTTGCTGCTTCTTCCATCGTCATAGATGATTGATTCCTATTGGCTTAGACAAGGTAATGACGCCAAGGGTCATTGTCAGTAGCTTGATCTTTCTGAGTTCATTGTTTGTCTGTCTCATCTTTGTTATTGTAACTAATTTACATACTTCGTTTTATTTCAGGCTTTCAGCGCATTCAGGGGTAAAACATCCACGTCTTTTCGAGGGTCGCTACTGGTCGCTTTATATGATCTTAGGCTTTAGTATAGTAGGCAATAGTAATGCACTCTTTTATCTTTTGAGCTTTGAACAGTTCAACTCATTTCTTGTTATTGTTAGCTTTATCACTTTGCAGTTTGCAACTTTGCACCAACTTCTTACTTCTCTGGATTTTTATTATGTAAACACTTTTAAGTAACTTCTTATGATGTTAATTGTCTGTAACTGTAACTGTAATGTTCATTGCAACTTTTCACCCGACCTATTGTAATGTTGGGTTGGTTGCGGGTGACAACTTCTGTTACCCGCCATCAGTGGGTTGGGTGGTGGGTGAGGCCAAAACCGACCCAAACCGACCCATGTGCAGCCCTAAGGTCGTTAGAGTATTTATATGTTGTTATTTCAGGTTTCAACCCATGTTTAAATTATCTAATTAGTCTGTGATTAGTTGTGCCGTAACAAGACAACTAATGCTAGGGATTAATATCTTTTGTTGTGATTAAACTATCCAAATTCAGATCACCTTGAATACGCGGTAGACTTGCATCTTCATCGTTGTTCATTAAAAGGATGAGTAATTTTGATAACTGAATTATCTAGCGTAGGTTAAGCAGTGGATTCGACTGCCCTAGTGTCTTCTAATCTTGTTTGTGTAGTATAATCATTCATAACCTTTGTTGTATCGACGCAAACCCCCTTCTTCGTGTTACTCTTGTTTGGAATCAGTTATAGTAAGAACGTAGCTTCAACCTTACACCAACCTAGTCTCTGTGGGTTTGACCTGTATTTGCCCTGTTTTACATAGTAGACATTGTGCACTTGCAGTTAATATAATTGTAGGTATCTTTCCCGACCTAACAACGGCTTGATATTATGGGTAACCCATGGGTGGGGCCTTAGCCTAATTTTCCCAATCGACATGGGGAAATTTGGTTTAGGCCCCACCCATGGGTAACCCATAATATCAGGCCCCTAGTTAAAAGTATTTTAAAACCAGGCCCTGAATTAAAGTATATTTTAATAGAAGTCGAAATGACCAGATTGACCTTCACTATATAACTATCTAACCTAGGTTTTTTCTCACACAGACACATTTATTTTCATTTCAGGAGAGAGAAACCGAATCTCACTCTCACCAGAAACAGAAACAGATCGGGAAAAAAAACGAAAAAAAAAAAATCGGTTGCAAACACAGATAGAAATCCAAAACTATTCATCATCTTCTGAATCGATAAACCCTAAAATCAGAACAACATATCGAAAAACGTTAGAAACAAGAATTTCAGTTTCAGATTCAAATCCTAAATCGATTTAATTTGAATCGATTAAAAAACGTTAGAAACAAGAATTTCAGTTTCAGATTCAAATCCTAAATCGATTTAATTTGAATCGATTAAACCAACTGCAGATTATGAGAGGAAAGAGTCTGATGATAAACAAATAGGTATGTTTTAATTTGAAGCTGTTAGTTTTGAATTATAACAATCAAAATATTCTCAAGTACAAATTGTATGAACATTGAAAGGAAGAAAAAAGAACAAAACGATTAACTAAAGTTGTTATTTCTCTTTAGTTAATTTGATTTTTAAGTTTCAATTTTTTTGTTTTTGAATCAATCGATTTGTTAATTTGATTTGTTTTTTTATTACAGATCCAAGAAAAAGAACAAAACGATATTTGCTTTTGAATCAAATGATTTTTCCTTTGAATACAGGTAATTTTTTATGTATGAATTTAGGGTTTATTTACAACCTAATATTCGTTGTTGATAGATATTGTAGTTGATGTTCTAGTTCATGTTGATACAAGTACACATGTATATTGGGTTATCAAGTTCATGTTGTAAGATGACTTTTTTTATGTGACGACGTACAACATGTGTAACTGACGTCTACACATCCAATTTGCATGTGTAACTTGCGTCTACACATCCAATTAGCTTGTGTAACTTTCCTCTAACATCCAATTAGCATGTGTAACTTCCGTCTACACATCCAATTAGCATGTGTAACTCGAAGTTGCACATTCATACAATTAGATGAATATGAGTTTCTCTCACAAAGTTGTATTGAAATGCCTTGATATGTAGGTTATACTCATAAAACTGTGTTTGTAGTTAAATTATTCAGATTACATATGCATGATATTGAGAGTAGGTTTATATGATCTTGGATGGCACTAAAAGTATGTAGCTGACATGATATTGATGTAGTGGTTATGCTGGTGATTGTTATATGATAAGTTTTATATTAATTAGCTTGCATTTCTGGTTATGGCACACTCTTCTTACAGTGGTGATGGTGGTTACAGGAGTATTGATGATGCCGGTGGTAGTGGTGGTAGAAGATCTAGTGAAAGTGAGATTTGAGTGAAATCAATTGTTGAAAGAGAAGAACGACGATCAACATTGAGTGATGCGCCTATAACATTTGATTTAAGAGTAATGTTTTTTTGTTTTTTTTTTTGTCTACATTGAATATTATGCTTAAATTTGTATATATTATATAATGATCTTGTTCAATCAAATGCAATTTTGTTCTAGATATTGGTTGTCTTTGTCTGTAACTATAATTTTGTTACTGTTTATGTGCTGGTGTACAACATGTGTAACTTTCGTCTACACATCCAATTAGCATGTGTAACTTGTATCTACACACCCAGTAAGCATGTGTAACTTGCATCTACACATCCAATTAGCATGTGTAACTCGCAGTTACACATAAATATAGTTTGTTCTAGTTCTGAGTCTGCTTTTTCTTTCAATTAGCATGTACGAATTTTGTTTACACATCCAATTAGCATGTACAACTTTCGTTTACACATCCAATTAGCATGTGTAACTTGCATTTACACATCCATATAGCTTGTGTACTTGATTCTGGGATTTTCCAAGTCTGTCTGTTTTTTTTCTTCTTTTTAATTAGCATGCGTAACTTGCAGCTACACATCCAATCAGCATGTGTGACCTTCATTTACACATCCATATAGCTTGTGTATTTTTTTCGGGGTTTTTCCATCTCCGAGTTTATTTTTTTCCAATTAGCATGTGTAACTTTCGTCTACACATCCAATTAGCGTGTGTAACTTTCGCCTACATATCCACTTAGCATGTGTAACTTTTGTCTACACACCCAGTAAGTATGTGTAACTTGCATCTACACATCCAATTAGCATGTGTAACTCGCAGTTACACATAAATATAGCTTGTTCCATTCCGAGTCTGTTTTTTCTTATTCATTCCAACTCTCATTTTTAACTCTTTCAGAACAACAACAATCATAAAATTCTCAAGTACAAATTGTATGAACAAAAATTTGAATTTGGTCATAAATCTAATTACTCTTTCTTGCTATTAAAGCAATAACAAATTAATACAAAAAAAATGAGCCAAAAAGACTTGTGATGTCTGTATAACAAAAACGAAGATTAGCTGCATATTTAAACCCTGGCAGATTTATTGGAAGTTTCCATGTTCCAAACCAAAACAAACCACTATTGGAAGTTTCCATGTTCCATGCAACTCACAACAGCCATGACAACCTGAAAAATACAAACATACAATAAAAATATCAAAAAACAAACGAACGCAATTCCTATGCGGAAAGCTAAACATAAAATGAGCAATCAACATACTCAACAAAAGGAAAACAAGAGAAATACGAGTAAAAGATATGTCTTAAAAGATACAAATGCTAGAACTGTTTACCAATACACATGCAACAGGATATATATGTGTAACTTGAAGTTACACATGTTAAAAATACAACAGGATATATATGTGTAACCTCAAGTTATACATACTGTAACAAAAAACAACATCTCTACATCAACTATTTTCCTTCTGAAACAAAATTGTTTTTTCATCCTCTTTACACATGCTAAAAATACAACATGATATATATGCTCAAGTTACACATACTGTAACAAAAAACATCATGTCTACATCAATTTGAAGTTGTTCTTCTGAAACAAAATTGTTTCTTCATCCTCCTCTCAGTATCAACAAAATATAAACAACAAATTCACAACAAATTCTCGGATCGGACATGCAAGAACAACAAATAATTGAAAAAAAGTTTTGAAATCAAACCAAAATAAAATTCGTACCTAGATTTGTTGTTTTCTTCTTCTGAAACAATGTTATTTCTCTTCTTGTTCTCAGTATCAACCAAATCTTGTTCTCAGTATCAACCAAATAAAAAAATAAAAAAACGAAATAAGAAAGATCCAAATCATAAAAATCGAAATCAATAGAATTCAAGACTAGATCGAAAACACACCTATGTTGATTTCTCTATTCCAACCTGTCTTATTCCTCTTCTCAGACTCAACAAAATCCAAGCAAAACAAAAAAAACGAAAATTAGTAGAAAATCGAAATTAAAAAATAGATCAGAAAAACTAGTGAATCAAACCTATATTATACAAACAGAAAATAAAAATTGATACAAACCTATTTGTTGTTCTTCAATATAGCGTCTTCCTTTCGTCAGATTTGAAAACAATTGAACCAATTCAACAATTTTCTAAGAAATAACGTGTTGTTTTTCCTCTCGTCTTCAATACAGCGAATTAAAAATCAATGCACCCTTTTGTTGTTCTTAAATGCAACAATTTTGTCAAAGAAACAATTCGAATTCAGAAGATTTGATATCATGAAGAGAAAATCGCCGGAGAGCAGAGAGATGAGAGGGTTAAAAAAATCTGATTTGATTTTTTGTTTCTGTTCCTGTATAAATCTACTATAAATAGTGGAGGTTATTTTTGGTATTTTCAGATTTATTAAAAAAGTTAATGACGTCAGCAATCCGGGAGAATTCAAAATCTGGCCCCAAAGTTAAAAGTTTTGGGCCTAGAAATATTAAAATATGAAAGAATGGAGCTGATAGTGAAGGATCCATTTTGTGGGGTCTCTATATATTGAACCCATATAGTAGGGGGTTATAGTAGTTTTCACTATCGACATATTAAAACATTCCATCAAATGTCATCTTTGTTAGGCATATTTAGGGCTACACAAGAGTCGGGCGGATCGATCGTCTGAATCGGGAACTGGTCATTTTTGGACCGAACCGAGCTGAACCGTCCATCCAACGGTCGGCTACAGTTTGACATCTAATAACAACAGGATTTCGGCTCGATCAACAGTTTGAGGGTCAAAATTGACCGAGCCGACCCGAGCTGCATAAACAGACTAAATATGAACCATTGATCTTATATTTCAACTAAATCCTAGTTCTCTACCATTAAGATATATATTACCTCATTTCCTTACCCTAACATAAAAACTCATTTCGTTTTCTTCTTCTTCGGATGGCCACCGCTCAACTTCCGAAGCACCAGTACAGGTCACAAGCATATCCACCACCGCTCACCAGCACATCAACTAGGCATCTACCATCACCAATTCTGTTTTTTATTTCTTCTTCAAAGGAAGAGAAAAATTAGTGAATCACTTCTTACTTTCTTCTTCGAGTTACTTACTTCTATCTTCTTATTCTTTTCTCTTATTTACTTGGATTGTAACATTTGTTGATTAAATACTTGTATGTTTATTGCTTAGAATATTATTCAATTCTGTTTGATTAAAGTGAAACCCTAGATTTGTAATTTGGGTTTGTTTTTTTTTTCTTTTATTGGGGAAGTACTTGTATGTTTATTACTTTGACTTTCTTCAATTTTGTTTCATTAAAGTAATTTTTTTTTTAAAATGGGTATAGACCATTTTTGCGTTAACTTTACACCCTCTAGTAAAGAAGATCGTTGCACATTGTTCTTGGACCTTCAGGCCTGGTACCTAGATGATGGTACCATCATTGGTGAAACTTTGCAAGTCTCTAAAGCTTTCCAAATCATCCAATCTGAAGGTTCAGTACTTGGTCTTCATCTCAATCTACATAAAACTGAAAAAATTTAGCCTGTTGTGGATGAAAGAAGTCTACTTGAGGATGTTTTTCCTGCATAAGTTGCTAGACCAACTGAAGGGGTTAAACTTCTTGGAGGACCTGTCAGTTTGAATCATCAGTTTTGTAGTGATATTGTTATCGATCGTGTGAAGAAAACAATACACTTGATGCAGGCCATTCACAGTTTAAGCCCCAAAGTTAGCTCTTACTACTGCGTAATTGTGCAGGTATTTCCAAATTATATTTTACTATGAGGACTACTGCACCAATGTACCTACAAGAAGCTCAAGTAATTTTTGACACTCATTTGTTCAGTTATATGCGACGTTTGATTGTGAATTATGGGCTTAGATGTGTATTGCAACACAGGTTCACTACTTTTGCCTATCTGAGATGGTGGTCTGGGCATATATTCTATGTTGGATACCATTCAATATTGTTATCTTGCCTCTTGCATCCAATCCAAGAAGCTGCATGATACTCTCTTACGATATTCTGATGTATGTAGCGATGGTTTCAATTACCAGCTTGCTTTAGACTCTTTCTTCGAGGTATGTCATCTTGATTCTGCCTCTTTCAACATTGAGTTAACTGCTCCCCATCTTATGCGTTTATTGGCAGCTAAGTACTTTGATGTTGTTAAACAAGAGGTGCCAAATCTATATAACATGTCAGTTAGGGATTTAGTCTTATGGCAGTGCAATAAGTTCTTTCATGCTCAGGATTATTTGTTAGCTGTGCCTATAGGTGGTCTTGGACAGTGCATTAGTCCACGACAGCTTTGTGTTGTTCTTTGTTATCGTCTTGGTGTTCCATTCTTTCCAGCTGGGAGTGTTTGTTCCTTCAATCGAGATATGGATTTTTTTGGTGACCATGCTCTTCACTGTGCACGCGAAATAGGTTTAAAGTTTCTGCATGACTTGGTTCGTGATGTTTTGTTTGAAATACACGCACAAAAAGAAGTGGATTTGGGTTACTTATCAGCTGAATGTAGTGCTTTCATACCAGGGAAGTTATGTTTTCAATATAGCACGACTGGAAAGATACGTTAGGAATGAAACAGTTCAAGTCAATATTACTAACCTCGAGAGGAAGGATGATGTCTTCGTTGTAGCTCGTTACTTCTTCACATTCTTCAGGTCTTCGAGTAATACTTGAATGTCTCATAATCCTAGACTTTATAGTCTAACCTATACGAAGTTGTCTCTAGTACATAATCAAGCGACTCTTAGATGTGTTTTTATTTACTAAAATATGACAACAAAACTTGACGTACCAACGCTTGGTGGGTTCAACCGAGCTATGCTCTAACAATCTCCCACTTTGTCAATTTTAGTGACAAAACTCTTAATACATATGGATAAAAAAATTACAAGAATTCATTAAACATACGCTTGATTCCAAGTTTCAACAGCACAATAACCTGCATATATTCAATTAATAAATGCCGCTGTTGACATTTTAATAACAAAGCTTATACCCCCCCTAAAGGTAAGATAGGTAGATTTTCAATCCGAACATCTTTGTTATTTCTCTTTTGTAGTCCAAATAACTACAATAGCAATATGATATGTTGCTCCCCCTTAGTCAATTCTTTACTCTTTCGTTAGATATAACGTTTCAGCACAATTGTCCTTTCCTTAGTGATTACAAATCACTTGTTTACTCCATATATTTCTCCCCCTTTTTGTCACAAAATGACCAAGGTTCGAGCAAATAAAGGTCAAACCGAAAGGATCTTACAAATCTAAAAGACTTGTACAACCTATAAGAGTTAAGCACGAAGGTTTCACATACCACTTTTGATAACCAAAATCAAAACCGAAACTACAAGTAATTTGGTTTTAATATGTTATCAAGGAAACAATTGCCCTAAGAAATTTTCCCTAATAGTTTAACAAATTGACTAGGAAACTTAGTTCTATTGCTAAACCGATTGTAAACATACAATCGCTTATTTCGATAAGACCAAAATAAAGATCAGAATTAACTTTATTTTTCTCATCAGGCTCTAATTATTTAGACAATAACTTAGACCTTTCACTTTAGACAAGACAAGTACTTGGTTAGTTAATTAGTATTTCTTGTCAAGGCATTCGGTTAGACCTGAATAACCGAATCCTTTAATTTGATAAGTCTAACTAAGATCAGAATTAACTTAGTTTCTCTTATCCGGAATTGAATTGGACTAAACAAATGATCCCGTATTTCGTTAAGTCATAAACAATACATACAAACCAAATAAATTGACTTGCACAATTATTTCTCATAACCGGAAGCAATTGAAACAAACATAGACATTATAGCACCACAATTGCACCGAAATTTCGTTAAGCAAAAACACTTGATATCAAACAATAAAGAAGATACCAAACAATAAGCCAAATAAATTGACACAGTTTTTCTTAACCGGAAACAATTGAATCACACACACATACACATCCGTACACACATAATGGAATATATATCAACTGTACCGATTTAAACAGGAAAACGATTAACTAAAAAATTCGTTACCTCAGATTCCGCATCCTCTTCTCCCCAAAAAGATATATCATTAAGCGCAAGTTCAAGTTAGAACTCTCCCCCAATATGTTGTCATCCTCTCGCAAGAACAAGAGAACAACAACAAAGAGCAACCTTTACCAGAGAAAGGTTGAATCGGTTTTAACTAATGCGTGCCAATAGCAAAAGTTGAAACCCGAAACACATATGTTTATGCTAAACACAACTCATGTAAACACAGATTGATTCAAGACATTGTGACTTTTTACATATGAGTCAAAATCGGAACACCTTATGATCCTTTGATAAAGCCTACCAACTTGGGCTAGAACTTCATCCCGCTAAATCAAAAAGTCACACAAACCAAAAGAGTTCTCATCATATGAGATCGAATATTAAGGTTATGAAAACCGAAATCAGACATCCCATAAACACATAGCAATAATATAGACATTCAAGCACATGCTATGTAATCTGAAACTATCACAATTTTTTTAATAAAATAATAATTTTTTTAATAATAATTGATAGTTTTATTTAAAAATAAACCTTATACAATAATCGAAATAAATCAAAAACCGATGTCTATTTTATTTTATTTTATTTTTTTGAAGGCAAGACTCCAATTTTATTCCTTTAGAGTTTACTCTGAAGTTGGATTCGAAGATTTCACAGGATTCCAATCATCTTCTATGATTACTAATCTCGATTCAAGACTAATAACATTGTCATTGACTTCCTTTACTTCTTTTCGCAAATCCTTTTCCATGTTCCTTACTTCACATAAAATTAGATCTAATTTTAGTGAAAGATTCTTGAGAAGATTATCATTAAGAGATGCAATTTCTTTATTAGGAACATCTTGATGAAGCTATGAAGATGAGTCTGAATCACCATCTGAAGATTCAAGACGAAGTTTCTTGTTAGGAAACAATATGGTCTAGACTTTTTCGGCTTTGCGAGAGTTGCAGCTAGAGGTAGACATTCTGTCAGATCTCTATAAAATGAAATATGAAGCCTTTCCTCTTATAAATAAGAGAAGTTTTTCTCACAATCTTTGAGAAAATTATTTCATTTAATTCCTTAACCGAAAATTTAATTTAGAAATATTTTTATTAAAATATTTACATACATATCCTTACTGTTTACTTTTCGAGGGTAACAAGTAAGGATTCATGATAACTAGTTAGGTTATCAATTTTCGGTTGTTGAAATTTCCTCCCTTAGAGGTTCCAACATTCTTACAGATTTGAGAATCTTTTATGTTTGAACTGTTAGGTTCGTTTCTCAAATTTGAGGCAAGATCTTGATGTCTAAAAATCACATTATTCAATTTTTTACGTTGACTTTCTGAAGTGATTTTTGATCTGGACTTAGATCTTGGTTTTTTTTATTGACAGAGTTTCTCTTTCTGTGTGACACCAGGGCATTGTTTTTTATAGTGCCCATATTGTCTGCATCGAAAACAAGCCCCAGAAGTACTCCGATTACAACCCTTAGGTTTTTTTAACCCTGCTTCCTTGCCTTTTGATATATTCATATCAAGTGTTGATTTGGCAGAGCAGAAAAGTTTTATCTCTCAATTTCAAATTCTCTGCTTTTAACTATCTGATTTATCTTGACAACAGTTGATGTCATGAATGAATTTAGATACTTGTTCTTTCTCGGAAAATTGAGAGAGTTCGATTTTCACGAGACGCTTGTTAAGTTTTACTTTATCATTCAGATAATTTAATCTGATTTTATCAAGCGATGACTTTATTCCATTGATTTCAGATTCAAGAAACTGAGTTCTTTTATCTTTAAAAGGAAATTCTTGTTGGAAAATATTAGGAGTGAACTCTTCTTGAGTATCTATTGTTGAAAGTATTTTAGAGTCATGGAATACTGAATTGGTTGCAACATGGTCTATCATACAGTCTCTATTATCCTCGTCAGGGGAATAATCAAGTGTGGCAGTATATGCATTTCTCTTCCACTGGATATCCTTAGTTGGATAATCTGGAGAAATATGACTAAAACCTCTACATTTGTAGCATTGAGGAATAATATCATCATCATCCCAAGTATCTTCACTTTTATGTGTAGAAATATGATTTCTTTTCGACACAGGAGGTTCTCTTTTTCAATGTCTCAACAATTTCTTGAATCGTTAAGTAATAAGAGACAAATGATGATTTATTTCAGTCTCATCTTCAGCATCTAGATCTTCGTGATCTTGGGAGTCTTACGGACATTGAGTCGACGGATTTTTGATGGCTTTATAGGCCAGATTATCTTTTCGTTTTGACAAGTACTCCTGATCAAATATCTTTAGTTTTCCTACATGAGAATGATAAGGATGAAAGATCGCTAGCTTCGATGATTGCATGCTTCTTAGATTCATATCTAGATGGCAACGATCTGAGAATTTTGCATACTATATCCTTTTCAAAAATAGTCTTTCCAAGAGAGAAAGAAGCATTAACTATATCAGAGATTTTAATATGAAACTCTTCAAAAGTGTCGTTATCATCCATTCGAAGATTTTCCCAATCAGAAGTGAGAGTTTGACGTCTAGCTTCCTTTTCTGATGTGTTACCTTCGAATACGATCTGAAGGTTATCCCAAGCTTCCTTTGAAGTTTGGCATGTTGATACATGATGTTGTAGATCACGACTTACAGCATGTATAATAGCATTCAAACCATCTGAATTCTGCTTTGCAAAAGCCTTTTCTTCACTTGTATAATCCACTAAGCGTTTAAACTCAGTTTCAAAATTTTCTACTTTTGGGCGATTATAACCATCGATGACTAATATCCAAGTATTAAAGTATCGTGATTGAAGAAAAGATCTCATAGCAGATTTCCATCATAGATCGTTTGTTCCGTCAAATCTTGGCGGTACGTTAACTGAAATCGATTCATGTGAACTCGAGTTCATTTATTATAGGTTGGATCGCACCAAACACAGATTGTTAGATCTTTTGGTGTTTGCCTGCTCTAATACCTATTGAAAAGACGAGGGCACCCAAATACACCACAATCTTTAAATTATCCACCTATAAGTCCTCTTACCGAAAGTAATTGTCTATGGACAAAGTCGAGACAATACGACAAATTGGTATTCACACTTTGTGTGATCGTCTATGGATACGAGATCGAGACAATACAACAATCAAAGTGTGATTACTTGATAATAGGTTCAGACTTAACCAAACTCTATAGGATCATTATCAAGTAATACGGAGTTAACGTTTATGTATTTTACTTTTAATTATAATAAACAATTATAATTGCGGAAATAGAAAGTAAAACACTGTTGATAGTGGATTATCGACAAAGGTCAAAATCATAAAATCATGATACTGCATGTTTCTGACTCGGCTTCAGGAACGCATGTGACGATTCATATTTTACGATCCGTGAACCGTTTAACGATGTCTGATCGAGTTCCTCTCAAAGCCATGATGAATATGTTTCTTGAAAGGCCTCCCACTAGCTGAGCGTTCGATGCTACATATTTCATTGTGACCTCTATGTAGAATAACATGATTGGGCGGTCCTCCTACATAATTGTTTGTTGAGAGGGCTTAACGCCTTCAGGACATCGGTGATACTCGTTGTTCCCTGACTACATAGAGAGACCCACCTCTACATAGAAGAATGATTGGGCGATCCTCCTACATAATTGTTTGTTGAGAGGGCTTAACGCCTTCAGGACGTCGGCGATACTCGCTGTTCCCTGACTATTTAGAGAGACCGTGTATAGATTCAGGCGGCTCTCCTACATAATTGTTTGTTGAGGGGGCAAAATGCCTTCAGGACGTTAACAACGCTGCACGTTGTTCCCTGACTATGCACCTTTCAGAACGAGTATGATGCTTCAACTATCCCATATCTCTATTCTACAATAGATTAATTCTACCGTGACATTCACCACTTAATTCCTATAAAATAATATATTATATCTCATCACTCCGTTCCATGAATCCCCGGCTGACTTCATGGATTAGTAATAGATAACAAATTCATCTCATTACTCCGTTCCATGAATCCGGCCGGGGCCGGATTCATGGATTAGTAATAGATGCACAATTCATGATTATTACTCCATTTCATGAATCATTCTCCGCTGAATTTCATGAATTAGTAATAATTACTCAACAATCGGGCATCTGGACTATCACCGAGTAAGCCTAATAAAATGGTGCAAGTGTACTCAACAATGATGCACGAACGAGCATTCGAAAATATGGACAAATGAGAAATCCTACACAAAACAGGAGAGAGAAAATAATAATAAAAATATAGAAAAGAGGCGCCTAGGGACCGGGCCCACCGGCTGACCGGCCATGCCGCCGTGGCCGGTCCCCCACGCCTCTTCCCTTTATTTTTCTTATTTTCTTATTTTCATGAACTCGTGAAAACTCCTTCATTCGAGCAACTTTCCTTGTTTGAGCAAAACTCACGGTTTCTCCATATTTTCACGGTTTCATGAAAATAATAAAATAGGGAATGGTGTTGCAGGATCGGGCTACCTAGCCGGCCGTCCATGCCCTAGCCGTGGCCGGTCCCACACCTTGCAATCCCCTGTTTCCATAATTATGATTTCCCTCATCTCATGAAACTCCTCCGTTTGAGCAAAAATCATGGTTTCTTCATATTTTCTCAAATATTGCACAAACCATGAAAAAAACAAAAAGTCAAACGGTCACATGACCGACTAGGCTATTAACGAAAAATATTAAAATATTATTATTATTTTAATATTCTCAAAATATTTATCGAACGAGCAAAGTCCTACTTGCTCATTCGAGCAAAATCAAGAATTTCAGTCAAAGATCGAACTCTTCTGAAAATCCAAGATATTGCTC
>JAJJMB010003267.1:4523738-4543757 GCA_023531105.1 Papaver atlanticum | reverse complement strand
TCACGTCACATGGGGGATATCAGTTAGGGTTTTGGTCTAGCGGCCTATAGCACGTGTGTTCATCCAAGATGAGAAACATGAGTAAGTCGTGCAAGCGGTTGAGGGAGTTAGCAAAGTAGTAGGTGGATGATCAACCAAGTCTCCGCACGACATGGAACTGATTTTACCATGATCTACCACTTTCCCACTCTTTCACTCATGAAACCGTCACACTTACTGGGATCAATGTGTTCGTTATTTCTGACAATATAAATAAGCCCTGAATCGATGACCAAGGACATTCGAACAATTCGTCTACACACAAGTTCTCTCGATCAAACTTATTTTAAACATCTTTGCAGAAACCTTCAACACACCCACAATCCTTGATCATCAATGATCCCACAATTCTCAGCTTTCCTCCTACAGATCAACCCATCTCCCTCTTTGTGACCGATTTGACTCTGGAACGGCCCTTTACTTGGTTTAGTCCGGAGTCCTACAGATTGATCTCTCGAACTCAAAGCACTCCCGTGCAGTGCATCTGTGTGAGGTTAAGCAGTTTGCCCGGTTCGAGGAGTCTCGTCCAAACCATCGTTTCTTCAATTCCTTAAAAACCAGCAAATCGTTTTTCCCCATCTACAAAGTCATATCAAGATTTTGTTAACGAGGAAACTGCAAACGCATAAAAACCCCGGGACCAAGTACAGAATTGAATACTCTCAGAATTAAGCCGATATACAAAATCTAAACCAACTTCGTATAGTTGAAACCAAGCAACTAAACCTAGTTCACTTAGTTTCTTCAGTATCCCTTCGCTTCCGACATTCAATAATTGCACGCACTGGAACAATTCCTTTGGATCGTAATCCAAACAGTAAAGGAACAACAAATCTGTTTGGTAACAACTCTCTTGATTCTTTCAGATGAAGATATCTCATGTCATATGCAAAGGCTCTTCCATTTAAACTAATAAACTCATTTGCCTGGTTAGATCAATCTATCCAACAACTACCGAAGTAGCAGAGTTTAGATTTACAATCAATCAATATAGAATCCAATAAGGAAATATAAAGTGATGCCGATCTCACGAAACTAATCAATCGAATAAATCCGATTCTAGTTGGATCCTAGCCGATCAAGATTTGTGCTACACAAAGATATGAGAAACCAATAAGAAATCTTCTTTGTCTTCAAATCTTCTTTAATTTTCAATTAAACCTGCACAACACCACTTGAATCTCTTGTGATCAATCATGCATAGAACGGAGTCTGTTAACAATGGATTAACACAAGATGTCTTTAGATCTACAAACAGTTCTAAAGATCCCGTCGACACTTCGATCTAGTTTGAGTGAATCTTATATCAGAAGAGAAGATTCTCAAAAATAAACAAACTAGGTGCAATCAAAGTTCAACAATTGTTAGTCAATCAAATAAATCGAAAACTAATAAACTGTAATTATCTAGTTTCCCACCAACGATACTCGTCTTTAAACGAGCGGTCATAAGAGATTTCGCCTAATTAGGGTACTTTCCTCTCCGGATAGACGGCTCCACCAGAAACAACAAAAAATTAAGTTTGCCTCGCTCTTAGGATAATTTGATAGAAATGCAAACTTGGGTATTTATAGACCAAGGATGTTTGGACACCAAGGAATTTCCAAAACCGAATATTCTCAAGATATGCAATAAATGCCCAAATCGGTTTTCATAATTTCTGGAAATGCTTTGTCCAATATTTTCCGAAATCTCTCAATATAAAATCTCCAATTAGTAAATATACATTACCAATTTTTATTCTCTAGAGATATGCATTTAATTGCTGGTAATTAAAGCATATAAAACTAACAACCTTAATTAAAAGATTCTTAATTTATTTCGGACCGGGATCTCCTTGAGTAATTAAGGAATATCTTTGAAAAATAAAAGATAAGAGTCACTGTTCGTGTTCAAAGTATGTTGACATCTTTTGTAAATCCTCTTTCATATTTACAATCTTGGAATCGATTATATCACACTTCCAAACAAGTTTAGAATTGGTTCATCTGTATTCCAAGGCAACTATGTGATTGATCAAGTATCAAATCATAATCATGGGTTCAATCGGTTCTACCAATCACTAGGATCGTTTCTACCTCAATATGGATTACTTGTGATCGAACACATAAGTTACCAGGACCGGTTACATCAGTTACCAGGATCGGTTATGTCAATTACCAGGACCGGTTACCATATACTCATGGTATTGCTTATGATCGGACACACCAGTTACCAGGATCGGTTACACCAATTACCAGGACCGGTTACACCAATTTCAAGGATCGATTACACAACTCTGTTGTGATCGTTCAACCAATTACTAGGATCGGTCACACCAATTATAAATATCGATCATACCATCTCAGGTGATTACTTAGGATCGGTTACACTAATTAATAAAAACCAGTCATACCAAATCATAAGTCAGGCATTGTGATTAGTTATACCAAGATACATAACAAGTTATGATCGGTTCTACTAACTCACACATATTGGTAATCCAAAGATATGCAATGAATAACAATACCAATAAGCCTAGAGATTTCCATTTCGATTCATAAAATAAGTTCATGAATGTACTTCCTTTAAACTAATGAAACATTGTTTCCTAGGATGAAATCTTCACCTTTACCCATACACATAATCACAATAGCATTCATACGATTATGTTGATGTCATATATACGAAGTTCAAAAGATAAGTGTTATACTTCGTATCTTAATTCTTTAACACTATGATCATGTGATCATTTCTCACTATTAGAGTATAATCATTCACATCTTCGCAGTTATATTTTCAATATAGCACGACTTGAAAGATACGTTAGGAATGAAACAGTTCAAGTCAATATTACTAACCTCAAGAGGAAGGATGATGTCGTGTTTGTAGCTGGTTACTTCTTCACATTCTTTAGGTCTTCGAGTAATACTTGTATGTCTCATAATCTTAGACTTTCTAGTCTAACCTATACGAAGTTGTCTCTAGTACATAATCAAACGACTCTTAGATGAGTTTTGATTCACTAAAATATGACAACCAAACTTGACATACCAACGCTTGGTGGGTTCAACCGAGCTATGCTCTAACAGAAACATATATTTCATACAAATTATCCAAAGGTATAACCACATAAATAAATCGATGAAACCCAATTTTCAGAATATGCATATGAATATGTTATGTTTCATGATAAGAAGGGGAAATGTTTGTGAGAATAAGTAAAGAGAATGTAAGGTCGTTTGGTTTTATGTTCCTAAAAATTTTGTTTAAATAGAGTGAGCGGATGAGAATATTTTGGAATTTTGTTGGGAGATTTATAAATCCATTGACATATGGTATAAACGTAGGGAAGACGACAAATTCTTTTAAGCACAAGAAACATATGTTTTAATTAATAGTATTTTTGGAAGTAATTGAAGAAAAATATAAGATAAGGATCAAACTGTCAAAGACATAAGAAACAATATGACTATTTTTTGCTAGCATAACTCAAATCCTCCGATCAACCCACATTCAGTCTTCCTACCCTGCAAATGTTAAATTTTGCGGGTTATAAATTGGAATCAAGCGGAAATTTAAAATTTGTTACTTGGATGGAGTGGACATGGGTGGCACCGAAGCCGCGCCCCCATCCACTACTCACCATGTACATTATTTCGTTCACAAGTCATTTATTAATCTGAATTCTTGAATTATTTAAAATATATGAAAAGTACATAAATAATCCTCTCGTATGTTAAGATGAATATACTTACAGTTTGTACCATTTTTTGTTCTCATGAATTGTTATGAATAGTTGATTGTTTTGAGGTATTTTTCCATCAAGATGAGTAGTATATGAAATGCACAAGTTTATGTATCGCCACTTCTGAGTTTCTGTAAAACAATGAACAAGACAATCAGTCCACGAGTTTTTGCAACATTGTTTTCCCTATGGGTTTGCTTTGAGTTTTTTACTCATTAAAATGTGCAATATATGCAGTGCATAAGTTTATGCACCACTACTTTCTAAAATTTTCTTGAATAAAATTGAATAGGACATGCAGTAAAGAAAAGGATAACTAGCCTCCCAAAAAGTCTTAGTCACAAATTAAAAGAAAACATACTACATGAGAATAACTAGCGCACCAATAAGTAATGGTGTAATGACCCGACCCTCTACCAATATTTTCCCACTTAGATATTATCCAAGAGTGTGGAGTTTTCAACGGGAAACATCGTAGTCATACAACAACATCTTCCCAGGAGGTCACTTATCATTGGAGTATTCCCGCCCAAACACGCTTAATTTCATATCTTTTTGCCAACTCGTGAGTCAATTGTGCAGAAAAGGCATCGATGATAGTAAGGTCAAAAAATTACTTACATTACACTAGGGGATTCCTACGGCGAGTCGGGGTATTATAATACCACCACATTAAATTGGCGCCATCATTGAATCTGGAAGATATATCCCAGATCTTCGACGTTTTCTGCCACTCTTGAGACAAACACCTGGCCCAACCCGTTATGCTTACCTTTTCACCCTCAGAAGGTGTCTCGTTATCGACTCTGATACCGCGTGTAATGACCCGACCCTACACTGATATTGTCCCACTTAGTCGTACTACATTCATCTGGAAGTGTGCAGTTTTTAACGTGCACTTATGCGGTCATAGCAGCAGCTTCCCAGGAGGTCACTCATCCTTGGATTACTCTCGCTCGAGGATGCTTAACAACGAAATTTTTTCCAACCTTGGGACCGAATATGTTTGTTGATAGTTGATTTTTTACAAAGGCGGAAATCATAAAATCGCCTCTACCCAGCAGTAGAAAAATATAAAAATATCATAATTTTATATGCCACTGACTTGGCATCATAAATATAAATTTCATGTTTTATATTAAATTTCGCAAGAGAATTGAAAATATAAAACTCCTGCTATAGGCATCCCATGTTGATCCTGTAGCCTCTATAATACATATATATGTATATTCATATAATGTTAGGGCGTTGCCCGTTGAGCTTTCAATATTTTATATATTCTATATAATATTATATTCTATGATTAACATCAGTCTAGCTAGGTCAACCAATGGACTGTTTAGACATTAATTTTGCTTGAGACATCAATTATGTCACATGGGGGATATTAACTAGGGTTTTGGTCTAGAGGCCTACAACACGTGCAGCGTAGCAACATACCCACGATGAGAAAGTAATTAAGTCATGTTGGAAGTTGAAGGAGTAAATGAAGTAGTGGTCTTATAACCACCAAGTTTTACTAACGAAGCGGGACTAGTTTCACCACAATTTCCACTTCTCTACACTTACACTCCTCTTCAACTGACATGGCTTATGAGATCAATGTATTCCACTACTACTGTTACAAATAGGTTCCTCAACATATTGACAATATATCGGTCATAGAAATCCTCCCTTTTCTTAGATATTTCTCAGACTTAGATATATCTCATACAAATAGGTTACAAATAGATCAATCTTAGATATATCTCAGACTTACAAAAGTTTTCTCCCTTTTCTAACACATAGAAATCCTCTTCACAGCAGTTCAACGGGTTCTATTACTAGCACTCAAAAATCATTGATCTCAATCCCTTCCCTACTTCCCTTCTTAAAGATCGCTCATTTTCCTCATATTGTGACCGAAATGAGACTAGAACGACCATTTCTTGGTTTGGGCCAGGATTGCACAGGTTGATCTCTCGAACTCAAAAGTACTTATACGGTAAAAAAATTTTAAGAGTTTAGAAGTTTTGATCCCATTGGCATAAGATTACCCCCATCATTTTACATAATCCCCATAAATCATTTTTACCCTAAACAATGCTGAAAAGGCCTTGATGTCAAGAAAGGACGAATGGTTAACTATATTTCATTCAGCGAACACTACCTGTCGAATTGGGGTGTTACAATACCATCGTCTTTAAATTTGAGGCATCCACGGCTCCATAATATATTCAATCCCAGATCTCGGGCGTACTATTTCATTCATGAGGCAAGTACCTGGCCCAACCCATCCAGCGTACTCTCTCACCCTAGGAAGGTGGCCATTTGTCGGCTCGGATACCATTTGTAATGACCCGATCTTCCTCTTACATACTATTCTCACTTTATTGATTGCGATCATCCGACAGCATGAGATTTTTAACGGGAACCATTTCGGTCATCTAGCATCAACTTCCCAGGAGGTCACCCATCCAATGATTACTCCCGTGCGAGCACAACGCTTAAATGCAGAGCTTTTTTCCAACTCTTGACCAATTTGTTGAAAAGGCCTCTGTGTTAGTAGAGGTCAAACCATTACTTATATTTCATTCAGCAAACCCTACCTGCCAAATCAGGGAATTACAGCCGGTGTAAAAAAAGATATACACATTACATAAGAATAATTTATGTTAGAGTACTGCTCCCGCAAGTGTTGGCATGTCAATTATGGAATAGTCAAATTTAGATACCAAGACACATAGTGAAATATTGAAATCAACCTCATCTATATAAGTTAGGTTTAATTAGGTAATTGATTCGTATGACGGATCACATCGATATACAGTTATCCCTGAAGATTGTATAGGCCCCTTATTCGTGTCTCTACCTAAGAACATGACACATATGGGTTTCTTGTCGGAGTAGAATATATATGGCACGACGGTTAAGATATTTCTTTATTATTTCCACGAATAATATTCCTTGCGACATCATTGGTATGGTAGTCTCATTGGTTTTGATGTCTTGTCATATTGCTTTGAGTCGTTTAGGTATTTTTACAATCTTTATTCTAGTCTTTGTGTACTCATTTTGAATCAGCTACGCTTTTTTGAGTTTATGTACTTGTATATTCACACCATTTTAATGTTTCCTTTATCCGTACGTTTGTTATTTCACTCACCCATTCATCGTGATGATTTGGCCATTGTTTAGGCTGTTGTGTATATCATGTGGTGGGACTCTCTATTTTCTATATATTTGACAAACATTTTTCACTTCTTTAGTCTTTTTCCTTGTCAGGTTCCCCAAGTTTCAATAGATTCATGATTCATGCTTTCTGAAGGTGTTATTCGTGTTAGAGCTGCACTGCTCGGTCGATTTCGCAAATTTTGCAATCCCAAGCTTATTATCAATGTTTGATGCACAAAAATATATCTTGATTTCTAGTCTACTAAAGTCAAGTCTCGGACTAGGATTAGAGTATGGTAGTTGAGTAGCAGACATCACTGAATAACCCTTGGAAATTTAAGACTAAAGAACAAACAAAGACATTTAAAGAACTTCATTGACAAAGAGGTATGTGAAAACTGAATTATCCTATTCAATCACAGTATTTATCATTCTATATTATGAGATTATGTCATGTGACTTTAGTAGATCTAATATTGCAAAGAAGAAATTTCGAGTCAAGCTTGTCTTGATAAATCTCTTGAAATATGATTCAAGCAATGGATGTTCATGGATCCTTAACAATCTTGGTCAAGAACAATTTATTAGTCATGAACTATTTTTGTTTCAAGTTGATCCAAAGTTTATTGCAGTTTTTATCTCAAACATAACTTAGTGTTTGGTCTTTCATAGCTTCCTTATTCATTGATTACTTATTTGTATTTTTCTTTATGAATTTTGTTTTTTAATTGGTCTTTTTATTTTTCATCGATATATGATGTTTGACTAATCCTTAATGTTTGTTCGATGTCTTGGTCTTTTGATTGTTGTTTTTTATTTGATCTTTGACCAATTTTTTTATTTTTGGTTGTTTTTTTACTTTCTATTTGATGATTCACCTATTTTTTTGGACTATTTTGACTTGATTTTACTTTATGTTTTAGTTTTCGATAGGAATTTTATTTATTTATTTTGTATATTTTTTATTTTAAGTTTAAACAAAGATTAGCAAAATTATTTTGGTTGAGATTTTAGATCTTATTTGTTTTTGTTTTGTGTGTCCGTATACATGATTGAAAACTAATTTGTTTATTCCTTTTCTGTATTTTTTTAGGTTCACTTTATTGTACATTGTATTCTTCTTTCATGGTAATAAATTGAGAGAAGAAATTATAATCTTCATTTAATATAGTATGTGCACTTTATTATACACAAAAAAAAATTCTTGTTGAAATGATAATCTTCATTTATATAGCATGATCACTTTATTTTAGAACAACTCGAAATACCTGAAAACCAACATCAACGACACTTATTCTTGAAGATCTACTGAAAATCAAAGATGAAATATCAATGAACATCATCATTAATAGTTGAATCTAAAGATAAATTAGCAAATATGATTATGACGATAAGTTTCACCTTCTCAGATCACTTTAATTTGGTTTAGAGCAGTTGGGTTATCGATTTCGAAGTCGAATTTCAGGATTTTGTTTTTTGTGTTTTTATAATCCGCTCTCTCTTGCAAATGATGTTCCTGAAGATTCTTCTTTAGGTCTTACAATGTTTGATAGGCACTTTATTGTACACTTGTTTGTTTGTTTTATGGTGATGAAATGATAATCTTCATTTATATAATATGTGCACTTTATTATACAATATTTTTGTTTTAAGAATACACTAAAAATTTTGTTTTGAGAGGAGAAATGACGATTTCTCATTTATTCAGCATGTAGACTTTATTGTACATTATGTTCTTGTTTTTTCCCTTATTTTATGTTTTTTTCTTGTTTTTTTGTATATTAGTCATTGTAATATGCATATTTTCCCATGAAAAGGAGGTGTGTATATTGGTGCACCAATGTATTTCCCATAAAAAGTAGGTTTGTTTGTAGGCACGAATAATTGATTTAATTCCATGTTTAGGAGGCGTGCACATAGTTGGTGCACCGAGTGTATTTCCCATGAAAACTAGGCAGGTGTGTACATAATGGTGCACCAATGTATTTTCCATGAAAAAATACGAATGGTTGATTTGTTCCGTTTTTGTTGGTGTGTACATATTGGTGTATTTCCCATGAAAGGATAGGTATATTTGTAGGTATTAATGGTGGATTTCATGCATGTTTGGTAGGTGTGTACATACTGGTGTACCAATGTATTTTCCATGAAAAGTAGGTTTGTGTGTGGGTATGAATGATAGATTTCATGCATGTTCTGTAGGTGTGTACATACTGGTGCATCAGTAAAATTTCATGAAAAGTAAGTTTGTGTGGGTATGAATGGTCGATTTCATGCATGTTTTGTGGGTATGTAAATATTTGTCCACTAGTATATTTTCCATGAAAAGTAGGCTTGATGTGAGTATGAACGGTCGATCTCATGCATGTTTTATAGGAGTATACATATTTGTGCACATGTGTATTCCCATGAAAAGTAGGTATAAATGGTCGATTTCATGCATATTTAATTTGTTGGTGTGTACATACTGGTGAACCATTATTTTTCCATGAAAAGTAGGTATTTGTGTGGGTATGAATGGTCGATTTCATGCATATTTTGTAGGTGTGTACATATTGGTGCACACTTATATTTTCCATGCAAAGTAGGTTTATTTATGGGTATGAATAGTTGATTTGTTCCATGTTTTATAGACGCAGATATATTGGTGTACATGTAGAATAAACGAATGCATAAACTTATGCTTGCGTAAATAAATGTGTGTATAAATTGGTGCACATGTTGAAAAAAGGGGTTTTTTGAGTTTTTCCCCCTAAACGAATTAGTGATGTAGCTTCCCCCTACATTGTTAATTTTGTTAACTTACCCCCCTAAATTCAAGCTTTTTCCAAAAAAGCCCTTTGATCATGTGTGTGACTCATTAACGTGAGCGTTTAATCTTGAAATACCCAATTTAGCCTCACCCAAGTCTCACATCCGATGCTCTTAATCGATTCTTTCAAAGAACAAAATAAATTTGGCCTAATGAAATTCTTCCTCGAATATAAGGCTTTCACTTGATTCATTATATATAAGAATAACAGAGTATACAGGCATTTGATAAACCTAATTAATTTCAAACGGGAGATCATGATGATGCTTGATTTTCTCAATAATAAATTGAGCATGTACAACCCACTTCAAATCTTTTATTTTATAATAGTAAAAATTATTATTATGGAAGCGAATCCTTTTCAAGCAATGTTTGTTAGTGATGTTAATCTTATACTGCACATATGTTTCTGCACTTTAGTATGGCAAATAAACCCCAAATCTAAAACAAGTTATAAACATAGTAACCCTAGCTAATGATGTTGCATCTTCCTTCTCGCCTGACCCTCATTCTATATCTTTTCCTTGTTTCCCTCCTTCAAAATTTGTATTGTATTAGTCTTTTCCAAAAAAAAAAAAAAAAAAAAAAAAAATTTAATCCTCCATTGGAGGACTGTCATTTTCGAGAGGGGGTAAGTTACTTAGGGGGAAAGCTACATCACTGATTTTTTAGGGGGTAAACTCAAAAACCCCTTGAAAAAATGACTGCCTAAGCTTATATAATATAATATAATAACTGCCTAAGCTTATATAATATAAATGAAAATCTTATAATCATATGGGTACTCTTTGTGTGGATTTCCCAAAGAGCTTTCACAATGTATAACGTTTGTGAAATTTTGATGAGCGGTTCAAAAGATTAATTGCCTTTAAATTAATTATTTAAAATTTCTGACATCGGAATGCATTACTTTGGACTAGATTGTAAATTTGGGGTTTTTGTAATGTACTTTTCATAGTTTAAATAAATAAAAAATTAAATTGTTCATAGTTGAACGAGTACCAACTAGTCCCTCTTAGACCCAAATTGGACTAAGCCGTTTTTCCCCCTTTATTAATTTTATCGGCGTTTTTCTCACTTGTGCGTCCTTGCGGTTGTTGTTTATTGTGGCAGGTTGTTTTTCACGAGCCTATCAATTTCTTCTAAAATTTATTTTTGTATGTTGGACCTATTCTTTGGCGTCTTCGGTCTCTGTCACTCATTGGTTATCGTAGAGGATATCTACAACAGTCATTGTGCTCATATATCGTTAGATGTATTTGCAAATATATATGGACTAACTGCAATGGTTTCGACGAGTTTTCCTATGAGACTGGTTTGTTCTATGACGAACATGGTGAAATTATCATGGCAGCTGGGGATGACGTCAGTTTTATATGGTTGCATTGCTAATAATTCTCCAATGATCCTTCACTCTTTCGAATCGAGCAAATGAAAGTAGAGTCTAGTTTTCTCCATGGAACGTGAGGGCACCATTAAAGTAGTTTTTCTCTGATTAGGTGTATGCGTCATTGTTCGCATCTTCTAAGTTCGATGATTCAAAGATAAAGTTTTGCATACTGACATGTTTTACTGATCATACTCATTGTCTTGTCTTTTTTTTTTTTTTTTTTTTTGCATAAAATAAGAACTATCCAATATGTGAATGCACATATTTGTTTTCCGTTTAATTAATTTACTTCTCAATATTCAAATTATTAGGTTTTGTGACTAGTGAATTATAAGAAGGTTGCAAACTACAGAACCTCTCCCACAATTGATTTAAAATTCGTTAATATAAATTTATAATTAAAGATGGGACAATCGTCATATAGTAAAGCCAAGATGAAACTGGCAAGGTTGGGATTTTCGGATTAGCTTTGAGTTAGAGCAATTTTAATGTTGTTGCTATAAGTCATATATGGCAACAAAAGCAGACGCACTCTTGAATGCTATAAGTGCCATATTTCTATATTCTCAAACGAAGTGTCTATATATGAGAACTTTTTTTTGGCAATTCTCATATATAGCTTCACGCAGTTATAAAGCTCGTGAAACAACGAACGTTATTTTAAATTGCGTGGAACAATAAACGCTGTTTTAGTTTACGTTTGGTAAATGTAACGTTGTTTATAAGCCGTCTGGCTTGAACAGTATTTAAAAAAACGTCTAGCCAAATATTGTTATAAAATGCACCTAGTGTCTGATGCGACTTATAAATGCGTCTCATTCAAACGCACTTTAAAATCACATTCAATCAAACGTTAACATAAAACGCGTCTCATTTAGACGTAAATTTAAATTGCGTTTGGATGATGACTTAATGAATGAAAGTAACAGTTGTGTCATTTTTATAGTTTTGAGTTTGGAATTATTCTCACTTATCTGTTCATGACTTATCTTTGGTATAGTAATGTTGTTTGATTCTTTGTACTTATATTCTCGAAGATTCTGTTCTTGGTAGTGATTATTTTCGGTATTGATTCTATTTGGTAGTGATTCTGTTCTCGAAGATTCTGTTCTTGGTTTGATTTTTGTTGTTATGAGACTCTGTTAGTGGGTGTTGTTTTTTTTAAATATAAACAGAAGAAGAAATAAGAAGAAAATAATAAATGTTTCTGGGTATTATCGAAATATAGAGGTTAATTATTAAACGGGTTAGAAAAGACGAGGGTACCGAAATATATCTCAATCTAAAACTTTTCCACCTATAAGTCCTTTCTTCGAAAGTGATTGTCTATGGACTGAGTCGAGACAATACAACTAATCGGTTCACACTTCGTGTGATCGTCTATGGATACGAGATCGAGAAAATACGACAACGAAGTATGTTTACTTGATAATAAGTTCAGACTTAACCAAACACAATAGGATTGCTATCAAGTAAATAAGAATTAACGTTTGTGTATTTTACTTCTAATTATAATAAAACAATTATAATTGCGGAAATAGAAAAGTAAAAGACACAACAAGATTTTGTTAACGAGGAAACCGCAAATGCAGAAAAACCCCGGGACCTTGTCCAGAATTGAATACTCTCAGGATTAAGCCGCTATACAAAATCTAAACCAACTTCGTATAGTTGAGACCAAGCAACTAAACCTATAGTTCACCTAGTTCCGTCTGTATCCCTACGCCTCCAACTTGCAATAAGTAACGCACTTGGAACAATTCCTTTGGTTCGTATTCCAAACAGGAAAGGAACAACAAATCTGTTCGGTAACAACTCTTTTCAAACAACGTGATATGTGTTTGACAAAATGCTCTTCCGTTTATCCCAATAATCTCCTTTGTCAGGTTCTTAGATCTATCCAATAACAACTACCAAAGTAATTGTCAAGACTTTGCAATCAATACTTCGAATCACAAAGAAACGTATTGATGTCGATCTACTCAACTAATCAATCAAGGTTATCACAAAGATAAACTGATTATAGTTTGATCCCCAACCAATCAAGTTTTGTGCACACCAAAGATTATGAACCCAAATCAGAAATATTCTTCGTCTTCAAATCTTCTTAGATCTTCAATAAACACCTGCACACAATCAACTTGAATCTCTTATGATCAATCACACACATAACGGAGTATGTTCACAATGGATTATCACAAGACGTCTTTAGATCTTCAAACGATCTAAAGATCTCCGTCGAAACTTCGATCTAGTTTGAGTGAATTTTATATCAGAAGAGAAGATTCTCTAGCATAAACAAACTAGGTGCAATGAAAGTTCAACAACCGTTAGTCAATCAAATCAATCGAAAACTAATAATAAACTGCAATTATCTAGTTTCCCACCAACGGTACTCGTAGAGCTTCCCAATCCCAAATAAGTCTTTAAAACGAGCGGTCGTAAGAGATTTCTCCTAATTAGGGTACTTTCCTCTCCGAATAGACGGCTCCACCAGTAACAACACAACTAGGTAGTTTTGCTGGCTCTGAGGATTAGTTTTCTCGAAATGCAAACTTCAATATTTATAGACCAAGGAAGTTTGGACACCAAGGAATTTCCAAAACTGAATATTCTCAAAGATATGCAATAAGGGAAAAAACGGTTTTCATAATTCCTGGAAAGGCTCTGTCCAAATATTGACCGAAATCTGAGTAGAAAATCTCCAATTAGTAAATACACATTACCAATTTTTATTTTCTAAAGATATGCATTTTAATTGCTGGAAATTAAAAGCATATAAAACTAAAAACCTTAATTAAAAGATTCTCAATTTATTTCGATCCGGGATTCTCCTTTATCTATTAAGGAATAACTTTGAACAATAAAAGATAAGAGTTACTGCACATGTTCAAAGTATGTCGACATCTTTACTTTGTAAATCCTTTTTCATATTTATAATCTTGGAACCGATTTGCCACACTTCCAAACAAGTTTAGAATTGGTTCATCTGACTTCCAAGAACTATGTGATTGATTATCCTATCAAATCACCAATCACGGGTTTAAATGGTTCTACCAAAACAAGTTTCGGTTCTAACTCCATGTGGGTACTAGGATCGGTCACACTAACTTTCCAAAAATTGGTTGACTAGGTACTAGGATCGATTACCACACATATATGGTATCTAATTTGTATTCGGCTGCACAAGTCATAGGATCGGTTACCAATCACTAAGATTTTGTTGCACCTCTTACAAGGATCGATTCCCCTACTTGTGATCGGTTGCACCTCTTACTAGGATCGGTTCCCTAATGTCTAGAGTTGGTCATACCAATTACAGTAAATCGATCATACCATCTCAGGTGATTACTTAACATCGGTTTCACTAATAAAAGTCATACCAATACAAAAGTCAGGCCTTGTGAATAGTTTTACCAGGATACATAAACAAGTTATGAGCGGTTATACTAAACACACATATTGGTAATCTAAATATTTGCAATGAATAACAATACCAATAAGCCTACCGATTTCCATTTCGATTCATAACACAAGTTTATGAATTGTACTTCCTTTAAACGAATGTAAAAACATTGTTTCCTAGGACGAAATCTTCACCCATACCCATACATAATCACAATGGCATTCATACGATTATGTTGATGTCTTATATACGAAGTTCAAAAGATAGACGTTATACTTCGTATTGTAATTCCTTAATACTATGTCTAACTAGAGTATAATCATTCACAGCTTCGCAGTTATGTTTTCAATATGCACGACTTGAAAGATACGTTAGGAATGAAATGGTTCAAGTCAAATATTACTAACCTCAAGTGGAAGGATGATGTCATCATTGTAGTTCTTTACTTCTTCACATTCTTCAAGTCTTCACGTAATACTTGTAAGTCTCATATCCTAGTAACTTTCTAGCTAACCTATACGAAGTTGACTCTAGTAAATAATCAAGCGACTCTTTAAATGAGTTTTGATTCACTAAAATATGACAACCAAACTTGACATACCAATGCTTGGTGGGTTCAACCGAGCTATGCTCTAACAGGGTTTATAAAACCCGTCTGGATGTGAACGTAGTTGTAAACTGCGTCTTTCCTAGATGCTGTTTTAATAAGCGTCTTATTAAACGCTGTTAATGGATACGTTCAGCTCTCAGACGTAATTATTAATAACGTCGCCAAAGAAACATAATTTATAATTGCGTTTAACGAGAAACGCTTTTATAAAACACGTTTGTGGAAGACTGGGTTTTTGATCACGTTTCGGGTGAAACGCATCTTTAAACTATGTTGATGGATAGGAATTTGTCTTGCACTACGTCTCAAACGAAATTTCCAAATAAAAAATCCGTATTTGGGATGGGAATTTGGGAATATAGAAAATCATGACTAAAGTTGCTCTTATTATCCGGACATCTACCTGCGAAACCCCCAATCTGTCTTGTATTATGTAGAAGTTTCTGCATAGTTTGGGTAACAAGTATTAAAATTTGATCATCCCATACATCATAGGGTCATCGTGATTTATAAGTATATGCATATTATATATTGAGATAGAGTATCCCACATCAAGAGTGAAGGTTACCGGTATCATTTTATTTTTGGTTAGGCCAAGCACTATGGTTGGGTGTTTCACTTGGCTATAGCTTAAATGTAGCCAAAATAAATGAGATAGACATTACACTTCACTATGGGAAATGGACATTGCTTAGCTTATTGAGACGGAAACTCAATTGTTGTCCAAATTGTAAATACGACAACTGAGTTTTCGTACACTTTTTTTTTATTTTCGATATTTTGAATATATAGAGAAATATGAAAAATCCCTAAATTTTATACGTGTTGAACAAAAGAATTTGCAGAAACTAAGTTTCCGTCCAAAACCATACAGAAACTGAGTTACCATGGCTCATCGCTTAGCTTAAAGATGAATGAGATTTGATTCACTCTTTACCGAAGCGTAAGGAATGATTATTTTTGTTTAATGAGAAGTCTTGGGACACCACCATCCTTTACTACGAAGGAGGATGCAGCCCATTTCTTTGGAGAAACAGATGGTAAGTTCTCAAACAGAAAATGCTATTAAATGTTAAGTGGACAGTTGAATGTGGCAGCTACAGATTTTGCTAAGTTCGTTTGGCACAAAGAGATTCCGCCTAAAGTTTTTGTCCTCCTATGGTCAACGTTTCGTAACTCTCTTACTACTTGTCTAATCTGCAACATAAGAATATACAGATCCCCGACATCATCTGCAAGATGTGTTCGAAAGAAAATGAAGATACTAATCATATATGGTTTCATTGCGAATTCGCTAGGGAAGTGTGGATGTACTTTATAAAATCCTTCAAGATATCTTGGTGTATGCAAAATAACTTTCTTCTTAACTTTGAAGCTTGTAGACAAAATATGTTAACCGGCAAAAACAAGAAATTATGGGAATGGATTCCTTATGCAATCCTCTGGGTTCTTTGGAAAGAGAGGAATGCAAGAACATTTGGAGGGAGGAAAAAAGATAGCGATGAAATAATTTTGGAGGTTAAGGCTATTTTCATTCTTTGGGCTTCTTCTTTAGATCTGTTCAAGTTTATACCTGTAAGCATCATTCTACATAATTGGGAAGCTGTTGTATGTTAGAGTCTATCATGATGTAACTCTCACATATGATGGTTGTAAGTTTTCATTTTATATCAATTCAATATCAATCTTTTCGTCAAAAGAATAAAATAAAATTAAAAGATAACTCTTTACCGAAGCGAAAATGTCACATTAAAACCAAGCGAAGGATCATAGTAGTTGGATTTCACTACAATCAAGTTATAGCGAAACAAAAACATCATCCATGGTGCTTGTCCTATGATAGCAAAATTTGACCTCTTATAGCAACAATCCATGAAATGGCCTTCCAAGTTACGTACAATACTTTTCGAGCCCTTTCCCCGTTTTTTAAAGGAACTCGCACACTTACACTTTAGGATTAAATGGAATATAAGATAGGGATGCAAGTCTGTCCGTGGTTCTGTCTCTCTGCGTTTAATAATGGCTGCAATCTTAAGTACACCAGCCTATCTCAAACCTACTCAATCGAACATCAAATCCTTTAAAACCCATAAACGTTTAATATGTTGTTGTTCATCACTTAAACAGACCAATCTCCATATATCTACTACTACTACAACTACTTCTAATAAGTATAATTTCTCCATTAGGTTCCAAAAGTTTGTTTCTTGGGCTGCTGCATCTGAAGAAGCTACAGATATCACTACCCATGTCGAAGAAACTCAAACCCAGGTACTTGTTTTGTTAGATATCAATTCTTCAATCCTCATACTTTGGAATTATTTAAACAACGTTTTTCTTGTGGATAAATGTTAGCCTGGATATCAAATGTACCATAACTGCAGCTATGGTGCGAAATGATCGTAATCTAATTCAGCAAACTTTTCCACATACCTTAGTCAATTGATTGATTAACAAAAACAGAACAACTGAATTAAGATAGCCACTTAACATGTTTGCTAATTAGATGATTTGATATGGTGCCGTTGTTTTACCTAAATTAGTTTGTTAAGGATTGCAGATTTTACTTTTTCTGGCAAAATGATACCTCGTTTATCATTAGGTCAATTGTCTCATTCGTAAACAAATCAATCAAATGATCCTAGTTATCACCGGATAATAATGCATCTAAAATAAACATCTCATTTCATGCTGCTGCTATATTAGTAAGAACTCTGAAAGAGATGAATATATATTTAATGAAATGTGGATTTTTTATCAGTCTACATTAGGGGTATAAGATCTCTATCCAATCCATTGGTATATGACAGTATGGTGGATGAGCTCGTCAATGCAGCAAGGCGCTAGCAAGCAACTCCAAATATAGTTGGAAATGTACTGTAAAGCGTGGGGTTTCATTTCCCCTGCTTGCTAATCAACCTTTGACCTGATGATATACTCATCTTTTGTTGAACAGAAAATTCCAGAGAATGAACTTCTGGAGGAGGAATCAACTCAAACAAGTAATAGTCAGATTCCTGATACTGAAGAAAAATTACCTTCAGCTATTTCAGAGTCGCTAAGGTTATATAAACAAGCTTTGGCAAGTAATGATGAGCCCGGGATAGTTGAATTAGAGGCCAGCCTTCAATCTCTGTATGATGAGAAAAAGGTTTTGGAAAATAAAGTAGCTGCATTGTCTATAGAAGTGGCATTGGAAAAGGATCGGAGACTTAGGATAAATGCAGATTTTTATAACTTTCGGAAGAGGGTGGAGAGCGAACGGCTCTCACTGGTGACTAACATGCGGGAGGAAGTGGTGGAAAGTTTGTTACCTGTGCTGGATAACTTCGAGAGAGTTAATTCCGAAATCAAAGTGGAGACTGACGGTGAAAAAAAAATTAATAACAGCTATCGGAGCATTTTCAAACAGTATCTTGAGATATTGGGATCTTTAGGCGTTGTCCCTGTGGATACAGCTGGGAACCCCTACGAGCCTACAGCTACGGTAAGATTTTAAGCTTTCTTGAGTTCTTTTTACTTTTTTAGAAATTAGTATGGTGATTATTTAAAAGAGGGTACCTCAGATATGATTCGAATGGACTGCTTTACACTCAAACTGATTTTCCTCGAAATGAGTGAAATCATGTGTGTTAAAATTAACCCAGCATAATCGTATGTTCCAGGCCTCTGGTGAAAAGTGATAGTGTTCTTGCATTCTGATGTTCAAAATTAGTGGGTGAATCGGCAAAGAGATTTTCCCTTTATGTAGTCAATCAGAGTAACGACATTTGGACCAGCACAACAGTGTTTTTCCCTATTCTTAATCCTATTTGGCAACATCACTTTTATGCAGGCAAAATACCAAGTGGACTCTAAACTTAATCGGCTACGTGAAGATTTTTTCCGAGCACTTGGTCGAGTACGCTCTGGTTTCATGAAGACATGGATACAGTTTTAGGTCAAGCCTCCTCCCAAAAAAAATAAAAAATATGTAAAAAAGGATGGACTTCAGTCGGCTTGGTAATTTTACTTCAGTGAGAAACTCGTACATATGTAAATAGCTCTCTGTGCATTATTCTGGACAGCTTACACAGCCCAAAACGGAATATATTCCTCTAATGTTGCAACAGAAACTTGGTAATGGAACTGATGTTACTGAAATCTGGTTTCAGCTTCTTGTTTTGACTCGGAATCAACTATAAGATATCAATATTTTTTATCTATTTCCCTGATAAGCTTTGATTGGTCTGTAAGGTGCATGAATCAAAAATGTGCAAGGGTTTCGTAGTCCCGAGTGCAATTATGGGATTAGCGAGTCATCTATTTCCCTGATAAGCTTTGGTTGGTCTTTAAGAACGATTTTTTTGGGCACTACTCAAAAATTGAGGGGGACTACTAAGTGATAAGAATGTCTACCCTATACTTATAAGGGGTGTCCTAAAGTGTGGAAATGACTAACCTACCTTTAACCTAATTAAAATTAAAACTAATCTAATAAATATATATATATCTAATCTAAATCATTAACAAAACAAATCAAAATCAAAATTATAACAAATCCATTACTTTTAATTTTTCACAAATCCGTTACTATTAGAGGGTTCATTTTCTACTCTTCTTTCCGCTTCATCGTCTCGATTCAAAGAGATTTACAAACCCATTACTTGTGATTCGTTTTGGTTGAAAAAATGAGTAGTAATCATCAAAATAAGTTGAAAACTGAAGTTGCAGAGAGAAGTTCGGCTAGGAATTATGTGAAACAATTTGTCGAACTAACCGAACTCAGCTTTAATGGAGTTTTTTCTTTCAGAAAAAAGTTCGGTTACCTCGTAAAATAAAATTCTCAGCCGAACTTTTAGTTCGGTTACGTCGCAATTTTTTTCTCCTAACCGAACTTTTC
>JAJJMB010003267.1:4371321-4523728 GCA_023531105.1 Papaver atlanticum | reverse complement strand
TCGGTTACGTCGCAATTTTTTTCTCCTAACCGAACTTTTCTCTGAAAGAAAAAACTCCATTAAAGATGAGTTCGGCTACCTGTGTTTTCAGAAACATTAGCCGAACTACACTTGCAGACGAGTTCGGCTACCTGTTCTTCAGATGTCGTAACCGAACTTTATTTCCATGGTCGAAATCAGTTTATAAATTTTTCATTTTTTCGAAAGTTTTGGCCAATTCAAACAACATTAACTAAATTTGAAGTATACCAAAATACCCAAAACCCTCATTTCGAAATCAACCATCTTAAAAAAAAAAAAAAAACTCTTCTTCTTCTAAAAACACCCGACTAATTAATCTAACCTCACTAATCACTAATTAATTTAACTTAATTATTTAACTAATCCTTACACTAACTAATTTAACTAAGAAAGGTAAGTTTGGTATTAACATAAATACTTAGATAAGGGGTGATTCAAAATTACTCCAAATATCCACCAAAAAAATGAAGAGTAGTCACCCTCCATTTTTAAGTAGTGCCCAAAAAATCGTTCGTCTTTAAGGTGTGCAACAGTGCAAGGGTTTTGTAGGCCCGAATGCACTTGTGGTATTAGTTTGTCTGTGCTTTCGAAGCTTGAAGAAGAAGCTGGGGGTCACGATCATTGCCGTAAGAGGATGCTGACAGCTGATTGCTGAAGTTGACAATGCGAAAACCAAAACCTGCTAAAAGCAGGTTCATACTTGCTAAATAGAAATACAAAGCCGAAAACAAAAATGAAAAAACCACACCGGAAAACACTCTTTTGTCATGACTTTCACATGGGTTCGATGACTATTCTGCGAATCAAAAAACATCCCTAAATTTTAAATGGACTAGCCCATTCTTCAGTGCTAATGTACACAGAAAACCGTTGTGGTACTTCTTGGTTGACTATGATGTTATTTTCATTTCTTTCCTCCTAAAATGGTTTCTGCTGCTACTGTCCGAGTGAATACATATAAAATGATGGTCAGATGTGATTCGAGTATGCTCTTCTTCACCATGAAGATCATTCTTGAGAGATACTTTAACCCTTTGAATTGGCACATGACAATCATGGAACTGACCCCATGAAGAAAACTGAACCACCACCATACTCGAAAACTGACCCCATGGTCTATGTGGAACTGCTTCCTTTTCTTTAACATCTTCAGTAAAATACCACCACACCATTATTATATCAATCAGTTAAGAAATTAAATCCACTTCTAAATAGCCAGTAAAAGTATCTCCAGACAGGTGAAAAAGTTCGAAACAATATGCCAAAGCTAAATAAAAGTAAAACAAATAACAGAATGAAGTGAAGGAAAGGGACTATAAATTCCTCCAGCAGTAACAACCAAACAAAGTATACAGAAAATAGAATAGAAAATCCAACTGAGTAGCCCTTCCAAGCTGTATGACTCAAATGCCTGCAAAATAAGTTCTTCACCTCCAGAATGAAAATTTGAAGATTAGGCCTGTAAAGAGATCAAGCAAAGGTGTGTGTTACTCTAATGAGTTTCTGAATATAACACTAGGCAAATCAAAATGTAAGACTCTTCACACTTTCCCAGTTACATATCATCAAAGAAGCTTAGAAGAGTTGAGCTAGTTTTTTTTTTTTTTTTTTTTTCTACACTAGTCTATGTGGACATTTACCTTGTTTGCAATGTTGTTGGATAGCCAATCCAGCCCTTCGTACAATCCCTCACCAGATGTAGCGCAAGTGCTCTGGATGTACCTGATGCAATCAGAAGAACGAGAATCAATAATACAATCAAAGTCCAATTACATACAAAGAGGTCATATAATTTCTTCGTGAATAAAGTAAGGTTGGAGACACAGAAGGGAAGTTGGCTCATCTGGATCGGTATAAAGATATCTCTAGTGGTGCAGATAACAATGACAATACAAAAGGCCTCTCCTTTTACCCAGTCAGCGCTGGGCACATGTGCACTTGCTTTAAAAACTTAACTGATATCTGACTTAAGGTAATTTGACCGAGTGGAAACTCAAAGCAAGTTAAATTCACAAGCCTAGCATACAACAGAGCACAGCTAAGATAGGGAAGAAAAAAAGTATATGTATCATCATCCAAATGATTTCTGCGAGAACCACACCATTCAAGCTCTATATGATATGATTAAAAGGAGTACAAAAACCAGAAATCATTAACATGACATGAAGAGCAGAAAGATCAAGACAAGTCTGCGATTCAGCAAGGATGAGAGTGGATGAACAGGTTAGGCAAGCCTTTAACCACCACCAGAGGTCTCAATAAACCAAAACCTGATAGTCGCATGATCAAACCACAGAACCAGGAAGAAGCATCTTACCAGTGTCTCTGCCGTAAGGAATGTAGACCAAGTTTATCAGTAATTTCAGCAGCATTCATTGCATTTGGCAGATCCTGTTTGTTTGCGAAAACAAGTAGCACAGCATCTCTCAACTCATCCTGTAGTCACCAAATACAGGTGCTCTTATATACATCCACGGACAATTACAGCTCAAGAATATAGATTTACAGCCTCAAAAAAATAACATTCGGCCAATACAATCGAAAACGAGCCACAACTAAATTGGCTCAGTCACGTCATCTTCCTGACAAATCCTAGCCGTAATTTTACCAACTTGATAAGACCTAAGGAACTAAGTTTTACATCCCGGGACTAGGGAAGAGTTGTACACCACTAAGTCACTTGGTCGATACAGATGAGTCTTTCAAATTTATAGACTAACGAAATTATAAAAGAAAAGGGGAAGAAAAGGCAGTTCCTCAATGAATAATATACCTCATTTAGCATCCTGTGGAGTTCATCCCTTGCCTCAACTACACGGTCCCTGTCGTTGCTGTCAACAACGAAGATGAGACCTTGAGTGTTCTGGAAATAGTGCCTCCATAGAGGTCTGATCTGTTGAATGGAAGACCATGTGGGCATGTTAATAACAAAAAAATAATAATAATAAATAAAATAAATACAGGTTCGCTTCTGCAAGACTGCAACAACCATGGATTTAAGGAAAAACCGTCTGGTGTAACTTATAGTTAGAATTTGTCAAATGCAAAACTGAAAACTGATATTCTCAGATACTTTGGATGAAACAACAAGGACAGGGATAAATTAAAAGGAAATGAGGTACTGTTGTAGGTATATCCTTGACCCAGTTTCTGATTTACCTTATCTTGGCCTCCAACATCCCAAACAGTGAAGCTGATGTTCTTGTACTCCACTGTCTCTACATTGAAGCCTGCATTTAGGAAAAACAAAAGATGTTTAGCCATGGAACACGTTTGTCAGTTGGTCACTATAATTTCAGCAGTTTTCTCTGTTTAATGCAACATTTTTTCCTAAAGCATCACATAACCTAGGAGCTATGGGAAAACAAAAGTATGAGCCATTATGTTGCAAGTTTGGCAGAGCCTAACATATACAAAATTAACTCCTTGTGTATAGTGCGTGAGCCAACTCAATGCCCGGAAACTTGTCTTGTTCTTGGCCATTTGATCTTGTACGCTACCTAATATTTTATAATTAGTTTACAAAGGTCTATTCAGCTGGGTAAGATGTGTTGTATATAATATGTGAAAGATTTAGACAGTGGAAATTTTGTGCAAACAAAGAGCGTCTTAAGTTTCTATACCACGTGTATTGAACCCTAGGGTTAGGCAGAGTACTCTGGTTAAATACTGCTGTTAGACCAAGGAATACCTGATTAAATCACCTATTAGAAAATATAATCCTATCACCATTAGTACTCTAGTTCAAAACAGTAAATTCACCTCTAACAAGTGTGATCTTGAACCAATTCTCAGAGTCAATTGGTACAACTTTAAAAAATAATATCGAGTAGCATTGTCTCATAAAAACGATTTTTGGTTTTCTTACAAGACATCAGCTTGGTAGTTCCATTTAATTTTGATGTCTGAAAATCAGTTCTTACAGAGGTACCAAACCTAGAAACCTAAGGCCTTTTGAAATTGATTGACATCTATAATGTCTTTCATTCATCCATGACTTTCATCTCGAGACTAACTTGGATGATTCCAGTGCTTAAAGGTGGGCATTAACCACACCCTTAACTCCTAGGTTATTCCAGTGGCATCAACATGCAACAATAAAATGAAAATAAATTAATAATGCTTTATGAATCATTAAATTATCTGACTCTTTAAAGTAGTCCATGGTCCAAAATAAAGATTTACCCTAACCTGAGAAGATAGATAACTGAAGTTAATCAAAAGAACGTAATATTTGTGCCAGAAGGTAAACGTAACCTAAGAAGATAGATAACCGAAGTTAATCAAAAGAACTTTATATTTGTGCCAGAAGGTAAATGCTGATGACAAAGAAAACTTCTTTTAAAGAAGACACCCAAGCAAAGATCTAACCGTTTAATAAAAAAAGAAAGAAAAAAAGTCTGACAAATCAGATTGTTCCTGTGATCCTGACATTGCAGACTACATCTATACAAGTATTTAAAATTAGAAGCAAGATCTCATAATATAATTTATTGATTAACGAAACCTCAACATAAAGAGCTGAAATAAACACAAAGCATCTCATAAAGAAACAACTCCAAGTAATTAAGGATGATCAGATTTACAGATCTTAGGCATGACGAAGGAAATAGGAATAAATAAACGATGAGAATTTACCAATGGTGGGGATGGTTGTAACGATCTCGCCCAGCTTAAGCTTGTAAAGTATGGTGGTTTTACCAGCAGCATCGAGACCAACCATTAATATTCTCATCTCTTTCTTGGCGAAGAGACGACTGAAGAGCTTCCCAAATGACAGACCCATATCTACTCTCTAGTTTTATCCTAGATCTGGAAATATTTTGTCATCATTTAATCAATTACGAACAAGATAAATATAGATCACGAAATCAAATCAACGAACAGAGAAAAATAAGAGAGATTGCTTTGCTTACCAGTTACTCTCTCTGTCTGGATCCAAGTGATAACAAAAAGAAAGAAACACAGAGAGAAAGTTTGGTTTTGGAAAAACAAAAGGAACCAAAGAAAATGCCCGGATCCTATTCTTCTTTTCGTTTTCAAACAACCTCCCTAGAGTCTTTTCTTTATCAATTTCAGCCCCTAATTTTTTTTGACCATGTCAATGAATTTTGACCGATCCATTGGAATTTGTATGCCGTTGATGTCACCATGTGGCCGTCCGTCATCCATAGTGATAATTTCGAAACCTGTTTTTTTTTTTTTTTTGATGGAAGAGGATAATACCTCAAATTTTCATTAACAAGAAATTGCTAACAATAGCACCAATGTACATCAATGAACGGATTAACAAGAAGAGTACAATGTTTACATAATTCGAAACTTAAAGATACGAATAATGAAAATTGACTAAATATACATAATCCGACAAGGAATTAAGTGTCTTTGTAATGGGATTTACCCATTTTGTTTGATCATCAATGGTTCGAAACCGTTGTAGTTGATGTTCACCGTAGAACTTAGATGCTTCCATAAAGAGAAAGTGATTTGCCCAAATTATTCCGATCGATTTCGATGTTTGTTGATCTTGTCTCCAGAAGAAGTGATCAATAAGTTGTTGAAAAATATCGTCATTGATGAAGTGATCGATGATAACGCAGCACCACCAAAATGCGCCTTTAAGGCTATGATAAACCACCAGAACGGTGTATTGGAAATCTGGATTGTAATAGTATGTCATCCACTTTTATTTATTAAGATATATACATATACAAATCCTACACTACTCTGCACAAATCCTAACAAAATCAAGATCCGGGCAGAAAACTAATTTAGGTAAATGGGAAACCCCTTAAAGTTTAGATGAAAATAGGTTGAGTATGACAGTTGTTGAAGATAACTAAATCTAGATGAATATAACCGTAAACAAAAGATAAGAGAGTTGCAGAGCTTTTTTTAGGAGGGAAACCTGTTTTGAGGCATAGAAGGTAATGACAAAATAGAGTCATTATGTGGTAAAATCAATAACCCCTTATCCATCATATTTTTATCACGATAATAATGCCCTTACTTCATTAGTGTTAATGTTAATAAATAGAATCTAATATTAATGATTAATAGTTAATTATGTCAATGATTATATAAGATTTTTTTTTTAAAGAGACAGTTAGGTTAGGGTTTGTTAAAGAAGAAGAATAAGAAATTAGGTTTTTGAGATTTGATGAACTAATAGATAATTAAGGTTTGCTGATACAGAGGTAGACTTCTAAACGAGATTTAATGTCCTTTTTATAAGTTGAATTTGTCAAAAAAGTTGAATTTTTACAACCTAGATCTACTGACCAGATGAACGGTTCGGCTGATAACTTGTCAGATGAACGGTTCGGCTGATAACTTGTCAACCGAACCTATGTTTTCTGAAAATATACCTAGGTTCGGCTGACAAGTTATCAGCCAAACCTCTGAGTTATCAGCCGAACCTAAGTATATTTTCAGAAAACATAGGTTCAGCTGACAAGTTATCAGCCGAACTTCACTCTGTAACTGATGAATTTAGGTTCGACTGATTCGAAGAAAAAAATAAACAGCTAAGTGTGCTTTTTAACAAAGTGAAGTTCAGCTATCATTTTCATGTTTAATTATCAGCCGAACCGTTCTTCTAAGACATAGAAAAAAAGGAAGAACAAAGACTTGGGTTCCAATATGCGGATCTGAAGCTCATTTTAATCAATGATCAAAGATTTATGAATCAACAATTAATCATCGACGAAAAATTAAATCAAAACTGTTTGATTAATGATTAATTAGGTTAGAAATAAAAGTGATTTTTTATTTTGAAAATAATTTTGGATTTTGGTTAGTTTAGGTTTATGTTTTAAATTTAGGTGAATGGTATTTAAGTAATTTAAAATAATTAAGGGTAACTTGGTAATGTACCCACTGCTAGGACACCTCTTATAAACCCACCATAGATAGGAAAATGGTTTTATATGCCTCAAAACAGGTTTCATAATTTGTATTCAGGGTCATGGGGCTTACGTTTGATTTTTGCTCCAGTTCCTGCTTCTCTTGAGTTCTTCCAAACAATAGAAACTTGATCCCTATATACCGCCAAACATGTCCATAAACTCCGTGAACGATTCATTTCGTGATCTTAAAATCCCAGTAGATCAATTTTTTATCTTCAAATTCTGTGATCTTAAAATCCCAGTAGATCTTAATTTCGTGATCAATTTTATTGCTAAAGGGGATACTGTTTTTTTTTCTTTTTTCTGATGGTTCTCAAGCTTCCTTCCATAGGGGAGGTTGGAGATCGAACCCCTGTAATAGCATAAATCCTAAGTTAATGTACTTATGTGTAGTTCTAGCAGGGGTACCGTTTGAATGATTCGACGGTCAGGATAGGTTTTTATTCTTTTGTCTTATATAGAATGGTACCCCTGAAAGATTTGGCATCAACCTTTAGCAATCATGAATTTTTTACCTTCAAAGTTGATTTTCATTTTTCGTGAATGTTTCCATAAGGCAATGACTAAATACAACCCACATCTAGGTTAAACACAACCTAACTTTTAAAGTCAAAATACTGTGAACCCATTTGATGTAGGTATCCACAACCTACTATCACTATCATCTAAATTCCGTCGGACAAACAAAAACCCCAATGCCAAAACTATAACGAGATTAAGAATAACCATGAGTTGAATCAATTGCTAACAGTGAGAAACCTCGAATCAATCCCATTTAAGTTGCCAATGTATAGACGTTCAATTCAACAAATGATTAATTGGATACTTCTTAATGGTGTTGTTGAAAGTCACTTGAAATATTTCGAATGTTGTTTAGAGAAAATGATTTGGAATCAAAACTGAAAGAAGATTTGATATCAATCATCTGGTCCTAAACCTATGTATGTATATATCTCTTTTGTGGCTTTCTACGGGGGAAATCAAATCAACGGATTAACCATGTCTACAATAATCAAGGCTATTCTTCTGTTTTTTAATGCTTTATGTTAATCAAACACTTAGGATTCTTATTTCTTTTACATTTCTGATACCAGTGAAAGAAAATGGTTGAAAAATATAATAAGAATGGAGCCATAGGGAAGATAATGATAGTGGGTGTTGATTAATTACCCATATCAAATAGGTTCTCATTATTTAAAGTTTGAAAATTGAGTTGTATTTAATCCAAATGTGGGTTGTATTTAGTCACTGCCTTTTTTAATATCCATATCCATGGCTGATTGGATTATCACTTTGACCAAAATGATTCCACTTTGTTAGGAGAGATTATCAATTGGGATCGAGTTAATATTTGGTGAAGGGGATTTGGAGTGCATTACCTAAATATTAGTACTTCTGGAGGGTTTTTTCTTCAAATTTTATTTCTTTAAGTGATCTCTATATTGGCCAGATATATAAAACATGGTGGGAGATAGTTTGAAAGTTTCGAGTTTTTGTAGGTTTGGAGAAAGAGCGGAGTAGTTTCGCCTAGATGTTGCATATAATCTTTAATGACATAGAGGAGTTTGTATGGTGTTTCCTCTATGAAGCTCAGACTTATATGACGAATGTAAAGCAAGAAAGAAATTTCTAAAAGTGTATGTTGCTCCGTTCTTGTGGTTGTTTATAAGAGAATCGGATTCGTTGTTCCCATGTTTATTACCAAAAGCAAGTGTAATATTACAATTATCGTATTAATGTCTTAAATATATTTTTAAAGCCTTAGACATTTAATCTACACCCGTTGATGCAGTTATCCAAAAAACACTATGCATAACAATTCAGCTACATTCAATATGATTATATATATATTTAAGATGAAAATCAAGGCAAAGAATAACGAGACGGCTCAAACAAACGCTTATTAAATAAAATCATGATTACCGAAAAAATGTTTTACCATATCCGGCATTTAAAAAAAAAAAAAAAGTATTACTAACATATACACATATAAGCCAAAATTAGCTTCAGTTCGTTACTTTTATGGTTCTTCCTTTTTAGTAGGATCTTCTTCTTTTCCTTACTTGTAATAGTTCAATAAGAGTAAAACCATACCCAAAGTCCATTATAAACACTTTTATTGACCTATTAATGATTTTATCTTTATCATGCCTTCATCACTATAAACATGAGTTGGTGTCCTTTTTAGTATTGTACATGTTTTGTGTATATTAGATTACTGCAAGTTCTGGAACAAATGATAAAGCACAGAACAAAAGTTAACATTAACAAACTTGCAAGTTTTATAATTTCTCACTTGATTAAAAGTTTCTGTTACACCATAGACTCCTGCATAGTGAAGTTTTAGCTAGTCGCTAGTCATCAATCTTGTTCACCACAAGCAAAATAGCCCATGCACCGAAACCCTGTTACCTACAGTCTCTAGATTAATCGTGAAGCATGAGTATCTGAAAATCCCATATAAGATCAAAAGAAAACAGTAAAAAACGAAGTAACGATATATTTCAGCGTTTCAATATATACTCACCTTGATACTCCAATAATCTTTATTTATCAAAACTCCAATTAGAAAAATCAAATTAAGCTCAACAAATAAAAGGAGGTCTGAAAACATTGGGGGGACCAAAATACACCACCAACTTTTTATTAGGCAACCTGTATGGACAAACTTAAGTACAATTATGAGAGTTCAACTTAATGAATCTCAATCGAGGAATAATATTCAGAGTTATATCTCTTTTTCTTACAATTAGAAAGTTGACAGAACCAAATCCGTGAACCTGATATACGTGTGAGAGTTCTTGGACGATCTCAAAAATTAATATCCAAGAATCAATCAAGTCGTATCCAACAAACAAGGATGGGTGTATCTACTTTGATTGATTTACGTACAACCTGTGATATTTCAATTACAAAGATAAACAATATAATGCGGAAAAAGAAATAACACAAACACCAGAAATTTTGTTAACGAGGAAACCGCAAATGCAAAAAAAAACCTCGAGACCTAGTCTACTACTGATTAACTTCAGACTGGAATTTAGTTGAGACCGAATTAAACACTCACAGCAATTCAGTTACAATCGCGCTCCGTACGCCTCTTGAATCCCAGCAGGACTCCGCACAAATGATTCCCTTAGCTGACGTCCTTTACATCCTAAGAGTTTCTACTTTGATTCCCTTAGATTGAACACCAAACTGTATTAAGATGCTATAGACACTAGCCTACTACCGATTAACTTCATACTGGAATTTAGTTGAGACCAAATTAAACACTCACAGAAATTCAGTTGCAATCGCGCTCCGTACGCCTCTTGAATCCCAGCAGGACTCCGCGCAAATGATTTCCTTAGCTGACGTCCTTTACATCCTAAGAGTTTCTTCAACCAATTTGCCTCCCACATATAAGCATATATGTGATTTCCTTTCTGATCAATAGATCAAGGTGAGACTGTAAATCGATAGCAATAGACAAAGTCCAGCTAACCTCAAAATTCGGACTTATGCTTCCCAAAGAGCAGCCTAGATTATTATTCACCTCACAAGTATTAAACTTGTTGAATCAACAAAGTCTGAGACGAATAGAACTTTGATGATTTCTATCTATCTTGATTGATGGAGCAAGCTCAATAATCAATCAAGATCAGGATACTCGAGCTATCAAGATAAAAGATAGCTGGACCTGGCTTCACGAATCCCTATGAAGTCTTTTTAGTCGCTAAAACCTAAAAGGGTTTTAGGAATAGGACGACTCTAGTTTACAACTAGGACACATAAAGATAGTCACGGGATTCAAAGATCCCAGTTGTTTGAGGTTCCCTTTTATAGACTTTCAAAGCATAGCTAAGATAGATTTGGAACCAAGCAAACAATATCCACCGTTAGATGAATCTTTGAATCTGATTAACATAACAAGATATACACTCTGGTTAGGATGGACCGTAACCAAACCGTGTACAAAGACAATGTTCATGAATGGTTAGCCGAAACTAGCCAACTGAACTATAAGCTTGAGCATTTTCATATAACACTTAAGACTTTAATCTTGAGTCACAATCATGTGATCAAATATGTTTATAATGTTTCTAGAGATTGTTCAAATGCTAATTATCTCACATAAATAATTTTATGTGCATTTGAAATTAATCGACAGGGTAAGTACATGTATTTAAACCCTGTTCATGAACATATTTGTCATGGTAACAAATTAGAGTTCCGGAACATACAAAACTCTTCCGGTAAGTGTACTGGGTATGGATACCACACCGGTTCCAAAACTGACGGTTCTTTTTTAGTACGTGTACTGGTTTGCGTATCGTTCCAGGTTCACGAGTTCACAGACTTTTTAAGGTATGCATACTGGTATGCGTACCAAAAAGTTATTGTCAACATATAGCTACTCCTTTACGTGTACTAGGTACACGTACTACGGTTCCAGACTTATAACAGTTCTCCCAGTTTGTAAGACTGGTATGCATACTGTCCTGTATCCGAAATTACAGTAGTTCTATATTTCTCTCTAAATCAATTCGAAATATTCGCAAATAACATCAATGACACATATCATTATTCCAGACTATTTTCAAATGATAATCTTGTATCACGATTTTATTTGCAAACAATAAATTGTCCTTAACCGAAATTCATCAAGTATGAACAAATGTTCATTACGCTTAGTCATAAATATTTCAAGAACTAATTACCAAGATAAACTTGACTCAAAATTCTTACGATGGTCTAATTAGTTATGTGATAATGTCTCATAGATATAGAGATTAATATAACTTGAGAAATAGGTGGTTCAGTCTTCACTTACCTTTTGTTGAGGAATTTCTACAAAATCTTCGGTTGATCTTCGCCTTTAAATGGTCGAACGCAATGATGACTGTCGTGGTGTTCGTTTCTCAACTACATCTTCTATCCTAATCCGATACTTAACTAATTGTAGACTGGAAATCAAGATATAGTTTTGACAACAAGCTTGAGATAGCAACACTTGCGAGTTCTACCGAGCAATGCTCTAAGATGGTCTATCATAAATCATACCTTGAACTCAATTCCAAGTGAATACCAAAATCACTATGGCCATGGAAAGCAAGAATGTAATACTCGGTAATTTTAGTTATATGTTCAGGTCAGATTTTACCCAAATTAGCTTAGGTTATTTATTTTATTTTTCCTTAGTCTAGATGGGATTGCTTGAAACTAAAAAGTTAGGGTGTAAATATAATCACCTAAATATGAGGAACATCAAAAGACATTTATAATCTATTTATTAAAAAAAATGAAAATTTGGATCAATTGTTATTTTTATTAGTAATATTAATATATAACCCATAATTGGGGGCTACCACCACAAATTGGGGGATACTAAAGAAAAAAAAAAGAAAAAACACTATGAAGTAATTTGAAAACCCTTTATCAAAAAAAATGGTAATGCCTAAATCACCCATGAATATCCCCCGGATGTGTTAAGATTAAACTTTAGATTGAGATTTTATCTTTTTAAATATAAGTTATTGATTAAAGAGAGTAGATATTTGATTGATATGAGTTCATCAATCGGCATTACCACACAAACCGTCGGTATTGGTAGATAATACAACAGCATGCATTGTCGACCAACACAGTCGGTATTGTATTGATAAAAAAAGAAAATGTCTGTCGGTATTGCATTCAACCTGCGGCTATGCCGACTGATAAAACTTCCTACACAGTTTGTGAATAATCAAGTGGTGCATAAACAATGATCAAGAGAGAGATTATTGTTTGGCTGTGTGTGACCCACTTGACTTCCCATATGAGAGGTACCATTAATTATAGCCGGTAAATCATGTGGAACGTGAGAGATCTATTGAGCACAATAAATTAGAGAGAGAAATAAAAGAGAAAATCAAACTCAAATACTGTTGTTAGAGTGGGAGATTTATTGGTCGGCACCGTATTCGTCTCTTTTTACATAGCATAGAGGAAAACGGAGATGGAAGGAAGAAACATGATTCATCTTAAATCCCTCTTCCATTTGGGCTCGTATTCTACCATGGTTTGTGTAGTTGATTCCAGAACTGTAATGGTGTGTTTGTTTGGTTTTTGAGATTAATCAAAAAAAAAAAAAATTGTTTTTTAGGTTTTAAGGGGATACCAAATTAAAAATACCCCTTAACCAAAATCAATCCCCATATAACCATGAGTATCCCCCAATTTGTGAGAATGTCTTCCAATTGTGCCTTCTTAATATACGTTTTATAATAAACATTTGGAGAAAGAATTTTAGAGATTAGAAAACTAAGAATGAGAAGGAGAAAGAGATAGAGCTAGAGTTTTTAGAGAAGAAGGCTATGGATAATCTAGTGGAGATTGTAGCTAATTAAAGGTAGAATGCTAGACCCTTTATCTTTTGGTGTTTTTCTTCATGTGTTTTCTTGTATGATTTTGTATTGTTAGGGTTCAAAAATTTATTCCAATAACTATGTATATTGGATTGATGATCAGGCTTGTTCTTTTGATAAATAACATTATTGGGTATTGCTGGTTAAAAAATGAGAATAATCCACCATTGAATGTTTCTTGCAATTTGGATTATGAATTCTGAAAATTATGTGTAATTTCTCTTTATCATGTTTTTGCCTGATTTAGGTAACCTTAATTGTGTTAGAATAATTTGTGATCTATGAAAGTTATAGATGTGTATGTTATCTTTCATTGTGAGTTGGATTTTCTCAATTTTAGGTTACTATGAATTTAACATGAATTGTTTGGTAATAATATATAATCGGCCCAGTTTTTAGGATGTTATTTTAAATTCAATATCTTTTGTTTCAACCGTTTGTTTACTATGAAATTTGGATATATGGTTTTGTATTGAGTTATGAATGTTCTGTTAACATTTTAGAAAGATCGGATAAAGTAATCACCCTGAGACGTATGATGTAAAAAAATTGCAGTTAACTTGTTTGCATAAATGTTTGAAAAAACTCTTGTTGTTTGTCATATGTTGTTAAACCATGGTTGCTTGCATTGTTTGTAAAAAAATGATATAAAATTTATAAATGAGTTTATGTTTTACCGTTAGATGGAATATGGTTTCATGCTAACGGAGGGTAATGATCCCCGAAAGTTAAATGCCAAATAGACTAGAAACCCTCGATTCTTATTGGCCGGGGATCAGGAGCTCTTTGGCTCAACTTTCGACCATAGGCCAAGAAACAGTTCTCAAATTATATATATACAACTAGATTTATTCCGATGTTACGTGAAAAAGCGGGGGTCTAACAACCACACCCAATATTTCGATTAGCAATCTGAATAGACAAACTCAAATATACTTTCAAGAGAATAGACTAGACAGTCAGACTCAATTTAGAGAAAAGTATATCAAAGAGTTTTATATCTCTATCTCTCAATTCAATCCGCAATCATCAAATAGGAATTTGCGAGCCCGATTGAATATAAGAGAAATAACTTGAACAGTACCAAAGACCAATGTTCAAGGATCAATCAATTTCAATCAACAACCAAAAGTTGGATTTCCCAATTGATCGATTCAACGCACAAACTGTGATATTTCAATTATATAACAAAATATAATGCGGAAAAGAAATAACACAGACACCAGAAGTTTTGTTAACGAGGAAACCGTAAATGCATAAAAACCCCGGGACCTAGTCCAGTTTTGAACACCACATTGTATTAAGCCGCTACAGACACTAGCCTACTACCAATGAACTTCGGACTGGAATGTAGTTGAACCCTAATCAATCTCACACTGATTCAAGGTACAGTCGTGCTCCTTACGTTTCTGATCCCAGCAGGATACTACGCACTTGATTCCCTTAGCTGATCTCACCCACAACCAAGAGTTGCTACGACCTAAAGTCGAAAACTTGATAAACAAATCTGTCTCACACAAAAAAGTATATTGGAATAGATAAATTTGTCTCTCACATAAATACCTACGGGTTTTGTTCCGTCTTTTGATAAATTAAGGTGAACAGGAACCAATTGATATACCAGACTTATATTCCCGAAGAATAGCCTAGAAATATCAATCACCTCATAATAATCTTAATCGATTAACGATACAAGATATTGTGGAATCACAAACGATGAGACGAAGATGTTTGTGACTACTTTTCAATCTTACCTATCGGAGATAAATCTCAAGCAAGTCTTAACAAAGATAATACTCAATCATGATAGTAAAAGTAAGATCAGAACACACAACTACAGAGAAAATAGTTGGGTCTGGCTTCACAATCCCAATGAAGTCTTTAAGTCGTTAACCTACAGGATTTCGTGAAAAACCTAAGTTTAAAGGAGAATCGACTCTAGCTTATGCAACTAGTATCACATAGAAGGTGTGGGGATTAGGTTTCCCAGTTGCAAGAGTTCTCCTTTATATAGTTTTCAAATCAGGGTTTGCAATCTAAGTTACCTTGGTAACAAAGCATTCAATATTCACCGTTATATGAAATCCTTATTAGATTCAAGCTAATATCTTTCAACTGTTAGATCGAACTTAGCTTGTTATACACAAATGAAATGTACCCTCATTTAGGTTTATGTAACTGTACCTAAACGTGTACACCATGTTGGCTCAACAGTAGTTAACCGAGGTTAGCTATATGAACACTCTCATATAAACCTTATTCATCTTAACCATAACTAGTTCAAATGACTCAAATGAAACTAGTTAAAAAGTTCTTCAATTGCCATATTCTCATAGAAGTATACAAGAACACAATTGAAGCAAAATCGGTTTGATTCACTCGAATCAATTCATGAAAATTATAGCCATGGTTTGGAAAGAATGCATTCCTTATTATATAAATGTATTTGTTCATAACAAAACCGATTTTGGAACTTTAACCATTCAAGTATGCAAACGGGTACGCATACTTGAATAGCCGGACCAAGTTTGGTTTTCACCAGTATGCGAACGGGTACGCATAGCTCCAAACCCAGTAGAAATTTCCGGTCACAAACCTACGCCAGTATGCGTACGGGTACGCGCACTTAGGTCGCGGACTTCTCAAACCAACAGGTACGCATACGGGTATACATACTATGGTTCCCGAACATGGATCACATATATGCAAGAGTGCACAGCATGTTTATAATTCAATGTTGGTTAAGTGTTCTAAACTCTTATTTCAATAATTGAAACTTTCTTAGAGGATGACAATAGACGTTTTCACACACTATTAGCATCAAAGCAATTTTCAAGTTATTGAAATAATCATAACGAAACATTCCAAGTCTACACCAAATGATTGTATCATACAAACCATGTAAGATGTTACTCGGCGATTTTCACATGATCACCTTTTGACTTTCGCCAAGAATATAAGATGAACTTGGTTGAAGCGAAAGCTTACCAACACATATTTCGAGAAATATGTAAGCGAGTTAAACTCAGCTCGAAATCTCAAATGTGTATAATCGAAAACCATATGGTAATACGACTTATGTCTCAATATAGGAGATAGAGTAGAAATAGACTTTCCAAGTGATAGATGAGTTTTAGTCTCCACATACCTTTTGTTGATGAAGTTCCACAAGCTCGACTTAGTAGTTCTTCGTCTTCATTTGACGAACTCCGTGAAGTCTAATGCTCAACTACACAATCCATCCTAGTCCGAGACATCACTATAAGTAGACTAGAAATAAAGACTTATAGTTTTGATCACTTACATTGACAAACAAGCTTGAGATAGGAACGCTTGCGAGTTCAACCGAGCACTGCTCTAACAATCTTCCCCTTTGTCAATTTTAGTGACAAAACTATCAATACATATGGATTACAAAATAAATAAACTTTGTACCTTCTCATCCAAATGCTTGATCTCCTTGGTTCTTCAACATTACTCGAAATCTTCGTCACTTCCAAGTACTCCAATGATTCCAAAGATATTCAAATCAGCATCATCGTTGTTGAAGATCCGTAGCCATAACAATGTGAAAAAAAAAGCTCTCAATCATTGTTATACAGTGTCATAGTATCATTATACAACATCAAAGTCCAATTGTATCACAACTTTGACAACAATACTATGGTGATATGTATCACTCCCCCTTAGTCAATACTTCATCTCACATGAAAACCACTCCCCCTTACATAATGATCCGAAAACCATATGTATTTGTAGTGTGAACTACACATTAGTTCTCCCCCTTTTTGTCAATATAAATTGGAAAAGGTACGAAAACTTGTGGGATCCTCATGAAATTTTCATAGAGATACTTCATGACCAAAAGAGAACAACATACCAACTTGTTTCGATGATTTCATATAGTCGAAACTTAGGGTATTCATCAAGGAGTTTATAAACATACAAGATAACTCCTACAATATTCCACAACCGCACTCCCCACAAAGATTTGGAAATTAAGCACAAGTTCAAATAAGAACTCTCCCCCATAAAATGTCATTCCCGAAATAACAACAAGAGCGACCTTACTTTTACAAGAAAAGAAGGACTTCTTTGGACATTAACAAATATCATGAAACATGAATTTGTATCCAAAAATCTCAATTGAATTAACCACAAGGAAAATGATCAATTCAATTGGTCATGCTCAACATAAGAAAACTTATGGAGCAACACAGTATGTACACAAAGATGTGGATCAGGGAAGGACCAATACTGCAGAATAATCAAAGATTCATTCTATTTTTCATCACTATTTGCACAATGACATATAATAGACTTAATCTTTGTAAACAAAAGTTCATCCTTTCTTCCATCAATATTTGCATAATGACATAAAAGGCTTAACTTTTGTATTCAAAAGTTCATTCTATCTTTTATCAATACTTTCATATCGACATATAATAGAGTTAACTTTTGAACAAGTATGGGACAGTCAAGGTTCACGGACGTAAACAACATATCCCATAACAATTTGCAATATATAAAACCATAAAGATTAATACTGCAAAAATCATCTTCCAAATAAACTTTTAGAATTTAAACAAATAAATTCTCATAAGAAGTTTCCTAGACAATCATAAAAGAACAAAAGCAACTCTAAGAACATAACACCTGATCACACGTTAAAATCGTGTTCAGAATCTTTACGGGTTTCAAGACCTTCAAGCTTGTAACTAACAACATTGACAGCTACTTCGGAGAAGATATCCTCTTTGAGAAGGTCCTTGACATGTGATTTAACGAGAACAAGGTCAGAATTAACCTTTTTCAACTCAGTTCGTAACATATCAAGATCCTTCATAGAGTTTCCAAGCTTCAGTTTTGCTCTCCCGAGATCATTGAAAAAACCATGAACCACTTCAGCTGAAACCATCTCGGCATTTTCTCGATCTTGATGGGAATATGCATAAAAGCATGATGCACCAGGATGAAGATTGTCAGCTTTAATAATGGTTCTTTTCTTCTTTACTTCGAATTCAAAGTAAATAGATTTATCAATAAAAATTTCCGGCAAATCCCAAGAACAAGGAGGAGAAGCCATCCTCTAATCAAAAACAAAACCTAACGTATGCGTGCTTAGGCAACTGGTTTTGGTATTTTAAATGTTTTCTCAGGAAGACAAATTTTAGGGTTTCCAGAGTTAGTCCGTGACAAGTAATACGGGTACCCGCAAGAACACAAACTTGACCCACAGCCGGAAAATATCCAAATAGCGAAAAAACAATACATTGTTTATACACCAATGTTTTTTCTACGTGAATATTTCAAAATTCTAACTCAATAACTTTTACATTCTCATCAGAGAAAAATTTAGAGCATAAAAGTAGCATTTTGACAAACCAAAATTTCAAGAATAAATTAAAAATCAAAAACTTCGTCAAAACAAAATACAAATACTTATGCAAACATGTTTGTAAAAGATAATCTGGCTAGGAACGATAAGAAAATAGCCAGAGAATCAAGAAACACTTTGCCATCAAGTCTACCTGACCATATCTCACCCAACCAGGATTTTTGTGAGTGAGATTTCAACCTTGTGATTAATTAGCATAATTATGAGCCTTTAGCTCATCAAATGAACGTTGTTTTCGGTTAAACCTCTTTCTTCTTAACTCTGGAGGAAAACCGTTATGATGTGAAAAGTTATTGTAAAACTTACTATCATCAAAATACGACACAAGGTTTTTGTTCTTACCTGAAGAAATTTGACTAGGAGGAATTGAGCGCATGTTAATAATCTCTTTATAACCTTCAATTATCATTTTTAGGTTGTCTTTCATATCTCCATTTTTGCTTCCTTCTTCTGGTACCTTTTTCACATCATGAACAACATTATCTCCACTTTTAATAGAAGAAGATCCTTGAGCTCATCTTGAACGAAATGGTTTAGAAAGACTGTTTCGTATTTGAACATTTGAGGAGCACATCGAACTGACTTTCCTGGTAGGGTACACAGGGTGAGTACTAAAACCAATTGGTCTAGACATACGAGTGTCAGTTACACATTTGAGAATTAAATCTAAGGTGTGTTGAAGACGAACAATAGAATTGTCATTCAACCTCAATTTACTCTTTTGTTCACTATGTCCTTTTGAATCACAAAAGAGACATACTTTCTGATCACCTGAGTGATTAGGCAGAACAGTCTTAACACCATCGTTGGGAGATGTCTTCCTTCCATGTGATGTGGATATTCCTTGATTAGAGGACGACGTAGGCACATCCTTTTCAACAAGAATGGATTGTGATTTTGCTTCTGGAACTGAATTTTTTATAGTTAAATTAGAAGCAATTGGTACAGTGGACTCTTTGGAACATTCTTGAACAAAGAGTTTACTCAAAAGAAGTTTAATTTCCAAAGCATACTCTTTGAGTTTTTCCTCTAGCAGAGTTCGTGAAGAACAAACTGAGGCGTTTTCCTCTTGAAGGACCTTTAGAAGAGAGTCATGCTCATTTACCATACCAACAAGAGCATTGACTTTGTGTTTCAACCGGTTGACATTATCAGCCTGGATTCTAACAGGTTTTAGAATCACTGCACTCTCTTTGGTTGCTTCCCTTTCAACTTCGGAGTCAGACTCGTCAGTAAGGAAATCCGGGTAACACTTGTCAATGGAAGTCTGTTTCATTGGAACACAAGGTTCGTCTATTTTCGAGATTGACAAATCTTTCTCTTTAATAGATTTCATAGAAACAAAACTTTTGTTTCTGGTGATGCGTTTATCAGATATAGCACTTCTGTCCATTACAGATCACTACAAACACAGACTTATGAGGTCATTAATGTGTTTGCCCGCTCTGATACCAATTGAAAAAGCGGGGGTCTAACAACCAAACCCAATATTTCGTTTGACAATCTGAATAGACAAACTCCAATATACTTTCAAAAGAATCAACTAGACAGTCAGACTCAATCTAAAGAAAAGTATATCAAAGAGTTTTATATCTCTATCTCTCAATTCAATCCGCAATCAGCAAATAGGAATTTGCGAGCCCGATTGAATATAAGATAAATAACTTGAACAGTACCAAAGACCAATGTTCAAGGATCAATCAATTTCAATCAACAACCAAAGGCTGGATTTCCCAATTGATCGATTTAACGCACAACCTGTGATATTTCAATTATATAACAAAATATAATGCGGAAAAGAAATAACACAGACACCAGAAGTTTTGTTAACGAGGAAACCGCAAATGCAGAAAAACCCCGGGACCTAGTCCAGTTTTGAACACCACATTGTATTAAGCCGCTACAGACACTAGCCTACTACCAATGAACTTCGGACTGGAATGTAGTTGAACCCTAATCAATCTCACACTGATTCAAGGTACAGTCGTGCTCCTCACGTCTCTGATCCTAGCATAATACTACGTACTTGATTCCCTTAGCTGATCTCACCAACAACCAAGAGTTGCTACGACCCAAAGTCGAAAACTTGATAAACAAATCTGTCTCACACAGAAAAGTCTATTGGAATAGATAAATCTGTCTCCCACAGAAATACCTACGGGTTTTGTCTTGTCTTTTGATAAATAAAGGTGAACAGGAACCAATTGATATACCGGACTTATATTCCCGAAGAACAACCTAGTATTATCAATCACCTCACAATAATTTTAATCGTATGGAAGCGAAACAAGATATTATGGAATCACAAACGATGAGACGAAGATGTTTGTGACTACTTTTCAATCTTACCTATCGGAGATAAATCTCAAGCAAATCTTAACAAAGATAATACTCAATCACGATAGTAAAAGTAAGATCAGAACACGTAACTACATGGAAAATAGTTGGGTCTGGCTTCATAATCCCAAATTAAGTCTTAAGTCGTTAACCTACAGGATTTCGTGAAAAATCTAAGGTTAAAGGAGAATCGACTCTAGCTTATGCAACTAGTATCACATAGAAGGTGTGGGGATTAGGTTTCCCAGTTGCTAGAGTTCTCATTTATATAGTTTTCAAATCAGGGTTTGCAATCTAAGTTACCTTGGTAACAAAGAATTCAATATTCACCGTTAGATGAAATCCTGATTAGATTCAAGCTAATATCTTTCAACCGTTAGATCGAACTTAGCTTGTTATACACAAATGAAATGTACCCTCATTTAGGTTTATGTAACTGTACCTAAACGTGTACACCATGTTGGCTCAATAGTAGTTAACCGAGGTTAGCTATATGAACACTCTCATATAAACCTTATTCATCTTAACCATAACTATTTCAAATGACTCAAATGAAACTAGTTAAAAAGTTATTCAATTGTTATATTCTCAAAGAAGTATACAAGAACACAATTGAAGCAAAATCTGTTTGATTCACTCGAATCAATTCATGAACATTATAGCCATGTTTTGTAAAGAATGCATTCCTTATTATATAAATGTATTTGTTCATAACAAAACCGATTTTAAAACTTTAACCATTCAAGTATGCAAACGGGTACGCATACTTGAATAGCCGGACCAAGTTTGGTTTTCGCCAGTATGCGAACGGGTACGCATAGCTCCAAACCCAGCAGAAATTTCCGGTCACAAACCTACGCCAGTATGCGTACGGGTACGCGCACTTAGGTTCTCGGACTTCTCAAACCAACAGGTACGCATACGGGTATGCATACTATGGTTCCCGGACATGGATCACATATATGCAAGAGTGCACAACATGTTTATAATTCAATGTTGGTTAAGTGTTCTAAACTCTTATTTCAATAATTGAAATTTTCTTAGAGGATGACAATAGCCGTTTTCACACACTATTAGTATCAAAGCAATTTTCAAGTTATTGAAATAATCATAACGAAACATTCCAAGTCTACACCAAATGATTGTATCATACAAACCATGTAAGATGTTACTCGGCGATTTTCACATGATCACCTTTTGACTTTCGCCAAGAATATAAGATGAACTTGGTTGAAGCGAAAGCTTACCAACACATATTTCGAGAAATATGTAAGCGAGTTAAACTCAGCTCGAAATCTCAAATGTGTATAATCGAAAACCATATGGTAATACAACTTATGTCTCAATATAGGAGATAGAGTAGAAATAGACTTTCCAAGTGATAGATGAGTTTTAGTCTCCACATACCTTTTGTTGATGAAGTTCCACAAGATCGCCTTAGTAGTTCTTCGTCTTCATTTGACGAACTCCGTGAAGTCTAATTCTCAACTACACAATCTATCCTAGTCCGAGACATCACTATAAGTAGACTAGAAATCAAGACTTATAGTTTTGATCACTAACATTGAAAAACAAGCTTGAGATATCAACGCTTGCGAGTTCGACCGAGAAGTGCTCTAACACTACGTACATGGCATAATTAACTTCTCATCATAGTTACAATTTTCCACCAAACAAAATTGGTAATCGTCCGTACTTTTTTGTTATACCTATGATCATGTTATTTTTCTTTTCGAAACCCTGCCCCACTGCGATGCATCAAACCTTGATTGCAGTTGAGACTCACTGGACTAAGAAACATTACTTTTCTGAGAAAAATAACATAGACAACAATTATTCTCTAGGCCAGTTACGAACAAATAGCATAATTTGAGCGATATGAATCACATAAAAATTATATCTTCCTTAGCCATGTACAGACGTAAAGACTGGAGTCTCAATCTTATTCCCTTCCAGTTACGGATTCAGAGAGGTAAAACATTGACTAAGACCATCTTATGGAGCCCCTGTAATATATTCACAAAGTATAAATATGGGGAAGATCAATATTGTAATCTCAAAATAGTTTGCTCCTTCGTTATCCAGTTACGAACAGAAAGAGTTAATAGCTTAACCTATGAGAACATATGAAATATTCGTTATAATCACCAATGAAAATATTAATTTGAGCCAATTAATTTGAGTTCATTGACATGAGATTTCATGAGAACAAGGTCAGAAAAAAATCCTTTTCAACTCAATTTTTAACATGTCTTGACCCTTTAAGGCTTCAACAAGTGGAATGTTAGCTTCCTTTAACCTGTCTTGGCCTTTTAAGGCTTCAACAAGTTAAATGTTAGCTTCCTCAAATTGTTTTAGAAAATTGCAATATTAGCAGAAATCATCTTTTCCTGCTCAACATCTTGATGATCATAAGCAAAGTAAGAATTTAATTCGGGTTGATTCTCAATAGTGTTAAGATCATCAACTTCATCTTCAATCAGAGTTCTTTTATTTTTTGCTTTATCATTATCAAAAGATTCTTCCATGTTTTTGTGAGACAGGGTACGAGACAAAGGAGGCATGCTGTAATGACCCGACCCTCCACTGATATTGTCCCCACTTAGCCATTGTGGTTATCCGGCAGTGTGGGGTTTTCAAACGGGCATCTTTGCAGTAATCCAGCAACAACTTTCCATGGGGTCATCTATCATTGGATTACTCTAGCCCGAGAACGCTTAACTGCATAATTTTCTACCAACTCTGGAGCCAACTATGCTGAAAAGGCCTCGGTGTTAGAAAAGGACAAACCATTACTTATATTTTGTTCTGCTAACCACTGCCGACTATAGGGGTATTACACATGCTCTATTGCAAGAGTGACTTGAATGGGAAAACTCAACTCAAGTATGCGGTATATAAAGGTTAACTTAATAAGGTATTTTCCAAAAATAGGAAACTAGTTTTGTAACAACTTTTGGATGTTGAATCAATGTAGGAAATCAGGTAATTTCCATTTTGTTAAAACAGTTCTTTTTGGAAGAGTTTTAGAAAAAATCATAAACAACTTACTTTAGAAAATCTCCCAAACACCCAGTTTAATCTTAGCTTTCTCACAAATCCCTAAAGGAGTAGACTTGCATATACGACTCAATATTAATTTGTGAAATTCACTTTTCTACACTTAGTTGTTAATAATCCATCAATGAGTTTAAGTTTAAATATCAACATAGATGATTAGATAAATCTAAGAGCATGCAACCATCTTAGCTTCAAATAATGTAAGAATTCTCATGGATCTTGTTATCGTTTCTTGCTTATGAGTCAGATAGGCAAATAGAGTTATTACAAGAGCATTAGATAAGTTGATACCCACATCGACTCATTACATTTTATACTCCAAATATGATGTGGTAGTACCAGGTCAGTAGATGGTGCAAGAAGGACAATAATGATAAATAGTTGTTTAATTACTAAACCATTCCAATCAACTAGTCGCGTAATCGATTGAAGATGGATGTATCTATTTGGGGCAGAGGCTCAATAGAAGTAGATTACTTGTCTTTCTTAGAGCTGGTAGAAACATAATCCGAGTTTTATATATTACAACAACTATTATGAAAATTAAGAATTAAAAGTGTATGGAGACACGTAGCAGAACTATTTGACGGGTAAATAGAAATTGTTATTTAGAAATCCACATCTTATAGGATTTTTGAACATGATGATGATCCAAATCTTTATTGCTTAGACAACACTGGGGTGAGCATTCTCACACTCACCACGAGATACAAGCCAAAGTTTAGATTTATGGATGGCTCTTCCTTTTGAGTTTTTACCCTTTAAGGTCAGAGAAATTATCATAAAACTCATCCTTATCGTGAAAGGAGATGAAGTTGGTACCTTTACCTGAGTTTTCGATTGTAAAGATAAAAAATATAACGCGGAAAAGGAAAATACAAGACACCAGAATTTTGTTAACGAGGAGAACTGCACTGGAAGAAAATCTGCAAGACTTCGTCAAAATTTGAACACCATACTATATTAAACCACTAAAAACACTAGCATACTATCAGACTTCGGACTGGAATGTAGTTGAGACCAATTAACACTCCTAGCAGTTCAGTTGAAGTCGTGTTCCTTACGTCTCTTGAACCTCGAATATTATATGCACTTGATTCCATTAGCTGACGTCCTTTACAACATAAGAGTTGCTTCAACCTACGTGAAAACTTTTTGTAAGGACCCTCAAGCTCGTCAACGCTATTAGACCAGTCAAGAGACGATTTAGCTAATAATGACTCGATTAGTTTAACACGGATGTTATTTAATAGAAATTAATCTAACAATGATCTATATACGATACTAGTATCACTAGATAGGTCTCGAAAATTTATGCGCAATAGATTACTCGAACGTGTCATTCGGATACCAGACGAAGAAGATATCATCAGTTTTGTATAAAGGGCAAAATAGTCTTTTGCATTCAAGCCGACCTGGCTGCCCATATCAATTTGTCTGAGTTCCTTAGTAATTTTGGTCAGTCTTATCCCCAGTCGAGAGGATAAACTTTCATTTCTCTTTTTTCTTCTTCTGTTCTTCTTTTCTCATTCTTCTCTGGCGATTCAGAGGATAAAACCTCTATTGAGTTTTTCTTTAGAAATTTAGTAGAATTAATGGTTTGATAAAATGGTACTGAGATAGTAGACTCGATTAGGTTAAGAGTTCTTATGGATGAGGAGAATTAAATCATTGGAAGCTAGGGTTAGGATTTCTTGGATCGATTGAAGATTGATGTGAAATTGAAGATGATGAATCGATTGAGAACCCTGATGATTCATGATTGTGCTGTTATCAAGTGTTGATTCGAACTCATAGGTGGAAGAAAAAGGTAAATTAGGGTTTCGTTGAATTAAATTAGTATTGTGTACAATTGTTTGTTAATTGGTTGTTTAACTGGATGGGTTTGTGTTTAATTGAAGTTTAGATGGTTCTATAGGGTTTAATTTCAGTTTCTCTTTAATCGAATTAAAAATTAGGGTTTAGAGAATTGAGCTATATATACAGATTTGTAGATGAAGATGATGATTTGAGCAGTGGAGATTTGAAGAAGAGATGTTATTGTTTCAAGCTAGTGGTTGTGATTGAAATTGGGTTTGTTTGAATTGAAGTTTAGATTTAGATTCTTCATGGAATTGGTATTCATAAATTGGAGGTTTGAGCTTTTGAATTTGGGATTTGTTTAGGGTTTCTGAGGAAACCAATGTTGAAGATTATTGAGTATGGTTGAGATACAGGGGATATGAAGCTACAAGTAATGAAGTAGTGGCTTGGCAGTGTAACTGTATTGAATATTTAGGCTATGGAATGAACTGGAGATGAGTTTGTCTGTATGTTGGTGAGTGCAGGTGTTTGTGTTGTTGCTTAGGTTCTTGAGTTGGAGATTAGATGACAAAGTCTGAGATGAAAAGAACTTTACGATTTCTATCTATCTAGTTTTTGATCGGAGATTGAACCCCAACGATCAATAAGAACACGATTAGCATACACGAACTATCAGGTATAAGATAGTTGTACTTGGCTTCACGAATCTGGCAGTGAAATCTTCAAGTTGTAAACCTAATAATGTTTCTCAGAGGAAACCTAGGTTAATAGAGGACGAATGTAGCAAGCAACTAGGACACATAAGTGTCAGGGATTAAAAAGTCCTGTTGCATGAGTCTCTATATTTATGGATTTTAAAGGCTCTAGGTAGCTTTAAATTCAAGCTAAGATAACTTGAGATTCAAGCAAACACTTTCTCAGTTTTGATGAAATCTTATTGTGGGTTCATGTAAGCATGTGAAAAATTCGCCTTGAAATTACACATAAGAATATGCATTATGGTCCAGGTTACTGGAACCGTGTACATTGATAGTTCGTGACAAATATGCCTTATGAACTTACAAGCATAAATTGTGTTCATTAACACTCGAGACTTGAACCATGATTACAAATACAAAGTGTTTTAGCAAACAAAGTTGTCTTAGAAGTGTTTACGAGAGATGTAGAAATGTTAACATATTTGTGAAAATATAGTTTATGAGCATCCACTTAGTTCGATATTAGGTACGTATGGAGTGCGCAACCTATAGGCTAGTCTGTGAACTCGGGATTTAGGGGTATGCGTACTAGGTATGTGTACCCTTAGCCATTCACTAACTCAGGACCTTGTGGTACGTGTAATTGGTATACGTACCTCCCTCTTATTCACGAACTCAAAACCTTAGGGTACGTGTACTGGGTATGCGTACCTACCCTGTTCTTGATCTCATATCACTAGGATACATGTACTGGGTATGCGTACATACCCTGTGTCCAAAATTTCAATAGTTTTGAAAACTCTATTTAATTTTTTTTAAAAATCTCCATAGATAATGAAAATCTTTGCCATGACAATTTTGAAATGATCAACTTGAAATAAAAATAGTCCATGAACAATAAATTGCTCTTAACCAAGATTGTCAAGTATTTAAAACATCCATTGTTTGAATCATATTTCGATAGATATATCAGGATAAGTGTTAGAGCACTGCTCGGTCGAACTCGTAAGCGTTGCTATCTCAAGCTTGTTTTTCAAGCTTAGTTGATCAAAATTATATACTTGATTTCTAGTCTACTTATAGATATGTCTCGGATTGGGATAAAATATGTAGTTGAGCTTTAGATTTCATGGCGTTCACCAATTGAAGATGAAGATCTACTGAGAAGCTTGGAGGAACTTCATCAACAAAAGGTATGTGGAGACTGAAAAGACGACGGTACCCAAATACACCACAATTTTTTTGTTTCAACTTATAAGTCCTCTTACCAAGTGTGATCGTCTATGGACAAAGTCGAGACAATACAACAACTTCTGTATTCACACTTTGTGTGATTGTCTATGGATACGAGATCGAGACAATACGACAAACAAAGTGTGATACTTGATAATAGGTTCAGACTTACCCAAACTCTATAGGATCACTATCAAGTATATCGGAGTTAACGTAAAGTGCAATTTACGTTAATTGTAATAAAATAATTATAATGCGGAAAGATAAAGTAAATGGCACAATAAGATTTTGTTAACGAGAAAACTGCAAATGCAGAAAAACCCCGGGACCTAGTCCAGAATTGAATACTCTCAAAATTAAGCCGCTATATAAAATCTACACCAACTTCGTATAGTTGAGACCAAGCAACTATCCCTAGTTCACTTAGTTTCTTCAGTATCCCTGCGCTTCCGACTTAGAAGGTCACGCACTGGTATAATTCCTTTTGATCGTATTCCAAACAGTAAAGGAACAACAGATTTGTTTGGTAACAACTCTATTGATTTTTAAGATAAAGAAATCTTAAGTCTTACGCAAAGGCTCTTCCGTTTAATCTAATAAACTCATTTGTTTGGTTAGATCAATCCAACTTTAACTATCTGATGTGATTTTAAAGTTGTTGTAGTAAATGAGTTCAAACTCTCGGACTTGTGAAGATTCGATTTTTTTAATTTAATAAAAATATATACAAAAATATTACAAAGGGTGCGAGAGTTATTGGGACTCAGGATTCCACCGAATTCAAAACATAAGGTTCAATTATTAATTCTTTGACAATTTTAGCTCAAGAAAAACATGGACTCCATTTTTGCCAAGGTAGATTCTCAAAACATTGATTGTAAATCCTAAGCATGATGTATCAAAACACCTAAGCTAAGCATACATCATCAAATTAAATGACAACCAATTAATTCAAATCATAATTTCAATTAAAATTAATACAAAAGTCTTAAAAAGAATTAATAAAATTACCCCAAGTATGATATTCGTCTTCCTCCGTCATCCCAGTGTTGGGGTTTAGCTCCTCATAGTAAAAACATGCTCAAAAGATTGATTCATGGCTCAAAAAGTGTTTTTATTGAAGAGAAATAATAATACAGCGAATCTGCAACGCTTTTCTGGCGTTACAGAAATCACCGTTACGATGAAGTGCTGTTAATAAACGATAAATCGGTTCTGCTGTTGAAGAACGACACTTGTCTGCGACTGTTCCGTGTGGGTCAATGTTCTTCGTGTTCTTCAGCAGCAATAGCAGAACCCGGTTTCCTGCACCTTTGATTTCTCGACTCTGTCGTGTTCTAAACTTCCCCTAAATTTCGACACTCCTTCTATATGACCCAACCAACCTATTTATATCAAAAAGACCGATTAAATCTCTCCAAAATCTTCCAAAATCTCTTCCTTTCTCTTCACGGCAAAATTGCGGCAATTTCTTGTTTTAGGATTTCTACGCATATCTGAGCTTTCCTTTTGATTCTAAACTCTTCCTTAGATAGATATCAAGCTTTGGGAAGAAAATCTTGCCTTTAGTCTCCCTGAAACTCCTAAAATAATTCATCAAAGACCCGAAACTTCCATCACCTATGTTTTGCTCTAATTCGATCTCTAGCCAATTTGGGGTTCAATCCAAAGACTTTACCAGGCCTGTGTAGTCCTAAGGAGTAAACCCAATCAATTTCAGCCCTTTAATCTCCATAAAAATCGATCAAAATTCCAACCCTAAAATCTGTCAGTGAAAACCATTTTTCCCGCCAATTTTTTTCCTAAAACGTGAAGAAGTGGAGTCCCCCTATCCAGTTCCGGTCTGTGTTTAGTAGCTGCTTGGAGATAAAAGCCTATTTCCGAATAGCAAATGTCCTTCCAGGTGTCTTTAACAACTTTTCGAGCCAATTTCGCCGCAAAAGCCTATTCCTCCAAAAACACCTACAAATAGATAAAATACCAAAATAAGTACAAAAATGGGTACTAACAATATACACAATAGAGATGAAAATAGACACATAAATGCGTCTATCACTATCGAAATAGTCAAGTCTAGATTCGCAATCAATCAATATAGATCTCAAATAGAAACTATAAAGTGATGCCGATCTCACGTAACTAATCAATCAAATAAATCTGATTCTAGTTGGATCCCAGCCGATCAAGGTTTGTGCACACAATAAGATACGAAAACCAATAAGAAATCTTCTTTAATCTTTAAATAACCTGCACAACACCACTTGAATCTCTTGTGATCAATCACACACAGAACGGAGTGTGTTAACAATGGATTATCACAAGATATCTTTAGATCTAACAACAGTTCTAATGATCCCATCGATACTTCGATCTAGTTTGAGTGAATCTTATATCAGAAGAGAAGATTCTCAAGAATAAACAAACTAGGTGCAATCAAAGTTTCAACAACCGTTAGGCAATCAAATCAATCGAAAACTAATAACACATCAATTATCTAGTTTCCCATCAACGGTACTCGTAGAGCTTCTTGATCCCACATAAGTCTTTAACCGAGCGGTCGTAAGAGATTTCACCTAATTAGGATACTTTCCTCTCCGATTAGACGGCTCCACCAGAAACAACAAGAAATGAAGTTTTCCTGGCTCTTAGGATAGTTTGCTAGAAATGCAAACTTAGGTATTTATAGACCAAGGATGTTTGGACATCAAGGAATTTCCAAAACCGAAAATATTCTCAAGATTTGCAATGAATGGCGAAATTCGGTTTTCCAAATTCTAATAAATGCTTGTCCAATATTTTCGAAATCTCTCAATAGAAAATCTTCAATTAATAAATGCACATTACTAATTTTTATTCTCTAGAGATATGCTTTTGATTGCTGGTAATTAAAGCATTACAAAAAACCTTAATTAAAAGATTCTTAATTTATCTTGACACAAGATATCCTTGAGCACTAAGAAATATCTTTGAACAATAAATGATAAGAGTTACTGTATGTGTTCAAAGTATGTTGACATCTTTTCACTGTAAATCCGTATTTCATATTTACATGGATTTACATTCTTGGAATCGGTTATATCACACTTCCAAACAAGTTTAGAATTGGTTGACCTGTATTCCAAGACTACTATGTGATTGATCAAAACCAAATCACATACATGGGTAAAATATGTTCTACCAATCACTGGGATCGGTTATACCTTATTATGGAAATACTTGTGATCGGTCACACCAGTCATTAGGATCGGTTACACCAGTTACAAGGATCGGTTCCATATTCCCATGGTATTGCTTGTGATCGGTCACACCAGTTACCAGGACCGGTTACCAATTACAAGGATCGATTACACAACACTTGTGATCAGTCAAACCAATTACTAGGATCGGTCACACCAATTACAAGCATCGATCATACTATCATATGGTGATTACTTAGGATCGGTTACACCAATTAATAAAAACTAGTCATACCAAATCATAAGTCAGGCATTGTAATTAGTTATACCAAGATACATAACCAAGGTTAAGATCGGTTCTACCATCTCACACATATTTGTCATCCAAAGATTTGCAATGAATAGCCAGACAAATAAGACTAATGATTTCCCTTTCGATTCACGAAACAAGTTCATGAATGTACTTCATTTAAATGAATGTAACACATTATTTCCTAGGATGAAATCTTCACCATAACCCATTCACATAATCATAACAGTATATACAAGATTATGTCGATGTCATATCTACGAAGTTCAAAAGATAAGCGTTATACTTCATAGTCTAATTCCCTAATACTATGATCATATAATTATGACCATGTCACATCACTAGAGTATTATACAATATGTACAGTATATAATAAAAATGCGGGGGGTCTAACAAACACACCCAACAATTCGTTTGGCAATCTGAGAGGACTTACTCCAATATACTTTCTAGAGAATCAACTAGACAGTTAGACTCAATCTAGAGAAAAGTATATCAAAGAGTTTAATATCTCTGTTTCACAATGTAATCATCAAATCAAACAGATAGAAATCCGCGAGCCTGATTATTATGTGAAACAACTTGAACGGTACCAGAGACCAATGTTCAAGTGTCAATCAATTTAAATCAACAACCAAAGGTTGGATTATCTAATTGATTGATCTTAACGCACACCTATGATATTTCAATTATATAACAAAATATAATGCGAAAAAGAAATAACACAGACACCAGAATTTTGTTAACGAGGAAAACCACAAATACAGAAAAACCCAGGGACCTAGTCCAGCTTTGAACACCGCACTGTATTAAGCCTCTACATACTCTAGCCTACTACCAATGAACTTCGGACTGGACTGTAGTTGAACCCTAATCAAACTCACACTAATTCAAGGTACAGTTGCGTTCCTTACGTCTCTAATCCCAGCAGTATACTACGCACTTGATTCCCTTAGCTGATCTCACCCACAACCAAGAGTTGCTATGACCCAAAGTCGAAGACTTGATAAACAAATCTGCCTCACACAGAAAAGTCTATAGGAATAGATAAACCTGTCTCCCACAGAAATACCTACGAGTTTTGTTCCGTCTTTTGATAAATCAAGGTGAACAAGAACCAATTGATAAACCGGACTTATATTCCCAAAGAACAGCCTAGAAATATCAATCACCTCACAATAATCTTAATCGTATGGTAGCGAAACCAAATATTGAGGAATCACAAACGATGAGACGAAAGTGTTTGTGATTACTTTTTATCTTGCCTATCGGAGATTAAATCTCGAGCAAATCTTAGAGAAGATAGTACTCAAACGATAGAATCGGGCAAGATCAGAACACGCAACTACAAAGAAAATAGTTGGGTCTGGCTTCACAATCCCAATGAAGTATTTGAAATCCTTAACCTACAGGGTCTCGATAGAAACCTAAGGTTAAAGGAGAATCGACTCTAGTTGATGTAACTAGTAACACACATAAGGTGTGGGGATTATATTTCCCAGTTGATAGAGTTCTCCTTTGTATAGTTTTCAAATCAGGGTTTGCAATCCAAGTTACCTTGGTAACAAAGCATTCAATATTCATCGTTAGATGAAAAACCTGATTCAACCAAGCTAATATCTTTCAACCGTTAGATCGAACTTAGCTTGTTACACACAAATGAAATGTACCCTCATTTAGGTTTATATAACCATACCCAAACGTGTACACCATGGTCGCTCAATAATAGTTAACCGAAGTTAGCCATATGATTACTCTCATATCAACCTTATTCATCTTAACCATAACTAGTTCAAATGACTCAAATGAAACTAGTTAAAGAGCCGTTCAATTGCTATATTCTCATAGAAGTATACAAGAACACAATTGAAGCAAAATTGGTTTGATTCAGTCGAATCAACACATGAACATTATAGCCACGGTTTGCAAAGATTGCATTCCTTATTTTATAAATGTTTAAGTTCATGCACAGCCGATTTTAGAAAGTAACCAACTCAAGTATGCAAATGGGTACGCATACTTAAGTAGCCGGACCGAGTTTGGTTACGCCAGTATACGTACGGGTGCGCATACCAATTTATATTCAGAACTCCAGCAGAAATTCACGGATGTGAGACTTCCGCCAGTATGCGTACAGGTACGCATACTTTCCAAGACATCCAACAACCGCCAGTACGCGTACGGGTATGCATACTTCAGGTTCCCGGTTTTGGACTTATACACTAATGTGATAACACACTATGTTTATATCCAAACATGGTTACATGATTCTAAACTCTTTATTTTAATCATTGAAACTTTCTTAGAGGATGACAATAGTCGTTTTCACACACTATTAGCATCAAAGCAATTTTCAAGATATTGAAATAATCATTAACGAAACATTCCAAGTCTACACCAAATGATTGTATCACACAAACCATGTAAGATGTTACTCGACAATTTTCACATGATATAAGATGAACTTGGTCGAAGCGAAAGCTTTCCAACACATATTTCGAGAAATATGTAAGCGAGATAAACTCAGCTCGAAATCTCAAATGTGTATAATAGAAAACTATGTCGTAAAACGACTTATGTCTCAATATAGGAGATAGAGTAGAAATAGACTTTCCAAGTGATAGATGAGTTTAAGTCTCCACATACCTTTTGTTGATGAAGTTCCACAAGCTCCCCTTAGTAGTTCTTCGTCTTCAAATGATGAACGACGTGAAGTCTAAGCTCAACTACACAATCTATGTCCTAGTCCGAGACATCTATAAATAGGCTAGAAATCAAGACTTATAGTTTTGATCACTAACATTGACAAACATGCTTGAGATAGCAACGCATGCGAGTTCGACCGAGCAGTGCTCTAACATATACAGCTTCGCAGTTATGTTTTCAATATAACACGACTTGAAAGATACGTTATGAATGAAACAGTTCAATTCAATATTACTAACCTCAAGTGGAAGGATGATGTCGTCATTGTAGTTCATTACTTCTTCACATTCTTCAAGTCTTCGGAGTAATACTTGTATGTCTCAACATTCCTAGACTTTCTAGTCTAACCTAAACGAAGTTGACTCTAGTTTTTAATCAAGCGACTTTAGATGAGTTTTGACACACTAAAATATGATAACCAAACTTGACATACCAACGCTTGGTGAGTTAAACCGAGCTATGCTCTACAATCTCCCCCTTTGTCAGTTTTAGTGACAAAACTCTTATTACATATGGATAAACAAATTACAAAAGAATTCATTTTACATACCTTGATTCCAAGTTTCAACAACACAATAACCTGCATATATTCAATCGATAAATGTTGTTGTTGACATTTGAATAACAAAAGATTTTACTCCCCATAAAGGTAAACTAGGTAAATATTCAATCCGAACATCTTTTTTATTCCCCTTTTTGTAGTCAGAAATACTACAACAACAATATGATATGTTTCTCCCCCTTAGTCAATGCTTTAGTCTTTCGTTAGATATAACGTTTAAGCACAATTGTCCTTTACTTAGTGATTGCAAATCACTTGTTTACTCCATATATTTCTCCCAATTTTTGTCACAAAATGACAAAGGTTCGAGCAAATAAAGGACAAACCGAAAGGATCTTACAAATCTAAAAGAATTGTAAACAACTTATAAAGAGTTAAGCACGAAGGTTTCACATACCACTTTAGATAACCAATATTAAAACCAAAACTACAAGTAATTTAGTTTTAATATATTATCAAGGAAACAATTGCCCGAAGCAATTTTCCCTAATAGTTTAACAAATCGACTAAGAAACTTAATTCCCTTGTTAAAACGATTGTGTATGCACAACCGCTTGTTTCGATAAGATCAAAATAAATATCAGAATTAACTTTATTTCTCTCATCAGGCTCTAATTATTCAGACAATAACTTATACCTTTCTCTTTAGACAAGACAAACACTAGGTTAGTTAAATAGTTTTTCTTGTCAAGGCATTCGATTAGACTTGAATAACCGAATCCTCCAATTTGATGAGTCAAACTAAGAACAAAATTAACTTACTTTCTCTTATCCGGAATCAATTTGGACTAATCAAATGATCCCATATTTTGTTAAGCCATAGACAATACATACAAACCAAAATAAATTGACTTGCACAATTATTTTCTTAACTGGAAGCAATTGAAACAAACATAGACATTGTTGCACCGCAATTGCATCGAATTTCGTTAAGCAAAAACACTTGATACCCAACACCAAACAATAAGTCAGATAAATCGACACAGTTTTTCTTAACCGGTAACAATTGATCACACACACACATCCATACACAATAATGGAACATATCAATTGTATCGAAATTTTGTTAAGCAAAAGTAAAATATATGCAATATAACCAGGCTTTTCTTAAACAGGAAAACGATTAACTAACAAATTCGTTACCTCAAATTCCAAAGCTTCTTCTCCCCAGAAAGATATATCATTAAGCGCAAGTTCAAATAAGAGCTCTCTCCCAGAATGTTGTCATCCTCTCTCGCAAGAACAAAAGAACAACAACAAAAGTAACCTTTACCAGAGAAAGGTTGAATCGGTTTTTAACTAATGCGTGCCAATAGCAAAAGTTGAAAACCCGAAACACATATATTATGCTAAATACAAATCATGTAAACATAAATTGATTCAACATATTGTGACTTTTCACATATGAGTTTCAATCGGAACACCTTATGATCCTTTGATAAAGCCTACCAACATGGGATAGAACTTAATCCCTCTAAATCAAAAGCCACACAAACCATAAGGGTCACATCATATGAGATCGAATATTAAGGTTAACGAAAACCGAAATCAGACATCCCATAAACCGAATACATATTGCAAGAATATAAACATGTATTCACAGGTTGTGTAATCGGTAACTATCACAAGAAAAATTATAAAATAATAATTTTATTCATAAATAATGATAGTTTTATTCAAAATAGACCTTACACAATAATTGTAGTAAATCAAAATATTGATGTCTATTTTTTCTAAATAAGAATCTAATCTTATTTTTATCCCATGAAAAACTTAATCCTTCATATCAGTACTAGCAGGAAGGCAGATTATTACTTTCAGTCTTGAGCTTGTGAATTTCTTCAAGAGGATAACCTTATTGCTTGACCAGAATTTCTTGCAGTTGAGATGTTTTCGTGAAGGACTCTGCAAGAACATGTAATTCTTGTTAGAGCACTGCTCGGTCGAACTCGCAAGCGTTGCTATCTCAAGCTTGTTTGTCAAGTTTAGTTGCCAAAACTATAAGTCTTGATTTCTAGTCTACTTATAGCTAAGTCTCGGACTAGGATAGAAAGTTTAGTTGAGCTCTAGACTCCATGGCGTTCATCATGCAAAGACGAAGAACTACTCAAGGAACTGGTGGATCTTCATCGACTAAAAGGTATGTGGAGACTTGAACTTATCTATCACTCAAAAGTCTATCTACTCTATCTGGTGGATCTTCTCGGGGTTTTTCTGCATTTGCGGTTTCCTCGTTAACAAAACTTCTGGTGTCTGTGTTATTTCTTTTCCGCATTATATTTTATTATATAATTGAAATATCATAGGTTGTGCGTTGAATCAATCAATTGGGAAATCCGACCTTTGGTTGTTTATTGAAATTGATTGATCCTTGAACATTGGTCTTAGGTACCGTTCAAGTTAATTTCTCTTGTATTCAATTAGACTCGCAGATTTCTATTTGTTTGAGTAAGTATTGAATCGACAAATTGAGATATAACTCTTTGATATACCTTTCTTAAGATTGAGTCTGATTGTCTAGTTGATTCTCTTGAAAAGTATATTGGAGTTAGTCCATATAGATTGCTAAGCGAAGTATTGGGTGAGGTTGTTGTACCCCCACTTTTTCAATTGGTATCAGAGCAGGCAAACACGTTTAAATACCTTATAAGTCTGTGTTTGTAGCGATCTGACTATATGGATAGTAATCTTTCTGATAACGCAACACCAGATCAGAGTTCCTCTGAGATGTTACAAAGTCCTGTGACATCTAAGAAACCTTCTGGTTCTGCCTCTGTGTCTGAATCTGCCTACAACTGGGAAAAATATTTTGATGAACAGTTGGATGAGCTTTCAGATGAGAGTGATTCAGAAGAAGGACAAACTATTAATGAGGAAGTCTCTCGATATATCAAGCTCTTTGACCATGCTTTGAAAGAAAAGAAGTCAACAAATTGCTTGGGCAAATATGTGGCACCTCTCTGTCAAGAAAACAGAAAGATGAGAAAACTCTTTAAAGGTTATGATTGTGGATATAAACTTTTACAATCTACCGTTAAAGATCGAGAAGAAGATTTACGCTCTAAAAAGTCCGAATGTGATAATCTCCTTCGAAATCCCTTTGTGTTGAAAGAAATACTTGCAGAATCTGAAGCAAGATATAACTCTCACAAAAATGTTTTAATGACAGAGAACTCAGTCTCCTCGCCAGAGAAAAATCCCTGGAGACTGATCTCGCTTCTGCTCTTAATAAGGTTAAATCACTGGAAGAGAATCTGAAAAGATTCAACTCTATCTCTACAAAATTTTCTTATATGCTTGGAGCATGTAAAGAACATCGTGATACACGTGGTCTGGGCTATAAGGGAATAGACGCTCCAAGTACTGGTAAGATTAATTTTGTTCATGCTAATGAGAACCCTTCATGTGAAAAAACTTTTCAAGCAGCCGACAGTCTTAGGAACAAGGATCCTTCAAAATTTACTCGCATGAGAACAGTCAAGAACAACTCCTTTAACTACTATTATTGCGGAAATAAAGGACATCTTGAACGAAGATATCGGTTTCGACTGAGGAATGAGAAACTTCACAATATTCTTGCATGGATGTCTAAAGAAGTAATAAAATATGTCTCTCATATCACTGGAGTAAAAGGCAGTGTCTTCAATCAAGAGAAATGTTGTGATGAGTCATTTCTAGATTATGATTTAGAGACAAAAAATGCTTACAATTGTAGAAGGAAGAATGTCATATGGACAACTGACTCTTTAAACTACTCTGAGAAGAGAAAAAGGCAGAGGAGAAAGAAAGAAAAGTCAAATTCCTTTTCTGAAAAGGACCGTGAACCAGAGGTGTCTACTCCAGATCCCATTCACATCAATAATCGAGTCTCGGAGCTCAAGATAAGCATTAACAGACTCAAACGGAGCATCAAAAAGGCAAGAAAAGCAGCAGGTTCAGGTATTCCTTGTTCCCTTCTGGTTTAAACTCTTTCAAATAATTCTAGTGATTTTTCTGAAAATCTTCATGAAGGAAAGAGAAAGGAAGTCAATCTTCTTGATGAGCAAAATTCTCATCAAAATACAACATAACTACTCAATGTAGCATCCTTCTTGTAATATGGAAGGATGCTCGTATTCTCAAACAGCCTCTGTGTCTTGAGAAAGTAGTTGTTGTTTTATTTTATTTGCTCTTACAAAACGATGATCTTAAAAACTGTTGAGACTTGCTCCAGTACGTTACATGATATAATTTTTTTGATCGTGTACTCTTGAGAATAATTCCTTGTTTGATTGTCTTGTTTTTCAACACTTCACTTTGTTCCTTGAACAAAGAATGTCATCTTTTGTTTAGAATGGGTCCTTGAATTTTTCAAGACTTCGTCTAAATGTGGCTCCACCACTCTCTTGGTCATGCACCAAGTTTGTAACCATTGTGCACGGACACCTAACCCGTACGGAACATATACGAGTTCTCTAGGATTTCTTATGAAACACTCATGTATATATTTGTGTATCATGCTCCTTCTTGCTACATACACGTTCCCGTACGTCAAAAAGGTTCACCTGAATTTTGTGTGCACAATGGATAGATGCAATAAGGAAGACAAAGTTGAGAAGGGCAAAACTATCGAGTTTCACGAGAACCCTGTTTTCATAACCTGCTTTCATGCTGTGGATCATGAGAACAAACTACCAGTTCAGATGTCATCACAACTGGTAGGAAATCTTCTTCGACATTTTGAGGTCGTACGTGAACAACTTGGAATTGCAACAAGGAATCTTGATTTTCTGAAAAGCGAACTGAAGAAGGCAACTGATGAGCTCGTCCATGTTCAATCTCTAGTTGCTGGCCGTGTTTAATGTTTTTCGAATCATGTTCTCCAAGAGTTGTTTATTATACCTAGAAAAACTTCTTATAAGAATTTTTTCTTGTGTTTTAAGAAGAATAACTAGAGTTTGGAATAGCCATTATTGTGATTACACATAGTTATGTCCAACGATTTTTCATCTTCAATGTTTTTAGATTTATTTGTTTAAATTCTAAAGTTTGTTTGGAAGATGATTTTTGCAATATTAATCTTTATGGTTTTATATATTGCAATATGTTATGGGATATGTTTGTTTGCGTCCGTGAACTATGATTGTCCCATACGTGGGCAAAAGTTAAGTTTTTCATATGTCGATATGCAAGTATTGATAAAAGATTGAATGAACTTTTGACAAACGAAAGTTAAGCCTTTTATGTCATTATGAAAATATTGATGGAAGAAAGGATGAACTTTTGTTTACAAGGATTATGTCTATTGTATATCATTGTGCAAATAGTGATGGAAAATAGAATGAATCCTTGTTTATTCCGCAGTATTGATCTTCCCTGATCCATATTTTTATGTATATACTGTGTGGCTCCGTAAGTTCTCTTATGTTGAGCATTTCCGATTAAATTAATCATAGGTTCTCTTGTGGTTAGTTTAGTTGAGTATTCCGATGAATTAATCATGGGTTCTCTTGTGGTTAATTTAATTGAGAATTTTGGATACAAATTCATATTCTTATGTGATTTGTGTAATCCAAAGAAATCCTTCTTTTCTTGTGAAAGTAAGGTCGCTCTTGTTGTTCTTTCGGGAATGACATTTTATGGGGGAGAGTTCTTAATTGAACTTGTGCTTAATTGCCAAATCTTTGTGGGGAGTGCAGCTGTGGAATATTATATGGGTTATCTTGTATCTTTATAAACTCCTTGATGAATACATTTAGCTTCGGCTATATGATTGCATCTAAAAAAGTTGATATGTGCTTTCTTTTGGTCATGAGTGTCTCTATGGAAATTTCAATAGGATCCCACTAGTTTTCGTACCTTTGCCAATTTTATTGACAAAAGGGGGGAGGATTAATGTGTAGTTCACACTACAAATACATATGGTTTCCGGATCATTATGTAAGGGGGGGTGGTTTCCATGTGAGATGGAGTATTGACTAAGAGGGAGTGATACATATCACCATAGTATTGTTGTCAAAATTGTGATACAATTGAACTTTCATGCTGTGTAATAATACTATGACATTGTGTAACAATGATTTAGAGCTCTTGTTTTCTCATTGTTATGGCTACGGATTTTCAACAATGATGATGCTAAACTTACAACCTCTGGAATCATTGGAGTACTTGGAAGTGACGAAGATTTCGAGTAATGTTAAAGAACCAAGGAGATCATGCATGTGGAAGAGAAGCTGCAAAGTTTATTTATTTTGTATTCCATATGTATTGATAGTTTTGTCACTAAAATTGACAAAGGGGGAGATTGTTAGAGCACTGCTCGGTCGAACTCGCATGCATTGCTATCTCAAGCATGTTTTTCAATGTTAGTGATCAAAACTATAAGTCTTGATTTCTAATCTACTTATAGCTAAGTCTCGGACTAGGATAGAAAGTGTAGTTGAGCTCTAAGACTCCACGACGTTCATCATCCAAAGACGAAGAACTACTCAAGGAACTGGCGGATCTTCATCGACTAAAAGGTATGTGGAGACTTGAACTTATCTATCACTCAAAAGTCTATCTACTCTATCTCTTATCTTGAGACAAAAGTCGTATTGCTATATAGACTTCGATTATACACATTTGATATTTCGAGTCGAGTTTATCTCGCTTATCTATTTCTCGAAATATGTGTTGGTAAGCTTTCGCTTTGGCCAAGTTCATCTTTACAAGTGACGAAAGTCATGATGATCATTTCAATATCTTGAAAATCGCTTTGATGAAGAATAGTATGTGAATAACCTCTATTTAACATCCTCTAAGAATGTTTAATTGATTGAAATGAGAGTTTAGAATATATAACCTTGAATGGATATAAACATTGTATGTGAATTCATACTTGTGTAAGTCCATAATCCTTGAACCAAAGTATGCGTACTTTGCTGCTCAGGATAACCGGAACTAAAGTCTGCGTACCTGTACGCGTACTGTCGGAGGTTCACATTCCGTGAATTTCTACTGGAGTTTGTGAACTGAAAACAAACCTATTCCGGGTACTTAAGTATGCGTACCGGTATGCATACTTGAGTGGGTTATTTTCTAAAAACGGTTTATTCGTGAACTTATACTTATATAAACTAAGGAATGCATAATTTGCAAACCGTGGCTATAAAGTGCATGAATTGATTCGAGTGAATCAAAATCGTTTTTGCTTCGATTATGTCTTATATACTTCTATGAGATCTAAGCAATTGAACAACTCTCTAACTAGTTCTTTTGAGTCATTTGAACTAGTTATGGTGAAGATGAATATGGTTGATATGAAAGTGCTCATATGGCTAACCATTTGGTTAATTACTGTTGAACCAACTAGGTGTACACGTTTAGGTACGGTTACACAAACCTAAATAGACGTGCATTTCATTTGTGTATAGCAAGCTAAGTTCGATCTAACGGTTGAAAGATATTAGCTTGAATCTAATCAGGTTTTCATCTAACGGTGAATATTGAATGCTTTGTTACCAAGGTAACTTAGATTGTAAACCCTGATTTTGAAGACTATATAAAGGAGAACTCTAGCAACTGGGAAAACTAATCCCCACACCTCCTGTGTGATACTAGTTATATAAGATTGAGTCGATTCTCCTTTAACCTTAGGTTTCTTCTCGAGACCCTGTAGGTTAATGACTTGAAGAATTCATTGGGATTGTGAATCCAGACCCAACTATCTTCTTTGTAGTTGCGTGATCTGATCTTGCTATTTCTATCGTATTGAGTACAATTGTAAAATTTTCTCGAGATTAATTTCTCTGAAAGGCAAGATAGAAAAGTAGTCTTAAACATCTTTGTCTTATCGTTTGTGATTCCGCAATATCTTGTTTTGCTAGTCAATTAAGATTATTGTGAGGTGATTGATAATTCTAGGTTGTTCTTCGGGAATATAAGTCCAGGTTATCGATTGGTTCCTGTTCACCTTGATTTATCAAAAGACGGAACAAAATTCGTAGGTATTTATGTGGGATACAAATTTATCTATCCTGTAGATTTTTCTGTGTGATACAGATTTGTTTATTAAAGTCTTCGACTTTGGGTCGTAGCAACTCTTCGTTGTGGGTGAGATCAGCTAAGGGAATCAAGTGCGTAGTATCCTGTTGGGATCAGAGACGTAAGGAGCGCAACTGTACCTTGGATCAGTGTGAGATTGATTGGGGTTCAACTACAGTCCATACCGAAGTTAGTTTGTAGTAGGCTAGTGTCTGTAGCGGCTTAATACAGTGTGTGTTCAATCTGGACTAGGTCCCGGGGTTTTTATGCATTTGCGGTTTCCTCGTTAACAAAACTTCTGGTGTCTGTGTTATTTCTTTTCCGCATTATATTTTGTTATATAATTGAAATATCACAGGTTGTGCGTTGAATCAATCAATTGGGAAATCCGACCTTTGGTTGTTTATTGAAATTGATTGATCCTTGAACATTGGTCTTTAGTACCGTTCAAGTTAATTTCTCTTGTATTCAATTAGACTCGTAGATTTCTATTTGTTTGAGTACGTATTAAATCGAGAAATTGAATTATAACTCTTTGATATACTTTTCTTAAGATTGAGTCTGACTGTCTAGTTGATTCTCTTGAAAAGTATATTGGGGTTAGTCCATACAGATTTCTAAGCGAATTATTGGGTGAGGTTGTTGTACCCCCCGCTTTTTTATATTTCATTTGTGTGTAACAAGCTAAGACCATCTAACGGTTGGGATTGATTGCTTAATTTCTAAGAAGACTTTGCTTTAAATCAGGAGTTCATCTAACGATGAATATTGAATGCTTTGTTACTAAGCTATATTAGCTTTGATTTTAAGCAACCCTGATTTGAAAGGCTATATAAGGGAGAACTCTAACAACTGGTGTAGATAGGGAAAAACGATTTGCTGGTTTCTTGGGAAAGTGAAGAGACGATGGTTCGGGCGAGACTCCTCAACCGAGCAAATTTCTTAACCTCACACAGATGCACTGCACGAGAGTTCTTTGAGTTCGAGAGATCAATCTGTAGGACTCCGGCCTAAACCAAGTCAATGTCCGTTCCAGAGTCAATTCGGTCACAAAGAGGGAGATGGGTTGATCTGTAGGAGGGAAGCTGAGAATTGTGGGATCAATGATGATCAAGGATTATGGATGTGTTGAAGGTTTCTGCAAAAATGTGTAAATAAGTTTGATCGAGAGAACTTGTGTGTAGACGAATGTTGTTTTTTAGTCATTGATTCAGAACCTATTTATATTGTCAGAATAGAAAACACCTTGATCCCAGTAAGTGTGACGGTTTCTTGAGTGAAAGAGTGGGAGATCGTGGTAAAATCAGTTCCATGTCATGCGGAAACTTGGTTGATCGTCCACCCACTACTTTGCTAACTCCTTCAACCGCTTGCACGACTTACTCATGTTTCTCATCGTGGATGAACACACATGCTGTAGGCCGCCAAACCAAAACCCTAATTGATATCCCCCATGTGACATGATTGATGTCTCACGAACGTGGAGTCTTCAAAGCAGACGTGTATTTGATTAGTCAGTCGTTGACTTATTAGACAGTGAGTCTAAGTTTTGTTGAATTGAGCATGAGTGACGAATGCTTTGTGATTCATGGATTGAACATGTCAGATGTATTGTTCTTGTGTTGATATTGCTCGTCTGAGCTGAATCAATATTGGCGGAATATTGATAGTTAGGTCAATATTCGAGCAACTGAGCAAGTATTGCTCAATTCGACGAATTACTGAATATTGATAGTTGGATCAATATTCGAGCAACTGAGCAAGTACTGCTCAATTCGACGATTTACTGAATATTGATAGTTGGATCAATATTCGAGCAACTGAGCAAGTATTGCTCAATTCGACGAATTATTGGTAACGTGACCCAGTAAAATATTAATTAAAATATTGGTAGCCTACCAAATATCATATAATTAATCCGGATGTTAATTACTGGATCAACATAAAATTATTAGTGTTTGAACTTGTTCAGAATGATGATTTGTGGAGAGTTTGTTCGAAACCCTAATTTTTTATCAATAGTTCGTCAATTGATGAAATGCTGAAAATAGGTCACTGAGTGAAGAGGGACCGACCACATAGGATAATGGACGACCATGTGATGCCCAAGTGCTCGAGTGAGCATGCACCAGATTCTTTAGTTGACCGGTTGGTGAAAGAATGATCAAATGCTGGTGTTGATCATTTATTAGAATAGTGCTCGTATGAGCATTAGGTAATAAAACCTAATTATGGAGAAGTGAGGGACCGTCCAAGGGAGCATGAAACTGGCCCTTGGTGGTCATGGGACCAGCTGATGGTCGTTCGAGCAAATTCCAAGTTGGTTGGAAAAAGTTTGAACCCAATATGAGCAATTGAGCAAATTAGGTCAAAATTATAAGAGTTTCGGTATTTTCTGGTGTGCGTTTGAGCAATATCTTGGATTTTTTGAAGAGTTTGATCATTGACTTAAATTCTTGATTTTGCTCTAATGAGCAAGTAGGACTTTGCTCGTTTGATCAATATTTTGAGAATATTAAAATAATAATATTTTAATATTTTTCGTGAGTAGCCTAGTCGGTCGTTTGACTTGTTGGCTTTTTCATGGTTTGAGCAATATTTGAGAAAATATGAAGAAACCATGATTTTTGCTCAAATGGAGGAGTTTCATGAGATGAGGGAAATAATAATTATGAAAACAAGGGATTGCAAGGTGTGGGACCGGCACGGCTAGGGCATGGCCGGCCGGCCAGGTAGCCCGGTCCCGCGACACTTTCCCTATTTTATTATTTTTCATGAAACCGTGAAAATATGGAGAAACCATGAGTTTTGCTCAAACAAGGAAAGTTGCTTGAATGAAGGAGTTTTCATGAGTTCATGAAAATAAAGGAAGAGGCGTGGGGGATCAGCCACGGCGGCATGGCCGGTGGGCCCGGTCCCTAGACGCCTCTTTTTTATTATTATTTTATTATTATTTCTCTCTCCTATTTTGTGTAGGATTCCTCGTTTGTCCATATTTTCGAATGCTCGTTCGTGCATTTGGGTGCTCTTTCGTGCATCATTGTTGGGTACACTTGCACCATTTTATTGGGGCTTACTCGGTGATAGTCCAGATGCCCGATTGTTGGATATTTATTACTAATTCATGAAATTCAGCGGAGAATGACTCATGAAACGGAGCAATAAATGAATTGTGTATCTATTACTAATTCATGAATCCAGCCGGGGAATTCAAGGAACGAAGTAATGAGATAAGATGGTTATCTATTACTAATCCGTGGAATCATCCGGGGATAGCCATGGAACGCGGTAATGAGATATAATAGATTATTTTCTATGAATTCAGTGGCGAATGTCACGGTAGAATTAATCTATTGTAGAATCGAGATATGAGATAGTTGAAGCATCATACTCGTTCTGAAAGGTGTATAGTCAGGGAACAACGTGCAACGTTGGTGTCCTGAAGGCGTTTATCCCCCTCAACAAACAATTATGTAGGAGAGCCGCCTGAATCTATACACGGTCTCTCTATGTAGTCAGGGAACAACGAGTATCGCCGACGTCCTGAAGGCGTTAAGCCCTCTCAACAAACAATTATGTAGGAGGACCGCCCAATCATGTTATTCTACATAGAGGTCACGATGAAATGTGTAGCATCGAACGCTTAGCTAGTGGGAGGCCTTTCGAACATATTCATCATGGCTCTGAGAGGAACTCGATCAGAGATCGTGAAACGGTTCACGGATCGTAAAATATGAATTGTCACATGCGCTCCTGAAGCCGGGTCAGAAACATGCAGTATCATGATTTTATGATTTTGACCTTTGTCGAAAATCCACCATCAACATTAAGTCCCCTGCTTAGTGAGGGGCAGTCATGTTCTGCAGTAAGCATTAGATAGTGATTTTCCAGCCGACGAGATAAGCAATTGAACTCGGTCGTACAAAGGTATTTTCAGAATCCCTGATTTGCTCCAATGGTGTCATGTACGAGCAAATGCCCAGGTAAGGACCCCGATAGTATGATAGAGTGTCATCCCGTGAGCACGGAGAGATGAAGCACTGCTGATTGGATGGTCGGACGTCCAGTTTTGGTCGGTTTAGCGTTTATGGGCCCGGCCCGAAAAAGGAAATCCTTGTTTAATTAGGTTTTGGAAATAAAATTGATATAAAAAGGAAGAGACCCTAAATTTTTTTTTAACAAAGATTGACCGACCACCTCCCTTTCATCACTACTTTCACGTGAGCAGGAGGAGGAGGAGAATTTTCGCCGGAAACAACCGCCGCCGGCGTCACCGATCATCGTCCGGCCAAATTCCGGCCGGCGCCGACCAGGTAAGTTCGAAACTTTTTTTTTTTTAAAAGGTTCAGTTGTTCATGAGTTGTTCAAAAATAAAATTCCATGTGTGCATGTATGCGTAAGTTTCATGAAAATTTGTTTTAGAAAACATATGCCCGTTCGTTCGTTAGTTTAAGAAACGAGCAATAATCCCTAACATGAAAGAGATACATGAATCCTTGAATAGACATGATTTAGTTACAGTAGATAAAATTTTATTTATGAGGTTTCATGAAAATCAAAATTTTACTTTCAAAGCATGAACTTTCACACAAGCACCTTTACGAAACGTACATTCGTTCGTAGTTAAAGTAATAAACAATAATCCTAAGATATTTTTGAAATAGACCTGCACTTCATGATAAAATTTTGTTTGTGAACTTTCAAAATTTATTTGGAACATATGTGGACCTTTACGAAAATAGAAAGACCCTTATTTCATAGACAAACGCTCGTTTGAGCAAAACAAGATTTTTAAAAAATAAATAATAACTCACGTAATTTATTTTTATTTTTATTTTGCGTGAGTTTTAAAAAATAATTTTGTTAAAGAAATCAAAATTTGATTTTTGAGTAATTGCTGAAAGCAAACAATGTTTCTATGAATTTGTGATTTCATAGTGTATGCACACACGGTAGAAAATCAGTGAATGTTCACATGAAGGGTTATGTGAATTATTCATAATTTCGTGAAAAGTCAGGTGTCGACTTTTAGTTGAAACAAACTAGAACGAGTTCAATGGCATGATGTCAGAAATTATTTTAATAACCAATGTGAGAGACCAGTAGGTGGACTCTGGAGCCACCAAGAATGTTTGTTGAAACAGAGACTTGTTCACTTCCTATCAGAGGATAGGGGATGTCGAGAAACTCTTTATGAGTAACTCATCCGTGACAGAGGTTGCATAAAAGGAAAAGGTCAAGCAGAAGCTCATATCTGTAATATTCTCACATTGAATGAAGTTTTCATGTTCCGAGCATATGCAAGAATCTTGTATCTTGTTCTGTTGTATATGGTAAAAGATTTAAAATTTTAATTGAATCTGGAAAACTTGTTGTAACTAGGCAGTGATTTTTTAGGCAAGAGTTATAGGACTTTGGGTCTATATAAGCTTAATGGAAAAACTGATGAAGTGAACATAGTTGATTCTTGTGCTTTCTTTGTGTGATTGAATGTTTTGCGTGGTAGACTTGGAACCGTAAACTTATAAGTCAATGCTTAAACTGGCCAACATAGGTTGCGTACCCAAATTTAGTTTGGATTATGAACACAAAAAGGAAATCTGTGTAAAATCAAAATATGCTATAAAACCTTTTAGCACAAATGTTCAGAGTGATTCTAAGCCCTTAGAATTAATTCAGTTAGGCCTAGTTGACATGAGTTCAATCCAAAACCACTGTGGTAAAAGATGGTTTATAACTTTCGTAGATGATTGTACGAGGTACTATCTTGTATACTTGCTTAGGGATAAGGATGATGCCTTGGAAGCCTTAAGGTGTATAAACTTGAAGTTGAAAACCAATTAGAAGCCTTGAACATAACAACCATATCCTTAAGGAGATGATAATTGCCATGTTGATTAGTTCAGGATTACCTGTGGCCTTGTAGGGTGAGGCAGTCCTCTTAACTAGTATATCCTGAACAGAGTACCCTTTTAAGGATCAGATGAAACTCCATATAATTTATGAAAAGGTAGATGACCTTCTTATGAATGTGTCAAAGTGTGGGGGTGTTTAACTAAGATTGTCATTCCTCTTCCTAAAAGAACTAGATAGAAACCAAAAATGTTGATTGTGTCTTCATATAGGGTATGCTGAGTATACTTCTACATAAAGATTTTTGGTTGTGTATTCTGATTTTTCGGACTTTGGTGTGATTTTTCTGACTTTGGTGTGAATATTATTATGGAATCTAGGGATGCTGAGTTCTTTGAACATGTTTATTCTTAAACCTGTACCTCATTAGAGATGTGATGTTGATCCCTTAGATTTATTTTCAAATAGTCAAAATTTCTTAAAGGAAGATGAAGTTGAGGTTGAGCCTAAGAGAAGTAAAACAATTAGACTTGAGACTTCTTATGAAGCCGACTTCATAACATGACTATCTTAGTCTGATCCCCAGACTTGTAAAGAAGCCTTGACATCTACTAAAACCCCATTCTGGTAAGAAGCTTCATTTAGTGAAATGGACTCAGTCCGTCGGAACCAGACTTGGGAGCTTTCTAGTTTACCTTCAGGGAGTAAGACCATGGGATGTAGATGAGTCTTTAAGAGGAAACGTTAGGTAGATGGAACCGTGGAAAAATATTAGGCTAAGTTGGTAGCTAAAGGCTATAAATTAAAAGAAGGTGTAGATTTCCTTGATTCTTATTCACTTGTGACGAGAATTACTTTTGTTGAGATGCTAATTGATATTGTTGCCATAAACAACTCGGAGATACATCAGATGGATGTTAAGACATATTTTCTAAAACCGTGAATTAGATAAAGAAAATTAAATAGACCAACCTGAGGACTTTGTAGTGAAAGGTTATGAAGATAAAGTTTGTAAGTTAAACAAATCTTTGTATGGTTTTCAAATAAGCATGTAAACAATGACATGGAAAATTTGATCATGTGATAATGTGTAGTGGATTTAAGTTAATGAATCTGAAAAGTATATCTACAAGTAACTTTTTAAGGATGCCTGTGTGGTTGTATGCTTGTATGTTTATGATATGCTTATACTTGATACAAACATAGATGTGATTAATTCCACTAAAAACATGCACTGAATGAGAACGTTGACTTGAAAGACTTAGGCCTTTTTGATGTAATCTTAGGGATGATGATTAGAAGATAATCAAACGTTTATAGTCTTAGTCATTCTCATTATGTTGAATTTTTGCTTAAGAGATACAATCAGTCTGATTGTAAGCCTGCTTGTACTCCATACAATTCTTCTTGTAGACTATAAGGGTAATGGAGTATCTTAACTTGAATACTCAAGAGTTATAGGATGTCTGATGAATTTAATGAACTGTAAGAGTCCAGATATTGCCTATATTGTGAGTAAGTTAAGTATATATACTTGTAGTCCAGAGCAAGAGCATTGGGATGCACTTAGTAGAGTATTATGGTACCTAAAATACTATATTACCTTTTGTTTGGTTTTATGAAAGGTATCTTGTTGTCCTTGAGGGATTTTGTGATGCAAACTGGATAGTTGACTCAGAGGAGTCTAAGTCTACGAGTGGATATGTTTTCATTCTGGCAGGAGGGTTTGTTTTTGGAAGATTTCCAAACATACATATATTGCTCAATTCATTATGGAATCTGAGAGTATTGCGTTAGATAAAGCACGAGAGGGGGCCAAGTGCCTAAGATGCTTTTTAGAAGGCATTCCTCTCCAGCATAGGCCTGTTCCAGCTATATCTATACATTGTGTTATCCAAGCTATAATAGCTAAAGCTAATCATAACTAATCTCAATCGGCGTTATTTCCATTGATTGGATAAAGTCCAAGGAGAATATCGCGAAACCTTTGACGAAAGGTTTATCCAAAGAGATATCTAGAAATGCATCGAGGGGGATAGGGCTGAAGCTCATAAATTAAACTTGCCATGAAGGATACTCCACCTTGCTGACTGGAGATCCCAAGATCAAGGTTTCGAATGAGACAACTAATTTGTGGTGGGTAAAGGCAAACACTATCAGAGAATTTCATTCTCTGTCCCTTCCCTATGGTGTAGACGTGATAGTGTGACTGCATGTGGAGGATGACTTTTAAATAAGTCTTAATGAGTTATATAGTTTCGGTTTAAGATTGAAGTGGGGTGTAGGAGTAAACACTCTTGATAGATTTCACCTATCTGAATGAGGAAGTGGGTCGCTTTCTATGAGAATATGAGATGATTCTCCAGCGCATTATGGGAAACATGATATGTCCAGGGCCAAAACGGACACAACGGCACGAGCTTGGCAGCAACCTTGGAGATATCATACGTGGTTGTTATCGCGAATTACATCAAACACTAGCAGTTCAACACATCGCTTTTACTGTTTCTAGCAAATAGTTCCTGTAATATCTCACTAAGCAAAGGTTCAAGACCTCATGGACACCTCTGCCTAAAATGGTATTTCCTACATTTTTTTATGTGATTTTCTTTTGATGGTTTTGGTATTACTGGAACTTAGGACCTAAGGGTTACTAAGGGTTCACTAGTTCATGCTTTTTCACTTTGGTGAAAGATACCTTTAGTTTCACCTGTGAGAAACTAAAGATGAAAGCTCTCTATGCTATTATGATTTGTGCAATCCATAGTATGACCCTGGGGTCAACACATTTTTGTGTAAGGGAGAGGACATAGAAATGACTAGTATGATTTCAACACTTGCACGATCCATCTGTCTGTTCCGTCCGTTCGGGTCGTGAGATTGGGATGTTGATTTACCAAGATCTATCTGTGTTTTCATGTTTTATTGAGGTTTTCATTCATGTGGGGGATTATTGGAAACAATATTTATTAATTATTATTTTAAGGTTTTTAACTAAATAAAATTAATTTATTGTTTTCTTTGCGAATGAAACTTATTAGTCCCACATTGTGGAGTTTCCATTTTTTAGTAGTTTTAAGAGACTATATAAACCTTCTAGTCCCACATCGGGGAGTTCCTCTTCTTAAGTTGTATAAACAAATTCTCTATAAACAAATTCTCTACTTTTGTAAAATCTATGGGAAAGGGATTTCTCTATATTTTTGAGAGACCCCCAAGGGAAAATATTTTATATTGTTTTTCTTAAGCGTTCGTGTTTTTCCTTAAGGGTTTTTTCGGAGTTGCCAAGCTCAAGTTGAGCATCTACTACATATGCTAGTAGTAGGTGTAGTAGGGTGTTTTATCCTGGAGATATCTGTCCTGTGAGGGCTATAACATCACTCTTGAGTGTAGCTGGGTGCTAATGTCTTAAGGACAGCGTGTTGAACACGTGACTTACTCTGTTTTATAAGTTTTGTCTTATTGCTGTTGCGGAGATATGGGGAGCTCGTCCGTTTCATCAAATCGATCACTTCCATTATAAAGGAGCTAAGTATCAATAACTTTTGTTTATTTGTTTTTTCATTGTTTTTGATTATTGCACCCAACATGGGTGAGATCAGTTAAGGGAATCAAGTGTGCAGAATCCGGCGTGGTTCTGGAGGCGTAAGGAACACGACTGTACCTTAATCGGTGTGAGACTTGGTTAGGGCTCAACTACATTCTAGTCCGAAGTTAACTTGTAGTAGGCTAGTGTCTGTAGTGGCTTAATACAGTGTGGTGTTCAAAGCTGGACTAGGTCCCTGGGTTTTTCTGCATTTGCGGTTTCCTTGTTAACAAAATTTCTGGTGTTTGTGTTATTTATTTTCCGCATTATATTTGTTTATATAATTGGAATGTCACAGATTGTGCGTAGTTCAATCAGTTGATAAATCCGACCTTGTTTGTTGAATATAACTTAATTGACACTTGGGCATTGGTGAAAAGACGAGGGTACCCAAATATACCTCAATCTAAAACTTTTCCACATATAAGTCCTTTCTTCGAAAATGATTGTCTATGGACTGAGTCGAGACAATACAACTAATCGGTTCACACTTCGTGTGATCGTCTATGGATACGAGAACGAGACAATACGACAACAAGATAACTTGTGTGATTGACTATGGATGCAAGATCGAGACAATACGACAACGAAGTATGATTACTTGATAATAGGTTCGGACTTAACAAAACACTATAGGATTGCTATCAACGAAGTATGTCGTTAAGTGCTTGGCACATGCATAATTATCTCCACTATACTAACAAGTCCTTTTTCTTTTATATTGCCAAATCTTTTAGATTATCTTTTAAGTATTCTACGTTTTCAAGGTGGTACCAAAGTCAGCAGTGGTTTTAGATATCGATCAATTTTGTTTAAATGTATTGCGTGCTTCGTTTTGTTTAAGTAAATACTGTTCTCATCTTAAGTTTACTGTGTTTTGTTTTCTGTAATGATCGATGTTTCCATCATGGACTCTTATAGAACTGTTAATATGGTACTTTGGTATCTCATATTTACGTATTGTTGGTGGAACTGGAAGAGGCATTTCCTGATGAAGTGGAAGCTTACATGGAGATGCACGCAACTTCTGTTGTTGTAAGTTTTAACTGTTTATGGTTTTGTCTTATCACTCATGGATTCAGTAATTTTATTTGTTTGAATGGTGTGAAATTAAATTGCAAACACATCGAAGTAGTTATGTTAGATGAACTTGTGGTGCAACGGTAGCACACTGACTCAATGTCAGAAGATGCGTGTTCGATTCACGTCAAGTTCACTAATTTTAGTTCATCAATTTTTGGGATCAACTTTGGTTGTTGATACCATATTTTGGGATCAACTTTGGTTGTTGATACCATAAATAATATGATATTTTCTGAACTTTTAATTTTGGGGATCAACTTCGGTTTTTGACACCATGTTATTTATTTATTTTATTTTCTGATTTTTATTTTCGGGATCAACTTTGGTTGTTGACACCATATTATTTATTTGTTTTATTTTCTGATTTTTTCTTTGAGGATCAACTTCGGTTGTTGGCGCCATATTATTTTGTTATGTTTTTTTATTTTTGTTTTTGGGGATCAACTTCGGTTGTTGACACCAGATTTTGGGATCAACTTTGGTTGTTGGCGACATATTATTTTTTTACCGTTTTATGATTTTATGATTTTTGTTTTGGGATCAACTTTGGTTGTTGACACCGGATTTTGGGATCAACTTCGGTTATTTACGCCATATTACCTTTTTATGATTTTTGTTTTGGGATCAACTTCGGTTGTTGACACCAGATTCTGGGATCAACTTCGGTTGTTGACATTATATAATTTGTTTTCTTTCTTATTTTCTGATTTTATTTTTGGGATCAACTTCGGTTGTTGATACCACTGGCGGTGGTGGTGGTGGCGGGCGGTGGTGGACTGGAGGTGGTGGCGGGTGGTGGCAGGCGGTGGTGGATTGGCGGCGGCGATTGAAAATTGGTGGTGGACTGCCAGTGGTGGTGGCAGTGGTGTTCCGATGGTGGAGTGGTGGTGGCGGTGGTCGAGGGTGGTGGTGGACTGGTGGTGGTGGTGGTGGCGGGCGGTGGTGGTGTCGGTGGTGTTCCGGTGGTGGAGTACTAATGGTGGTGGTGGTGGAATGGTAGTTGAATGTTGGTGGTGGCGGCGGTGAAGTGGTAGATAATTTTTTTTATTGTATTTTGAAATAAAGAAATATATTATATGAGTGAGGGTATTAAGGTAATGTAATTTTTAATGGATAAGGTTTTTAAATGATAGGGGTATATATATTGTTATATAAGGGTATATTTGTTTGGTGTCAAAACTAAGGGTATTTAATTAATATACCCAAGTTAATACTCCCCCTAAAGGTAAGATAGGTAGATTTTCAATCCGCACGTCTTTGTTATTCCCATTGTAGTTAAGATAACCACAAGTATCAATATGATATGTTACCCCTCCTTAGTCTATGCTTTACTCTTTTGTTAGATATAACGTTTAAGCACCATTGTCCTTTCCTTAGTGATACCAAATCACTTGTTTACTCCATATATTTCTCCCCCTTTTTGTCACGAAATGACAAAGGTACGAGCAAATAAAAGACAAACCGAAAGGATCTTACAAATCTTAAAAGACTTGCAACCTATAAGAGTTAAGCACGAGGGTTCCACACACCATTTTAGATAACCAATATCAAAATCGAAACTACAAAGTAATTTTGTTTTGATATGTTACCAAGGAAACAATTGCCCGAAGCAATTTTCCCTAATAGTTTAGCAAATCAAAATTGACTACGCACCTTAGTTCTTTTACTAAACCGATTGTACAAATATAATCGCTTGTTCGATAAGACCAAAATAAAGATCAGAATTAACTCTATTTTTCTCATCAGGTTCTAATTATTCAAATAATAACTTAGACCTTTCACTTTTAAACAAGATAAGTACTAGGTTAGTTAACTAGCATTTCTTGTTAAGGCATTCGATTAGACTTGAATAACCGAAACCTCCACTTTGATAAGTCTAACTAAGATCAGAATTAACTTAGTTTCTCTTATCCGGAATCGGATTGGACTAAACAATTGATCCCGAAAACCTTTTTGTTAAGCCATAAACCATTCATACAAACCAAATAAATTAACTTGCATAATTATTTACCTCAACCGGAAGCAATTGAAACAAACATAGACATTATAGTACCGCAATTGCACCAAAATTTCGTAAGCCTAAACAATTGATACCAAACCATAAAGAAAGATAACAATAGTTTTTCTTAACCAGAAACAATTGAATCACACACATACATCCATACACAAATAATGGAAAAACATCGATTGTACCGAAATTTTGTTAAGCAAAAGCAATAAATATATGCAATAATATCAGGCTTTTCTTAAACAGAAAAACGATTAACTAACAAATTCGTTACCTTAAACTCCGCATCCTCTTCACCCCAGAAAGATATATCATTAAGCGCAAGTTCACATAGAACTCTCCCCCGTTGTGTTGTCATCCTCTCGCCAAAACAAAAGAACAACAACAAAGAACAACCTTTACCAGAGAAAGGTTGAAAACCGGTTTTAACTAATGCGATGCAAAAGTTGAAACCCCGAAACACATATTTTTGTATGCTAAACCAAAAACGATTCAACATATTATGACTTTTTCACATATTAGTTTCAATCAGAACCCCTTATGATTTTTTGATAAAGCCTACCAACATGGGCTAGAACTCAATCCCGCTAAATCAAAAAGTCACCCAAACCATAAGGGTTCGCACAATATGAGATCGAATATTAAGGTTATGAAAACCGAAATCAAACATCCCATAACATACATAGCAATAATATAAAGCATTCGAGCACAGGCTATGTAATCGAAAAACTATCACAAGAACAATTATAAAATAATAATTTTATTCATAAAATAATAGATAGTTTTATTCAAAATAGACCTTATACAATTATTGAAAGAAATCAAAACTGATGTTTATTTATCTTGGATTAAGTAATACAACAAATAACTTAATCTCTAGTGGTGCTCTTATTGTTTACTGAGATTTCATCAGTACTCAAACTTTTGAAGCATGTCTCAAGAGACTTGTCTGCAACCACTTCCTGTTTTTCAAGTTCTTCAATTAGAACCTTGAGTTCAGCAAGAACACTTCTTGTTTGATCAATTCTTTCCTTAAGCCAATCTTGATGTTGAACTGTCATTATGAGATTGGTTCTCAGTTCTTCAAAACCTTGGATATAGTGAATCATACTATCAGAACGAATCCACTTGGTTTCGGTTGGATCTTGAAAGTTGTAAGCCAACAAACATGACTCATCTTGAGATCCATTCGAACTATCTTAATCATAATCGGACATGATTTTTGATATGTTTTTCTTCTTCCTTTCTGTATTGATTCCTTGACAATCCTTAACCTTTTAAGCTTCCTCCTTATTTGCCTTTGTGACATTGCGAGTTATTGGAGGCATGCTCGGTTATTTAAATAGGGATTGATCAGAGTTTCAGAATACAAGCAAGAGATAGTTTCTCTTTAAGAAGAGACAACTCTTGGACCGAAAATATCAGAAAATTCCGAAAATATTAAAAGAATATATTCAGTTTCCTTTGTTCGAACTTCTCATGCTGGAAGGTTTATTAAAAATCGAAGATTCTAAATAAAACCTATTTTTGGAAGATCATGTTAAACATGAACAGATTTTTAGACAGACATGGATTCGCAGTCATCCATAAGATGTCACAGATTTTTCTGATTAAAAAAAAAAGTGCTCTCGTTTTATTGTGCTTTTCTCATCCATAATTAAGAGCACGAAAGAGGATGAGAGTGCACAATTTTGATACAACTAAGTTGTATCGGAGTAAGCTTTTTTTAGCTTACAGTGAGTATCAGAAACATATTTCATGATTCTCTTTGGGAATTTATGCCCAAAATATTTTCTCCTAAGAAGATGATCCTTCCTTGATCCAAAAACATGATCATTAGGAGATACTGTACTGACGTGAGAATTTTCAAAGATAGACAGATCTCTCTTAATTCTATTAATGAGGTTTTCATATGATTTTCTTATTCTAAGGATTTCATTATGATGCACATCAACATGATTATCTGAAACAATTATCGGAAATTCCTGATTGTTTCCTTTGGCAGAGATTTTCTCTTTCCCTTTCTTCTGGAATAGTTCTTCATCAAAACAAGAATTGTTTCGATATGGGTGAGGAGGAACCTATTTTCAGGAGCGATTATCAACTCTTACTTCTAATTCTTTTGAGTTGACCTTGTCGGGTTGTGGTGTATTCTGTCTTTCTAATGAGGAATGATCTTTTAGTTTTTTAAGACAAGAAACTTCTTTCAATATTTTTACCACCATATTTTGAAGAAGTATAAGTTTCCTGTCAAGTGACTGAAAGTTGTATTCCTTAAGATCACACACACGGAATCGGTTCAAAGTTTCTTTTGGACAAGATTTCGTCTGATCATCAGTAGATGTAGAAGCTGGTTTTTATCCTCTTATGACTTGATGTAGTTAGGCAAACTACCATCATCATGATCTGTTTCAGATGTGATCAAACAAGTTTTGTTATCACAATCTCTCAAAGTCGAGCAAGGACCTTTGGTTTCTTCATCAGAAGAAATTATAACAAAATCATTAGTCAGAGTCATAGGAAGTGTCTCTTTATCTTGAGTAAGAGATTTACCATGAGTTTCTAATTTGACAGTGAGATCCATATTCTCTTTGGTTAGACTATCTAGTTGAATGTCTTTATCTCTGATCTCACGTTTAAGAAGATTTGACTCTGTCTTTAATATTAGCATTCTTGTAGACAGATATTTAATGGGCTTTAGGAGTTTTATCAACTCTTTATCAGCATCTTCTTTTCCATCAGAGATAGACTCAGATGTACTCTTGATTTTCGTAACTCTTGGATCATGAGTTAACGAAGTGATAACATCTTCAACTTTTGAGTATTCATACTCTTGCATAACGTTAACTGAATCAGACATAGATTCAATTTCTTATAGGTTGGATCGCACCAAACACAGATTATTAGATCTTTTCGTGTTTGCCTGCTCTGATACCAATTGAAAAGACGAGGGTACCCAAATATACCTCAATCTAAAACTTTTCCACCTATAAGTCCTTTCTCCGAAAGTGATTGTCTATGGACTGAGTCGAGACAATACAACTAATCGGTTCACACTTCGTGTGATTGTCTATGGATACGAGATCGAGACAATACGACAACAAGATAACTTGTGTGATTGACTATGGATGCAAGATCGAGACAATACAACAACGAAGTATGATTACTTGATAATAGGTTCGGACTTAACCAAACACTATAGGATTGCTATCAAGTAATTATGAATTAACGTTTGTGTATTTTACTTCTAATTATAATAAAAACAATTATAATTGCGGAAATAGAAAAGTAAAAGACACAGCAAGATTTTGTTAACGAGGAAACCGCAAATGCAGAAAAACCCCGGGACCTTGTCCAGAATTGAATACTCTTATGGTGGGTTTGGATGTAGAATTTTAAAGGTGGGATTTATGGGTCCATGGGATTTGGTGGAATTACGTTTCCTTCGGAATGTTTGGTTGCCCAAATCCCTGGAATCACGTTTCCCACGGGAATCAGTTTTCCAGCAAATCCTCCATATGGAGTCCGACCCCTCCCCCCTAAGATTTGCTGGGAAACTTATCAAGAGATTTATGGACCTACTTTTTTTTAACTTTAAATCTCATATATATACAATTTTAAGATTTTAAGGGTAATACCAAACAATATATGGACTTTAAAACAAGATAATTCTATGAATTCTAAGAATTTTAAGTGAGTTACCAAACACACGAGGGATTTATACGAATCCCAGAATTTATAATCCCATGGGATTATAAATCCTCGAAATCGTGAATTCTGCAAACAAACACACCATTAGAATTAAGCCGCTATACAAATCTAAACCAACTTCGTATAATTGAGACCAAGCAACTAAACCTATAGTTCACCTAGTTCCCTCAGTATCCCTGCGCCTCCAACTTGTAATAAGTCACGCACTTGGAATAATTCCTTTGGTTCGTATTTTAAACAGTAAAGGAAAAACAAATCAGTTCGGTAACACTCTTTTCAAACAACGTGATATGAGTTTGACAAAAGGCTCTTCCATTTATCCCAATAAACTCCTTTGTCGGGTTCTTAGATCTATCTATTCAACAACTACCAAAGTAATTGTTTAGACTATGCAATCAATAATAGGATCTGATCAAGATACTAAATATTGATGCCGATCTACTCAACTAATCAATCTAATCTATCAAAAGATAAACCGATTATAGTTGTATCCCCAACCGATCAAGTTTTGTGCACACCAAAGATTATGAACTCAAATAAGAAATCTTCTTTGACTTCAAATCTTCTTAGATCTTCAATAAACACCTGCACACAAACAACTTGAATCTCTTGTGATCAATCACACACAGAATGGAGTCTGTTAACGTTGGATTATCACAAGATGTCTTTAGATCTACAAACAGTTCTAAAGATTCCCGTCGATACTTCGATCTAGTTTGAGTGAATCTTATATCAGAAGAGAAGATTCTCAAGCATAAACAAACTAGGTGCAATCAAAGTTCAACAACCGTTAGTTAATCAAACCAATCGAAAACTAATAATAAACTGCAATTATCTAGTTTCCCACAAACGGTACTCGTAGAGCTTCTTAATCCCAAAGAAGTCTTTAAAACAAGCGGTCGTAAGAGATTTCGCCTAATTAAGGTACTTTCCTCTCCGAATAGACGGCTCCACCAGTAACAACACAACTAGGTAGTTTTGCTGGCACTGAGGATTAGTTTGCTCGAAATGCAAACTTCAATTGTAGCGTCGCTAAAATTTCTCTTGGGCTTTGAGCCCTAGCCCAATCCTTTTGGGTAGAAAAAAATTTAAAATTTCACAATATACGCGTGCCGTTGTAGCATCAGATGCTTAAAACCGTGATCAGTTCCCTGAACCTAGTACGGGAGTTTTTACTAAATGGATCATCCCTTGGTAGTATTAGGAGTTGTGATTAGTAAACCTCTAGAAAAGTCTAGAAAATCTTTAGCATGCAACACATGTGGCGGACATGAGAAGCTAGCTAGGGATATTTCAGTCACTTATATTTTCTTTCTCAAAACTAATACTTGGAAACAGGTATCCTTTCTTCTTTTCCCTTTTTATTCCACCATTTTCCCTGTCACTTTACTGATTATCAAGACCGTAAAAGGAGAAAATTTTGGTTTCAAAACATATCAACTCGCTGGATTACTGGGATTGATTTAAGGTAGGGGTTCTTTCTCTTTTCTTCTTTTGTTCCCATCCTTTCAATTGATATTGCTTTAAATTCAACATTTTGCTCATCATTAACATCATTTTAGCTAAAACCATTCATGCAAATTTTGAAATTGGTTCTTTGGAGCATTTTCGTAACCTTGAATTTTATAAACTCTGTCCATAAATTTTCGAAATCTCTCCCTGTTTTCAGTGACCTTGTACACAAAAGAACTTTGTTTGGAATCTTATATTTCCACTGTGTTTACTCTTGCAAACTGAACCATGTATGATTTTGAGTGTTATAAAGGATCTTGAGAAGATTAAATATATTTTGCTGTTTTCCAAGTTCGGTTTTCTATCGGACATGAAGTCTTGAATTAAATTTTGAACTTGTCGATCCCATGTTTGCTAAAATGTCTCAATGAGCTTTGTATTTTGAAACTCATTTTGGAACTCTATATGAACCTGGAAATGGAACCAAAAATCTCATTCCTTTAAAATAAATAAACATTTTGGTCTTTCTCTTGAAGGTGTTTTTCTCTGGAAAATTTTGTAAGTTAAAAATATTTGTTTTTCTTTATTGCAATGGAAATGACACTTGTAGTTTCTCTATGCTTTAACTTGAATTATTTGCCTGTAGTCTTGAATTTTTGAAACAAACTTAAGTAGATGGAATTAATGGGTACCTGTTTAGACTTTTGTGCATTTCTATTTTGTTGTTAACCCCCTCGGCAATTAGACGTAATTTGGTTCAGTTGGACTCCCAAACTTTGTGAACATGTTTTATTTTATACATTAAATCCACTACACTAGCATTTTGGTTTTGTTGATAATGCTCTTTAATCTATTTATCCTAAAAATTTGGTTTGGATCATCGTTGATTCCCTGCGCCAACATTTTCTTTTCTTATGAATCACCTACTTGCTGCTAATGTTGTATTCTTGTCAAGATTTTGTGAAATGATCCACTGGATACAATGGATCGGATGATCTACTTTGTTTTATGAAGTGTAAATACTTGTCGTAATTTTGTTGTGAGTTTTCCTCTTTATGAACAAGCATAATAGGAAACTAGACGACTCTACTTTAGAAATGTCAGGTCTTAATTGGCCCCCCACCTACGGGTGGCAACCCGGAAGGCCGTTAGCTGTAACGGTAGCTGGTATCTGACTACCCTGACATCGGCGCTGGCCAAAAGAATAGTAGAGTCACTTAACTCGATAGATAACTCTTTAATTTCGTTATGAATTTCAATTTCGGAAAGCTTTTCATTTTGTACATTATTTTTAGCTGCTGCTCTTGTCCATTTCTTTATGTTTCGCGCAGGTACGACATTGTATCCCCTACTGGGCTTTGCTCACCCCCGTTTTGTTTTTTTTCGCTGATACTCTTCTCTAAGATTTACTCGAGATTTATCTCCGATAGGTAAGATATAAAAAGTAATCACAACAGTTCTTCGTCTCAGACTCTTGTGATTCCGCAATAACTTTTTCTGTTAATCAGTTGGGTTATTGTGAGGTGATTGATATTTCTAGGATGCTCTTCGGGAGTATAAGACCAGATTATCAATTGGTTCCTGTTCACCTTGATTTATAAAAAGACGGAACAAAAACCGAATAAAGAATAGACATATCTGTGGGAGACAGATTTGTTTATAAGTCTTCGACTTTGGGTCGTAGCAACTCTTAGTTGTGGGTGGGATCAGCTAAGGGAATCAAGTGCGCATAATCCGGCGTGGTTCTGGAGGCATAAGGAACGCGACTGTACCTTAATCGGTGTGAGACTTGGTTAGGGCTCAACTACATTTCAGTCCGAAGTTAACTTGTAGTAGGCTAGTGTCTGTAGCTGCTTAATACAGTGTGGTGTTCAAAGCTGGACTAGGTCTCAGGGTTTTTCTGCATTTGCGGTTTCCTCGTTAACAAAATTTCTGGTGTATGTGTTATTTCAATCAGTTGATAAATTCGACCTTGTTTGTTGGATATAACTTGATTGACACTTGGGCATTGGTCTTTGGTACCGTCCAAGTTATTTCTCATATCAATCAGGCTCACGGATTACCATCTGTTCGATTTGCTGATTGTGTTGAGAAATAAAGATAAAACTCTTGGGTATATTTCTTGATTGAGTCTCACTTTTAAGTTGGTGCACTCGGAATTATATTGGAGTTTAGTCCATACAGATTGCCGAACGAATTATTGGGTGTGGTTATTATACCCCCGCTTTTTCAATAAGCTTGACTTGAATTTTTTTCTTTGCAATATTAAATCTACTAAAATCATATGTCATCGTCTTATAAGATAGAATAGTAAATGTTGTGAGTAAATAGGATGGTTTAGTCTCCACATACCTCTTTGTTGATGAAGTTCTCCAAATCTCTTGGTTTGATCTTTGAGGGTCATTCAGTGATCTCTAATACTCAACTACCATACTTTAATCCTAATCTAAGGCTTGACTTTAGTAGAGTAAAAATCAAGATATAGTTGTGCATCAATCTAACATTGACAACAAGCTTGAGATATAAAACTTGTGTGTTCGACCGGGTAGTGCTCTAAAAATACCTTCACAATTTGGTGATCGTGGTCCTTGAATTTAGGAGTACAATCATTGTCCACTCTAATATATGATCTCTGATCGGATTTTCGGTGGTGTAAAGTTAGGGTTTCTGATTATCTTTTAAGTCGGTTAGAAGAAAATCATAAAGGAGAGAAAAATGTTCGAAGTCTGATCTATATTAATGAAATGTTCTTGCTTACATTATCATCATTTTTGGCTATTTATACATTGTGTGAAAATGTGGATTACATATAAAGGAATTTCATATTATGTAAGCACGTGACGGCTGGGATTTAAATAACTTTCCTGCCTAGCATTTGTTCGGACCTGAGACAGCTCTTCGTCATTCCTATCTCGCTTTTCAGGTTTTTACTCAGCTGACAGTATCGAGGTTCATCTCAGCTCCCGATATTGGACTCAGGTCTTACACGTCCATCTTCATGTCTCTACTGTATTTAGCAACATGTGGTTTGGATCTTCAACACTTAGTTCAGGTCTTAAACATCTGACCTTGAGTGTTACTCACGTCTCAGATGTATTACTCTTCAGCTGTCAGTTGTCGGGTAGACGCTATATTTTGTCATCTACAATTATGTTGTGCATCTCAACAGTCACATGGCACGATGCATGGATACATCTCTTCAATTATAGGGATAAGTAAGGAGACCCACTATCTTCCAATGTGTTTATTATTTGTATGGAAATTCTCTCGACAAACCTGGGAAATCTAGAAACCAAAAAACCTATGTAAGGGCTCTGAATCTCACGAAAACACTGCCAATTCTATTCCTTATATATGTAGATGATCTTCTGATAATGTATAGGGCTTCAACAAAGAGCATTAATCAACTCAAACAACTTGTTCAAGCGTGCAGTGCCTCAGTAGGTCAACGAATAAATACATCAAAATTCACCATTATCCATCATCCAAGGCTGGATCCACAACAAGTGGCTGCTCTTCATCAAGCTTTCAACATGCCAACAACGTTAACCCCCTATTTACGCGGGAGTCTACTTCAAGTAAGGAAGAGCTTCTCGACACATATTTTAACCTCTGCTTCAAGGATTAGCATGCAAAGTGAAAGACTGGATGACCAAACTCCTATTCCAACGGGGAGGCTAACGCTCATAAACTCCTATCTATTCCCTACTGCCAACCACATCATGCAAACACAACTTCTCCCTTCCAGCGTGTATAAGAAAATAGACCGCATCATGAGCAATTTTTCTGGTGGCATGATTACTTTGTCAGAAAACTTTACCCTTTAGGCTGGGATATGCTAATCAAACCCAAAACAGAAGGCGGGCTGCACATCAGAAGCATTAACGAACATAACAAAACATTGATGATGGAGCGAGTTTGGAGCATTCATGAGATACCTGATTCAATATGGGACACACTCTGCAATGAGAAATATCTTAAACAACAACCCATTTTTGAAGACGTCCCAACCATCTCATCTTCAGCCAACCCGTAATAGAGGCAATTAACATCCCTTGTACACACTCTTAAACATCATCTATTTAATCGGATTGACAATGGTTTAACAACCTCTATCCGGACAAGCTGGATTGCCTATTTCACTAATAACCTTGATCCTGCTCTATGTTACCCCATCCAAATAGTTGCCGACATCATCGACCTTGTACTCATACCTGGATGCACGATAAGTCAAACTTCCTCCCTCCATTCACAGTTCGACGAATCGTGAGTATCCACCCCACCCACCCCCATGACACGCCTATCGAAAAAATAATCTGGCCTTTCAACAAACTTGAAATATACATGGTCGGTTGTCATCCAAGTAAAATTATATTAAGTTATTTTCACTCATAATTATAGATAAAAGTATAACTATAAGAACAAGTTTGACCACCATGGAGATATGGGTTGTCAAATTCTTTTGATTACTCGTAGAAATATGTGGATTTTGTTTATGATTAAAGTTAAATTATATTAAAGCAAGTAAATTAATACGAATATTAGAGATAGAAAACTGGTTAAGGAATTCGCGTCCATCACGACACATAAAGTATGATGATAACATAAGCAAGTAAATTATATTAAAGCATAATGATATTAAAACTAACAAGAAAACAAAGCATTTGAGTACCAAACTAGTACAAACAATGCACCTATCAATACACCACGTCGCCTGGAAATAATGCGTAGCTAATACCACATATCAATTGCATCGCAACCCCTTACCACCATATAAATTCCTATGGACACTATCGTGTCCCCTAAAATTGTGGAAAGCAATCCACCAAGGCCTCGCGAGCCTCGCGATTTTAAACCGTATCCACCTTATCAACTCCAATATCCGCCCACAATGTAATTATGATCCAGAAATTGTTGCTCACATTCTCTTCATTGTTAAGTTGATATAGCTTCATGAAACATCCTCCTAACTCGGCTATCTAATCAATCGAACTTTGCCCAAAATCTTCACAATATTCTGACCCCCAAACAATAATCTCACAACTCCTCCCCACTTTCAACATTGCTTTTTGTTTCATTTTTTGGTCCTTGTGGCCAGCCAGGAATGAGCTTTTATATCGCCAAAAACAACCAAATCCAGGGCGCATATCACAAATCGCTTTAGTCTTTAACAAAAAAAATCATGGGCAAAGGATAACCTTTCCTCCTGTGCTACTTGGAATGCCACCTTTCACAAAACCATCAAATAGAACAAGAACGTCTACAACAATATTTGTGAGCTGGAATAAATATAACTTATACTGGATCAAGATCAATACATATGGGGCAACTCGAGGACACCATGGAATTGCGGGGACGGGTTTCATATGCGGAGATGGACAACTTGAACCATGATGGTGGTAGCACAACCTTTGAGAATCACCACTTCAATGACACTAGAAACTAGGGCCATGCTCATAGCGTAGTTGGTCAACAGTACAATTTGAAAATGATTTGGAAAACCATATGCGATTCCTAACTTCAGACTCGGAACCACCTCGGTACATAACTGGAATGATCACTAAAATCAAGCTAAGAATGAGTCATATCCCGCATTACATTATCCAACATAGCTACAAAGAAGGAAATCAAACATCGAACAGATTGGTGAATCATGCTATGCATACCAGCCTGTTGAGAAACCTCTCCACAATGATCTGAAATCACACAATTATGTCACGCATAAATCAAATTGTGATAGATGACTCTTTGGATAAATTACACTCTCGTATAATTAAATCTCAGTAATTTAATAAATATCATGCTTAAAAAAAATCAAGACAAACACGATATAACTTGAACAATTTTTTATTTTATTTTATCGTGCAGGTGAGCCCTATAAGTAAGAGCATATCCAATGCAAGGGGTCAAGGTCTTAAAATAGCATGGCACATAGGATTTAAGATCTTTTCCATCCAATTTCCATCTTCAATGCAAAGGTGAAGGTCATAAAAAAGGATGACATGGCTTAAGTGGGGGTAAAGGAGAAAGTCTATATTAGACTTTCTTCATGACCTTGGGTCTTAAGTCCACATCATCTTTTATCTCTAAATTTGAATTAAAATAGGTAAATAAGACCTTGGGGATTGGAGATGAAATTTAGGTAGAGAGTGTTATCTTTAAAAAAAAATTGTCATGTAGTAAATGACCCACAACCAAAAGGTGTAAATAAGACCTCCACATAGGATGACCTTGACCACTAGCATTAGGGGTGCACAACAACCCGATCCGAGTCCAAAAAATCAAATCGAACCGAGCCCGATATATCAGACTGCCGTGAACGGTATAGCTGCTTCAAACCCGACATTGATTCGGTGTTACACAGTTGCATAGTTTTACAGACCGACCTAAACGCAAAACCGACCAATCATTTAGATCAGCGCCTACCCGTCTGCTTGATATTACCCGTTAATCTTGGCTACTAGTCTACCACTAATATCTCTTTACTTATATATATATTTTTTTTTTGAAAATCTCCTCTTCATAAGAGAGATATCTTTCATCTTCTTCTTCAGTTGAGTTCTACTTCAATTTTTATTCTTATCCATCCTCTTCACTAATGCCTACATCACCACCACCATCAACCAACAACAACTTCAACCCACCAGCAACCAACAACAACTTCAACAAGGGAGATAGCTTAGTAATATTTAATAGATATATGTTATAAATTCATAAAATTGAAACCTAGGGATTCATATATCTACCGTAAGAAATTTGGTTTTCAATATTGGGTTCAATTTAAACAACTCAGGTAGAATATGGTTTAGTTTTATTTTCTTTTTTAATTTTGGTTGTTCAGTTTTGTATTTCAACTAATTAGGGTTTTTAATGGTAAGATGTTGGGGTTTTCAGTTTCACAATAATCGTTGTATCATGTATAATAAATCAATCATACATTGATGTATGTGATTTCTGTTGTTATGTGATTGCTGTTGGTATCAAATTGTGATTGTTCTTATGCATTGAGTCCAATTTTTTTTATTTCAGCATTGAATAACGCATATCGTGAAATTGTAACAATCGGTAAACCGATCACCGACCAGGACTCTTCCGATATATAATCGGTCAATTTATAACCGACCCGATTCTAAATTCACTCCTTGGTTGGGGCTCCCCCTAAAAAACCGATATGTACAGTTTGTTATTGCCGTAGGCCAAAAAACTGAACCGAACCGACCGACCGTTGTGCAACCCAAGCATTGGAGAGGGAAGAGAGGCAAAATCTAGCAATACTCGGCACGTGCAATGTGGTTGTGTGGAAACCAAGAAGGCAATAAGTGGAAGATTGGATACTGGCGCGCTATCAGTTCACTCTTACAGGGTTTAGGGTTTTTACATTTTTCTCAGACAGAAACAAGAAGAAGAAGATTAGGGAAGAAAACAGAGCGATAAACAAGCATCTCTTCCCAACACCAAAAGCTCAAAAAGCTTTAATGGAGTTTGAGTGAATGAAATCCTCACTCTCAAACTCCTGTCAATTTTCTACAAAGACAACAACAACAACCATGGCGTTCTCAACAGGGCTTCGTTTTACAGCTTCTTCTATCATTCGCTACCGTCCTTCACTCCCTATCACTACTCTAAACACATTTAGGGTTTCTAAGTATCGTCCTGGTTTATCTGAGCTTCATTTCCTGTCTACTGCTCCTCGCAGAACTATAAAACCTAGGGCTAAGAGAAGTGAAGAAACAGGAAGAGAAGACAAGGAAGAAGGAGGAGGAGGAGGAGAAGAAAGTGGAAATGGGAGTTTGGCTGTCAAGGAGAGACCCGAGGGAAAGATTGTTCCAATGGAGCTTCATAAAGAGGCACATGACTCGTATATGGCTTATGCTATGTCTGTATTGCTTGGTAGAGCATTACCAGATGTTCGTGATGGATTGAAGCCAGTTCATCGAAGAATTCTGTAAGTAATTGCTGATTTTAGTATGTTTTTCACATGATAAGAGGATGTACTTGTGGATAGAATAAATAATTGGGGATTTTTTTTTTGTGCCATAAATCTCATTTTTGTAGACAAATTTCATATTACCTATATGGCTTTTGTCATGCCCACACTTGAAACATATTGTAACATGGAAATTGTAGCTTTAGTTCAGAAATTCAAGCGAAATGAAATTCAGAATTTATTAATTCGATGTAAATGCTAAGTACTGGAGTGCTGTATATGTGTCCGTGGTGCTGTAGCTGCTTTCTTTATGTTGCTTCATCCATGGTTCCGGAATTTTCATGACGTAGTTGATGAGTCAAGGTGGGATTCTGAAAGAGTCTGATTATGTTAGATGAAGTATAGAGTGGAAATGGAAAAGTTGGATTCCTTATAATTTAATAGCTGGAAACACGGTATTTTTGCCTTAGTCTCTCACTGATGAGTAGTAAGGGCCAAACCAGCTGATACCCGATAGTTGCCCTGGGATGCCTTTTTCAGTTTCGGTTGGTTAGACGTTGTACATTAAGAAGAATAAAGTCAGATTTCACTAAAACAGATTAGGATTTTAGAGACTTTAAACAACATAAAGAAACTTACAGTGAAGGAAACAGCAAATGGGTGAGTGATGCCAACAAAATAAGAAAGAAAAGGTTGCACTAGCTGACCACTGTTCTAGATTTTCGAACATAAAGTTTTGCATCCAGATTTTACTAAAACAAAATACTAGGATTTTAGAGACAGCAAACAACATAAAGAAACTTACAGTGAAGGAAACAACAAATGGGTGAGCGATGCAAATAAATAAGAAAGGAAAGCCTGCACCAGGTGACCACTGTTCTAGATTTTCGAACATAAAGTTCTGCAACCAGATTTTTCTTACCTCTGATTAGTTAGCTTGCAGTTGTACCTAAACACTAGTATAACCATCTGTAAATCTATGATGCGGCACCCATTTAACAGTTTAGCCAGTTGATTGTTCGTTCCACCCATTCTGTTTTGAAATAATTTGGCTTTGAGCAAGTTGGGAATAGGTGTAGACAGTATGCTTTGTGGTTTTGCTACTATACTATATATTTGTATGTATATGTGTGTGTTCATGCATTTTTGTTGGTCATGAGATGCTTCAATGTTGGAGCGTGTGCCTTTTAGATTGTGTAATAACATGTTGATAATCAATCTTCAAAATTGGCTACAGATTTGCTATGCATGAACTGGGTCTTTCATCACGAAAGCCACATAGGAAGTGCGCCAGAGTTGTTGGAGAGGTAAAGACTCAAACTGTATAAATAATTTTGAACGTTCTACATGTGATGTGTTATGTATCATAATTTTGTAGTGTAGGTGGCCTGTCCTGATCCTGTGTATATTTTTCTTTACCTTAAGTTCTCGTATTACTTTGCAGTAGTACATGAAAGTTATCTGCTTAACAGCTAGCTGTCAATGCCTTGCTGCAGGTTCTAGGTAAATTTCACCCACATGGAGACACTGCTGTTTATGATGCTTTGGTGCGAATGGCCCAGGTAAAAGATCTTTATATGAGCTGATTATTGTACCCACGTGTCTTCATATCTGTAGTATTATTTGCCTACTGTATTTGCGAAACTGTCAGTTCTAATTTTCTAGAAAGTTGTCTTACGTTAGCTACTGCATTTGTCAGGATTTTTCCATGCGATGTCCTCTCATTCGAGGGCATGGTAATTTTGGCTCAGTTGATGCAGATCCTCCTGCTGCAATGCGTTACACCGAGTGTAGACTGGAAGTAAGCTCAAATACATTCTTCTACATGTTTTTGATTTGTCGTGAAGACGAAAATTAGTCGGAATTTTCGTAGTTCAAGTTCACTTTTGAAAACTATAGAAAGGTAAGAACTGAGGTTCAACGGCTTACAGAAGAGCAGAAGTAGGAACTTGATTGAATGATAATCCAGGAAATAGGGTTTCAACTTTCAAGTAAACATTTAGTTTAAAACATTCTGGGAAGATGTGTTTTTTAAAGACATTTACATGTTTCTTTTGATACTTGCAGGCACTTACAGAAGCAATGCTCTTGTCTGATCTTGAACAGAATACAGTGAGATACTGTTTTTGTTAGCTTGTGATGCAGTTCCTTTGGATTAAATGCTCACGCTCATGCACCAGTTGGTGTTTTTCAATATTCTGTTTTAGGTTGATTTTGAGCCAAATTTTGATAATTCACAAAAAGAACCATCAGTTTTACCAGCAAGGCTCCCAACTCTTCTGTTGAATGGTTCTTCTGGAATTGCGGTAAGTGCATACGTGCTACTTTTCTTATAGTTATATTGGTTTGAATTTCTACAGTTTCTAGTAATGATCTATTTGCATTTTGTCTTCTATTCCGAGGCACTGGCTTTCATACTCCATTTCTACACTTTCTTTAGGTTGGAATGGCAACCAACATTCCTCCGCACAATCTTGGAGAGTTGGTAGATGCGCTTTCTGTTTTGATTCACAATCCAGAGGCTACGGTACCAAAGTTCCATCTTGTTTTCTTCTTTATAAATATTATAAAATGGGCTTACTGTATTTGTCACCACATTTTAGACCGTCCCCTCTTAAATGATCACTTTGGCTTGTACCAACATGTGCCCCATTAAATAGCTGATAAAGTAGTGCAAAGACTCTTTCTGAAATACTTTTCTAACAAAGTTTACAATTCTGTATCTATCATTTTGGAATTATAAAAGCTCCAAGAATTGTTGGAATACATGCCAGGGCCTGACTTTCCAACTGGAGGTATAATCATGGGTACAACTGGGTATGCTCTGTCTCCGCCCCCACCCCTCCTCCTTTTGTACTGTTTATGCACATGTTAATTCTTGCAACTAGCTGATATAAAGTTTTACATATTCGCATGGTAAAGTATACTAGAAGCATATCGAACTGGACGTGGACGTGTGACAGTTAGAGGAAAGACTGACATTGAAGTAGTTGATTCCAAAACAAAGCGCTCTGCAATTATTATCAAGGAGGTCATTATTTTCTTTGTTGAGATTATATTTCCTTTTTTTTTTTTTTTTTCCCTCCTTTTTTAGTGCTCTTTTACTTCTCTGTTTGTTAAAAAAATTTATGTAGAAAAGATTTCCTATTCTAATGGTTTAAACTGTAACAGATCCCTTATCAGACCAACAAATCTACTCTAGTGGAGAAAATTGCTGAACTTGTGGAAACTAAGGTATTGTTACAGAATGTATACTGCATTTGGAGGTTATTATGCTTTATCATTGTGTTGTACCCACTAACCCATAATGTGATGCTTAGAGAGAAAATTATTGACTATGATCTAACTAGAAGAACAAAAATATAAACAAAAGTTGGATAATCCAACCACATGTAATTCCTTCCTCTCTTGAATTTGGTGCCTATGATGACCCAGAAGCAGGTTTGATGCTTTAACTAGTTATACATGTGATCCTGTGCTTGGCCATCACTTTTGAACTTGTTTTAATTCGTGGTCTGCATAAGTAACTCAAGGATCCAAATGACCCGATAATATTGAGGATGTGCAAGTTAGAAAACATAAATATTTATGAAACTAAATAGCAGCACAAGAATAAATGGGTAAAACCACCTAGGCTGGCAAACAAAACACAGGGTTTGAGAAAAAAATCACTAAATTGGAGCCATATGAAAGCTTTTATGGAGCTGCATAGCTTAAGTAGATGAATCTTTTTTAACTAGCCCCACTTTGGATGGGAGTTAATTAACTTAACAAGTTGGAAGCCATCTGAAAACATAAGACTTCTAGCTCAACTCCTATTTTTCATCTTTTAATGTTTTTGCTTAAGTAGAAGATCCTACTTAAACTAGCCTTACTCTATAGGAAGCTAAGCAAATTAACAAAATGAAGGCCACCTTGCAACACAAGATTACTAACCATCCCCTTATGTTCCATCTTTTTTATGTTGATGCATTGTAGATAATTATGATATATTTGTCAAAAATTTCATTGACGTTCAAATACGTTCCAAATGTGATTTTGGGAGGAGTCTTAGTGTAAGTTTTTTGGGGACTTTTCTATACTTTTCAATTTATGTTTGTAATGATGAAATAGAAATGAGTTGCTCTTCTTCTATTCCCACTGTACTCTTTAGGTAAATTAATTTGCCCAGTCCTAAAGATTTATTAGATGCCTCTTATAAGTTTGGAGTCTCCAATAAGCTGGGTTGAGATTCAAGCCTTTTAGATTATAAAGGATATAGAAGAAGCAAGATCTAGAATCATAAATCGTATCTTCTCTCTCCATAAGCTTTTGCCAGGAATCAGTTGTCACGAATTTATTGGACTGGGTGAGGATTGAGGAACCCTGGTTTCCAACTTTATTTGTGTAGGACATGGAGAGAAAACCAAAAATTGAAGATTAATGTAGACACACAAGCATCTACTTTTCAGTTGAAACTTGCTCACTTCAGTTGATGCAACCTTGAGTTCCTTAGTAAGCTATTGCATCCACTTTTCAGTATAACCAAATATGTGTAAGCTTCTTTGAATTTATGTGACTAAGCACAATTAAGCCCAGTAAGTGATGTATAATGTGCTGTGAGGATTCAGTACACATTGGTTCACCAAGATGCTTCAACGGTATCCCTTTCCCTTTTGTTTGTGGTCTTGTTAAGTTCTCCGTTAACAATATTTCTCAAATTTTGATAAGACTTTATTGAGGTTATCTATTAATGACAGCATGTGTTCACATGTCTATTAAAGTATTCAAATTCTCAGGCCACCATCTATTTATTTCTAGTTGTTTGGGCAGCGTTTTGTTTCTCTTTTTTACACACGTACTAAATTTATTGGTCTCGAGTGTCCATGTTGCCAATAGGCTGCTAATTTGGGATAGTTGATTATTCAACACTGGTTTGGTTTCTTAAGTTGGGTGGCCTTAACATTTAGAACGATAGCTACATCATTAGCAGAGCTTCTAATACAATAAATATCTTTGATTTGTTAGTGGTGGGGTTCCTTTATCTTATTGATTTTCACTTGATCTATTATTATTAAACACATGTAATGTATATTGCGCAAATGCGTCTCAATTTGAAGGTATAGTGAATCAATTTTTTTGACTTCCCTACGTATAATGTATCTTTCTGTTACTGGTGCAGATTCTTGAAGGCATAAGTGATATTCGTGATGAAAGTGATCGTACTGGAATGCGTATAGTCATAGAGGTCTGTAGACACATGCTTTGTATCCTACTTGCATACAGATCTCGATACTGTTAGTATTTTACTCATAAAATTATACTGATTATCAACAATGCAAATGCTTTATCAGCTTAAAAGAGGATCAGATCCAGCTCTCGTTCTCAATAATCTGTATCGCTTTACTGCTCTTCAGTCTAGCTTTAGTTGTAACATGGTTGGGTAAGTCGTATCAGGCGAATTCCATCTCGTTATGTTTGATAAACAGAGTATACCGATATCTATCAAGTATCAACACATGTTTTTTGAATTTCAGTTTTGATGCTTTCATTGAATAACATGTGCTTCCATTATTCGGTCATCTTTTTTTTGTCCAACTGTGCACTTCAGTTAACACTTCTATTTTCCCCCTTCTATATTTAGGTTTAAATGTACTACTTTCTTTGACGTTTTAATTTGTTGGACACTTTCACAGCATCCTGGACGAACAACCAAGACTAATGGGGTTAAAAGAATTGCTTCAGGTACGTCTTTTGATTGTCTCCTCGTGTTCTGGTTTTATTGTTGTTGTCTTCTGTGTTTTGAAGATTCAAGTGTAAAAGCTAGACCAAATTATCAAAATCTGAATATATTTTAAAATTTTATATTAAAATCAGATGGTCACACTCTGAATATTCTTTACTATTTGTCCTTGATTAATAATAATGTTTATTTTATTTTATTTTTGCAAAGGTTGACCAAGAAACTGCTAACTTTTTGCAGCTTTGTATTCTACCCATCTCTTATTGAGCTCGTACACATTTTAGGCTCATCATATAACTTTTTTCATTTGGGTGTAGGCCTGTTTTGTATTTCAAGACATTGCTTTCTGTCGATGACCCTACGAAATGATTTTATTGAACTTTCACCGGTTACCACTGTTTGTAGTTTTTGTAAAACTTACCCGCACCCGGTTTCATAAGTGCCTTGGTTTGGACTTTATTTACGTTTGGTCTCCTTCCTGTTCTTCTTTTTTTCCATACTTAGGAAATAAGAGCCTGCTATACGTTATCCTTTTGGCGTTCCTTCGTCAGATACATATTGGTATGGGGGAACACGTCGTGCAGTTATATGACATGTCCACCTTTTATCAATGTTTTTCTGTGCTGAATAAACTTATTAGGATTGTCAAGTATCCTTGCTATTGTAGTGAGCCTTCAGAGTGACTGAATTGGAGTAATGCACATTTTTGCATGTTTTTTAATATATCAAAGAAACTACTGTAATTGGTACTTTTAACGTCATAACAGTAACCCAACAACTCTTAAAATCCTGCACTCGTTTCCTTAGTTTCCATCCAACAAGATTCTCTATAGAGCACATGCACACAGTGAGTGACGAATAATGGTCATTCAAATAATCAGGGCTCTGGTGAGATACTTTTATGTATCACTTCTCTAAGAAGTTGCTTCTCTGGTACAATGACATGTGCTAACGTGTCAAAAATATTGCAATTGTATGATCCTGTTTGATACATTGTTTAAATGTTGTTGTTCTGTATGTATTCTACATATGTGGTGTGTAGCATCTCCCATTAGATAGTTGTTGCTACTCAAGTTTTTTAAGAGTGTCATGATGGTATTTAAACCCTAAAACATGTCATCTTTGTCACTTCCTTTCCCAGGCATTTCTGGATTTCAGATGCTCAGTTATTGAAAGACGTGCAAAGTTTAAGCTTTCTCAAGCCCAAGATAGGAAACATATTGTAGAGGTATGGGAAGTACTTATGGAAAATGTTGATGCTTTATCACCCATGTTATTTCTAACACCATCAAGTTCCCAGGGCATCATTGTCGGGCTTGAAAATGTTGGCGCAGTTATTCGTGTAATTAGGGAAAGTCCAAGTAATGCAATGGCTTCAGCTGCTTTGAGGAAAGGTGAGTACTCTTATCCTTCTTTCTTCTCTTTAAGTTTTACTTCTGCTCTGTAACTTCTGAAGAGTTATGAGTGTTCACTTGGAGTAATTGAATTTGCCACTAAAGAAAAATTCTATATATAAAACTTCGTGTCATCTCCTTTGATGCTTTCATGCTTTTTCTGAACTATATATGTCTTTTTCATTTCTAATGTTCATTCCTTTTGTGCTGTTAGGAGGCTTCTATTAGTTTTAAACTTCTATTTTTCCTCCCCCTGGCACTCTGCATTGTGTCAACTTTTGACACTGAGCAATTGTATTTTGCATTATTAGTTGTAAACTTGTAATCCAATTACCTGATTCTGATGATGTCTCAGGGTTTTAGTCCCACATTTTTGCCTTGAAGAACACAATATTAGTTTGCTTCAAAATGATACCAAAGACACCGAAACCTGATTTTATTTAGGTTAGTGTGGTATTCTGGATGTCGAAGTTACTCAAAGTTTAATCCAACAAAGTTTTCTGGACCTCAAACTGGGAACCCAACTACTTGATTGACTACTTTTTTTCTGTCATTCTTCATCTATTTTCTACTTAGTTTTTTTTACTTGGCCAGAGAAAATAATGGTTAATTAATTTTTTGTTCAAAATTGGAAAGTAACTTCTTTATATCTAAATTCTCCTCGACCACAAATCATGCTTGATTTGATTGTTTATTTAACTGATACTATACCTTATTATCACAGTAAAACTAATTCTATGATTTTAGAGCAGCAATAACAAATGTTCAAATTGATTATTAATCCATCTTATTCTGAGTTATTCCACAAAAATGGGCATTATTTTTGGAAACCTATTCACAAGGGTTCCAATTTTTTATTTTATTTTATGTAAATACAAAAAAAGGTAAACTAGAAAGGGTAATATCATCTAGCAATTGACATGTTTCTCGATATGCAATCCATACCTAGAAACAATGTACTCGTTGCAAATGTCCTATCTCAGAGGTCCCTTTTCAAGTTCTTCTGCATGAATACACGAGCTTTTTCTAGGGAGGTTCCTTAGTTCCTTGTCAAGTTTTGGATTTCTTAACAGACCTCTCAGCTCCTCGAATTCAGGTCAAACTAGGATTAGGAACATCATTCAAATTCTTGAGGTAATTATGAACTAATTGTAGCTGTTCTTTGCTGGTGCAGCATATAACTTATCTGAAAAACAAGCTGATGCTTTATTGGACATGACCCTGAGAAGGCTCACTTTAAATGAGGTGTGATACAATTTATCTATTATGGTTCGATTAACTGATAAAGTATGTGTGGTCTTACTAATGCCGCATGCTTTCTTCCCTTATATTGCAGTCAAAGAAGTACATTGATGAAGCTAAGCATTTGACAGAAGAAATATCTAAGTTACGTGAACTCTTGTCAAGCAAAAAACAAATATTTCAGGTAAATATTCCCTGAAAACTTCTATATCCTATATTCAGTATGTTCTTCTACTGGTAAGATATTGACGTATCAAGTTGCAGTGATGATAGCAGTACTGTAATCAAATTACTGCTTGGTTATTTTAACTATCACATAGGTTTTTATATATTTTTTGGTATCTTGGTTTGCTGTTTACTAGTTGATAGAACAAGAAGCAAATGAAATCAAGAACAGATTTGCAACTCCAAGGCGTTCAACACTGGAAGATGCAGATAGTACTCTTGATGAAATGGATATAATTCCAAACGAAGAAATGCTTCTGGTACAACCATAAACTCCTTATTTCATTTTCAATTTGTGTGGTTGTCTTGCTGTCTCAGTTGCTCTTCATGCTATATGCGTTTATGTGTTTTTGGCTACGATATTCAGTCTCTCAGTGAGAAAGGTTACCTTAAGAGGATGAAGCCCGACACCTTTAATCTTCAAAAGCGTGGTACCATTGGAAAGTCTGTTGGAAAGATGAGAGTAAATGATGCTATGTCTGACTTCCTTGTTTGTCATACCCATGACCATGTGCTCTACTTCAGGTTTTTACTCCTACTATAACCTAATACATCTATTTTCATTTTCTTGAATCTCATGTATTTCATGTTCATTGCTGAAGCATCAGTTGCATGGATGTGGGTCTTTGGCGTGATATTGCTGATACCTTAGTTTGCGTCATCAGAACTAAAAGTTAACCCTCGACTATATATATAGCATAAATCACGCATTATCTTTAATATGAATCTAAGTAGTGACCTAGCGATGATGCTTTCGTGGATAACCATCCATTTATTTCTCCCCTCATCTGTTTATTCTATTACCTGCATACACTTCTGATTGGTCAAATGCTATTCGTATTGTGTGTTTTGCTTTGTGAGTTTTGGGTCTAAAAACACCCTCTCGTAACAAATGATTACAATACTGTTAGTGTTTCTCGGATAGATTTGTCAATGGTAGCTGCACTATGGATGATAAAGAAGAGTATGTCTTTCGTGTCTAGTGGTCCCTGGAGTCATGGGATTTAACGGCCTACATTTTCTTTATGAGTCAAAAGAATAGTTTCCCAGCAGGAACGCTAGTTGATTTCCCGACTCTTACATCATGCTTCTTAAATTCTTCCTTGCAAACTAAGTCTTAATTGTTGGATATTGGCTCGATTTTAGGAAACATCAGTGTGATTTCCTAAATCAGTTTTGACTGATTTTTTAGAAATTATGTTTAGACTTCTATCTAAACAAGGGTTTCCTATCTTAGCTAGTTTATGTTTCCTAAATTAGAGTAAAGCTTGGTTTCCTAATCAAAGTATTCTAAGCCTATAAATAAAGTCATAACCTTTAGGTTATAGTAATCTACATCATCTACATCAGTAATCTTGTCTAAACCCTTAGGTTGTAGACATCTCCTCACAAAGAAGAGAAGTAATCTCTCCATTAGCAAGATGTAGATCCTCTCATAGCTTTGGGGCTGGGAGAGTTGGGAGAGAGTTGAAGGTGAGTTGAGAATGTGAAGAAGAAGAAAGGGTGTTGAGTGTCAATTGTGTTGTGTATTCTCTGACATATGAATGAAGTGAATTTTTGTTGCCCGTGGACGTAGGCACATTGCCGAACCACGTTAAATCTCTGTGTCTTATGTGTTCTATGTGCATTAGCTTCCGTTGAATGTGTAGTTTTCGTTTATGATGCTAGATCCTAGAATGCCTTGAGAAACAATATGAACCTCTTGGCTCAACAAACTGGTATCGGAGCTTAGGTCTAGGTTCTTGAAATCTAGGGTTTGCTCGTTTGAATTGGGTCAGAAACGGTATTTGAAGATATCAAAGAAGATGTCAAATTTGAAGAAGAACACAAAGACGAGATGACGTTTTTTGACTGAAATTTGTGGTGGAAGATTCTTGACAGTTTTGTAAACTGTAGTGAAGAATTGTAACAATTCTGAAAACTGTGATGAAGATTGGTACCATTTTGAGACTGTGGTGCAAGGTTGCAGCTGTTCCGTTAGAAAAGCATGGTGTATTGAATCAGTAGAGGATATTTGAAGAAGACATACTTAGAGATTGAAGTAAAAGCCTAGAAAAAGATGCATTAATAGGCATGTTGTAAAATCAAGTTATGTCGGGAAGAAGATCAGAGTTATTTTGGAATTCAGAAAGTCTTTGTGAAACCTTATGTGAAGAATTTTGGAGACAAGATCGTTAGAATTGCATCAAGTTGAAGAGGTGGATTTTCTGATTTGACAAGCACCGTGTTGAAGTATCAATTACTCATAAACGAATGTATTTGAAGTGTTTCACATTCGTTGATTGTTGATTGATCACTTGAAGATCTACTTGAAGGGAGGATTTGACATTGGTATACTTCTTGAGGCATAAACCCTATGTATTTTGCATAGCTACGAGTAAGTAATTCCATGACCTTATTAACTAGTTTGAGAAAGGTGTTTGATTGTTTTTGGTCTTTACCTTGCTTGTTTGAGACTTTTGTGGACTATTTGGGATACCTTGTTGGTTTTCCATTTGAATGTGCTTGTTTTGCAAGCCAAGTTGCAAGGAAACAAGAGTGTTGTGTTTGAAGTACAAGTTGAATGGTTTGTACGTTGAAAGAGGTAAAGATGCAAAATTAACTTTCATCATGATCCTTAGAATTGTACGAAGTACCAAGAGGAACGATTGTGAATGTTACCGGTTGTCATTAGTTCTATCATGTTGTCCTTGACGTAGTCGAAGGAATTGAAGAAGAAGTTAAACTCAAAGTTTGCATCTGTTGCATGGAGTAGCGAGGATTGCAGAAACCTATTAGTAGGTTTCGTGTGAGAATTATCAACCATTTTGAATGTCTTAGTGTTGCGAGAGCACTAGTGGAAGGTTGATAAATTCTGGGTGAAGAGTTTGATTTCACGAAGAATTGTCTGAAGCGGCTGGCTATAAGCGTATTGAATTGTTGATGATCGATTGAAGAGACTCGGTAAATTGGATTTCCTCTATGGAGATGTTGTGTGTGGTGGAGCTGTAGTTTCTTGTTCTGTTTTGAAGAGAAGCGATTGAAGATGAAGTCGGCACAATTATTGGGATATGCACCTTGGGCATATGATTGAAGAAGGGTTTGTTTGAATGTGTTGAGTTTGAAGCTTACTTATAGAATAAGCTTATGAGCATTGGATTTCTGCAAGTTTTTGTTAGTTACACAACAGTAGGAGCGGAGTTTTTCGTACCGTTAAACACCGCAAATATGGTACATTTTGAATCATCTATTGGATGTTTGCAGGCACCTCTTTGATTTACTGTTTTTGAAAGAGGAGCTAGGTGGTTTGTTACCTTTGTTTTTTTTTTGGATGATATTTGGCGGATAGCTAAGGTTTTTACCTATTGAAGTCATCAAGTTGAAGAAGTGCAAGACCGTGGTGGAAAAACAAATAGGTCGTGAAGATATGTTCTGATTTTGAGGTGAAAACTCGGTTGCAAGGAACAAGGTATCATTGTGGCACTTCACAATTGTAAGGTACAATACTACATGTGAAGTATATAGTTAAGCGAAGAAATCGCTAACTATTTGAAGAATGCGATATGTGAATTGAATTGCCTTTTGTTTTAAGGAAAGGCATTGGAAAACAAGGAATGAAGTTTTTTTTTTTAAGTTCAGACGTGAAGGTTGAAAAACGCAGATCTAGTGATGGTGTGGAATTTCGAGTTTGAATGCTTTTATCATAGGCATTCTCTAGAGAATGATTTTCTGACTTTAAAGAGTTGGAGTTTGAAGTTGAAGATATTAAGCATTCGTTTGAAGTACTTAGGTGCAACTCGAGAAGTTTGAAGTTGTTCGATGTGTACCGAAGTTTGAATAAGAATCTGAAATCATTAGATCCATTGGACTCCGTCGGGTTTAAAATTGTTTAAACGGTGGAGTATTGAAGAAGTTTTTTCCAATGCAATTTCAGTGATGAAAGGATTGGAGAATGGAAATCTGTATTGTTGAATATGGAAGTAGAAGTGTTAGATAGTGCGCAATCTAATATGGTTGAAGACTAATTCATGCAGTTAAGGCATGAAGTTGAAGAACGCAGAATCATGTAGTTTAGGATTTTGCGAACATTGTGTGAAGGTGGAGAAAGAATCAAGCTTGGAGTTGGAGTAAAAAGTTCTAGTTTTTTGAAGATATGAAAATATCATGAATGTCACCACATATGGAATACTGGAATGTGTTCACACAGATGTTTGGGAACTTACAAAACTGCATCTTTGTAAGATATGAATTATTTCATCTTTTGAAGAAAACTTCGTAGGAATGGGGGTAAACCATACATTTGCATGTGATAAAATATTGAACTCCGCATTGAAAGACGGAGTGTTGGAATTTGAAGAAGTAGGATGGAGGAAGAGCTCAAATTTGACAAGTGAAGTGGTGAGTTGAAGTCAAAGACTATATCCTACAAATTGAAGCAAATGTGCAAAGAATTGAATCTTGCAAGTTTGAAGAATATGAGCATGTGAAAATCTATGAAGTCGAAGACGCGTCAGGAATTCATAGATAACTGGAATTGCTGAGAAATCAGCAAAGTTATGAAAGAATTGGTGATGTTTAGGATTGGCCATCTTGAACTAAATCAATGACTTACGTTTGCAGCATCTTTAGGTGCATTAGTATGTTGGTGTTTTTTAAGACACAGTTGCAGCCCTACCATGGGATCGAATTTGTGAAGCACATGTTGAAGCACATTGCATCCTTAAAAGGAACCTGAAACAACTTTTGGTGTGTTGGTGTCGGTTGACACATTTGAAGTTTTGAACCTTAGACAAAGTTTTTTGAAATTGTACCAGTGCAACGTCTTCGGATGAATGAAAAATTGAAGCCCATTTGTGGGAGTGCAACATCTTTGGGATGATTAAGTATTAAAGCATCATTAGATGATTGGAGAATTGAAGCCCTTCGAGGGATTGAAACATCTTTGGATGATTGGCACCTATGGGTGAATAAAGCACTGAAGTCCTTTAGTGGAATTGAAGCATCTACGGATGATTGGCACCTCCAGGTGATTGAAGGCAGTAGAGTACGAAGGCGTGGAAGGTGAATGTCGAGATTTCATACCAAGGTGGAGAATTCAGAGAATAGTGAAGTTGAAGTTGTCCTAGAAATCTTGCCAAGGTGGAGAATTGTTGGATATTGGCTCGATTTTAGGAAACATCAGTGTGATTTCCTAAATCAGTTTTGACTGATTTTTTAGAAATTATGTTTAGACTTCTATCTAAACAAGGGTTTCCTATCTTAGCTAGTTTATGTTTCCTAAATTAGAGTAAAGCTTGGTTTCCTAATCGAAGTATTCTAAGCCTATAAATAAAGTCATAACCTTTAGGTTATAGTAATCTACATCATCTACATCAGTAATCTTGTCTAAACCCTTAGGTTGTAGACATCTCCTCACAAAGAAGAGAAGTAATCTCTCCATTAGCAAGATGTAGATCCTCTCATAGCTTTAGGGCTGGGAGAGTTGGGAGAGAGTTGAAGGTGAGTTGAGAATGTGAAGAAGAAGAAAGGGTGTTGAGTGTCAATTGTGTTGTGTATTCTCTGACATATGAATGAAGTGAATTTTTGTTGCCCGTGGACGTAGGCACATTGCCGAACCACGTTAAATCTCTGTGTCTTATGTGTTCTATGTGCATTAGTTTCCGTTGAATGTGTAGCTTTCGTTTATGATGCTAGATCCTGGAATGCCTTGAGAAACAATATGAACCTCTTGGCACAACATTAATTTTTTTTTCTTCACAATAATAAGCAGATTTCTAATCTTTGATCTTAAAGCTTTATTCTCCGTGTTTCTCTTTTCCGTTTGTCTGTTTAGTCATTTTTATGTGTCTTGTTAGATGCGGAGATCATCATAGGATGGTATTGTTAAAGTTGTGTCACAAACTACATGCATTCTTTATACAGGCTTAAGTCAAAGTAAAGCCTGTGCCATAACTCACTTGGTCACACTTGGACTTGTGTTTTCCAGATACTTGTCAAATGTAGCTTGTTGCATTCCAATGACTCTCTATGTATATTTAAATCTTAATGGTGCTTAGTCCGTCATACATCATTATGTTCTTTTTCTTGTAAATAAACATTTCTCTTCACATCAGGTTTGATTTACCACCTCAAGATATTCAGTTAATTTACACATATCTTACAACCAATTTCCTATTTCAGTGACAAGGGAATTGTATATTCTGCCCGCGCATATAAAGTTCCTGAATGTACCAGAACTGCAGCTGGCACTCCTTTGATCCAGGTAGTCATTGTTTGTTTTTATTTTTGAACGAATCATACTTTTCTTGTCTTTTTGTTTAATTTTTCTATTTGCTTCCTTGTGTTTCTTGCTTGTGTACCAGATCTTGTCCTTATCTGATGGTGAGAGGATAACATCTATAATTCCTGTCAGTGAGTTTGCTGAAGATCAGTATTTAGTAATGCTCACGGCAAATGGGTACATTAAGAAAGTTTCGTTGAATCTTTTCTCTTCAATCAGATCAACGGGAATCATAGCAATTCAACTGGTCTGGTCACTTCTCCCTGCCTTTTCGTTTGTAAGTTTTGATCAATTAATAGTCACTCTACCACAGTTCTTTGGGACTCATCAATTCAGATTGACAGGTTCCTGGTGATGAACTAAAATGGGTCAAACTCTGCACAGATGATGACCTTGTTGCAGTTGCCTCTTTAAATGGGATGGTTATTCTGAGTCCCTGTGATACTGTAAGTTTAATTAAAGCCGTACTGATGCTTTAGTTCAGTTCCTTTACGGGGTTTTGTTATCTTAGTTATTGTGATTTCTCTGTTTATTCATTCATACCATGACCAGTCAATATCTTTGATTTTAACTACAGCTTCGAACACTTGGAAGAAGCACCAGGGGTTCAGTTGCCATGAGACTAAAGAGTGGGGACAAGATGGCATGCATGGACATAATACCAGCAGCCATAAGGAAAGAATTGGATAACCAAACTCGGTACTTTCTACTCCATTCTTTCGTAACTTTTCTGTGTTTTATTTTTATATTTTGTATTTATATTTTGTATTTTACATTTCCTCGAACTCCCTTTCTTTTTAAAGGTTTTAGATCGTGTGTTTACTTTCTATAGTGCTCGAATTCTTAATGGATATGATCCTAATGCTCCAATTTCACGCATCAGTCCAAACTTCATTTCTTTTGGTTAGCCCATTACGAAACAGAAGCAACATTTTTAATTTTTAATGTCCCCAATTCTCCACCCTCTTCTCTGCTTCAGACTTTAAAAAAGTGGGTGCGGTGTTAATTAAGCAGCCATTCTCTATTCACCTTATATCCCAATAAGCATAGTATGTAATCAGTGACCTGACTTGTCTTCCAATTTACTCTCTTTCCTATGAAGTGCTGTATAATGCTAATATTTGGTGGAGATGTAGTAAACTATGTGAGCCATGAACAAGACCGCTGTGTGTTTGTCAGTTACACATGAGCATACACACACGTCTGACTAATATAAAGAAAAGGTCGCTTCAAATTTTTGGCAAGGGATGGTAAATGTTACCAAACTGCCTCCGATCATCACCAGCTGTTCATGGTAAATTATATAAATTAGGGAAAATTATAAGGGTATATTAGATATTTTCATGTGAATTAAAAGTTTTAACATCGAAGACTTTGGTGTAATTATTAGTATTAATAGGGACCTTAATAAGAATACAGACTTCTTATTTTGAAGTTATAAATATACCATTCTTACAAAAAGTCAATTACACAACTGAATAAAGATATCAAAACCTTTATATGTTAACAACAGAGCGAGTATGAATAAAGATATCAAAGCCTTAAATGTTAACAATTTGTTTTCTTCCCAAATCACAACACACGTGCATTCTGCTTCTTACTTAATGAAAGGAAACACAACGTCGCAAAAGCGCAGCACGCTTGCATACTACTAGTTTATAATAGAGAAATTAAAGCTACCTATAATTGCAGAATCTAGTTCATGTCATGACCATGTTGATGAGACCTAGAGATAGAGTGGAAACCCTGAATATTAGAACTACGTGTATGTGCTCATGAATTCAAGTACTGCTTTCTACACTTAGAATTTTATCTGCTTTAGTTTTTTAGGTAACTGCATATAATTGTTTGTGGAGTGAATACTTTTCAGCCAATGTATTATTATTTGGTACTAATGTATTTTCCGATTAACTTAAGTTCTCTACATAGTAGATATTGCAGTTGAATCATATCTGTTTCGAGCGCTGTTCTTAAAGCAGCCTTTACTTTTAGGTCAATTTCTTGGCCACTGTTAACTGTCCTGTCTATTTACATATATTTATCTATTTGTTCGTGGGCTCAGGGTTAAGGATCTTAGTCCCCCATGGTTGCTATTTATATCTGAATGTGGTATGGGAAAGCGGGTCTCTGTGAACAGCTTCCGCCTGTCACCTCTAAATAGAGTTGGTCTGAAGGGTTACAAGGTATTTAGCTTTTGATTGCCCTGAACTTTTATAAGCTGAACAAAAATTCTGTGTTCCTTTCCAATCACTTTATAGACTAAGTATTAAACGTCTCTCCAATCACTTTTAGCTTCAAGAGGAGGATCGCCTTGTATCAGTATACGTGGTTGGTTTGTCTCTAGCAGGTACCCCTTTGTTGTGACTGACATTTCAATGCCAAATTATCTAACGAAGTTTCATGCTAGTGTTACTTATTTCCTTGTAATCTTAATGATAGAGTATTTTGGTTTTGTTTGGCAGAGGATGGAAGGACTGATGAACAAGTAGTTCTAGTCAGTCAAAGTGGAACAATCAACAGATTCAAGGTTCAGGATATATCAATACAGTCCCGATATGCAAGGTAACTCTAACATCATGGTTTTTATTTATTTATCTGTTTTGTGGCCTTAATAATTTATATTCATCAAGTGGGTGATGACTGTTCTGCTTTCTAGGGGTGTTATTCTGATGAGACTTGAGCATGCTGGAAAGATCCAGTCAGCTTCTTTGATATCGGCAGTAGAAAAGGAAGTGGACGCCGAGGCAGCCATCTGATTATAAGTCTGTAGAGAACAAAACAAATCAAATTTTGAAAGTATCATTTGTCCGCAAATGATTTGTAAGTTCTGGTCTGTAAATCGTCTGTCAGTATTACCGTATCTATCAATCTATGATATCTGTTCTATAAATTTTCCTGTACCATATTTTAAAAGTATCTGATTTTTTTCTTCCTTTTGACGAGCATATCAGCGTTCCAACTGATAATCAGACTTTTCCATGACCCTGCAAGTCAAAACATTGGTACTGGGATATGCCAAATAAGTCCATACACCTGTTAAAGTTGGTTTGGCTTTCGGGGGTGAGTCCTCCCAGATTAAGCTTCATCCTTTATGGCGGTGTAAGAACATGAGTTTTAGTATGCTTTTCTTTGTCTATGCAATCTGCAAAGTAGATTTTGTTTCTGCTTACACAAGTGATAACGAAAAAAAAGCATGATATACACCACTTAAAATCACCGGAAGAGAGATGGAAATGCTTCGTGCCCAGTGCCCCCAAAGTTTACCCCAATAGAGTTGGTCAGTGTGCTGGCAAGGGAGTGACGTCATCTAACGATCGGCATATCTACAACTATATTTCAACCCAATATTTTATTTCACGCTTTACCCTCGACATACCGGATATATTTAGTTAATTAAATGTTTGGATAGTATTTAATTAAGTGAGCGAGCCATTTATGATTTCAGTTTTCCGCTTTTAATGATTTTTGAATACTGCACCGAGTTTTAGAGCCATTGACCAAGTTGCGAACTGAAATAGTAGTATGTTATTGTTCATTCTTTGATTATTTATTATCACGAAGATGAACAAGGACGACGACTAATAAGTCAATCATCAAGGTTCAAGGAAGAAAAAGCTACTGCAATCAATGGAAACTAGCAATATAGCTGAAGAAAATCTACTACTAACAAGATCATCATCATCATCTTATGATGGCAGTGATACTAATAACATTAAAAATAACCAAAATTTGAGTAAAAGATTTTGGGTTGAATCAATGAAAGTATGGAAAATTGCGTTTCCTACTATGGTTACAAGAGTCACATCATTTGGTGTTCTTGTTGTCACACAATCATTCATGGGTTATATTGGTGATACTGAACTTGCTGCTTATTCTTTGATGCAAATCTTTCTACTTCGTTTTGCAAATGGAATCCTTGTAAGTAGATAGTCTATCCTTTCATTTCTGTCCTCTTATTATTGTTGTTATCTATCTATTCTTGGACATACATTCTGATGTCGTAACTCATTTACATTCTAATTAACTTCAGTTTTAGGTTTCTTAGACATGGTTTTGACTTGGATTTCTTGATTCACTCTACCAAAGTTGTGACTTGTGAGGAAATTTATAAAGAAAAGTGTGGAAAGAGTGTTATTTCACAAGAAATTAAAAATACAGCTGCCAGTGAATTGAGTTCTGATGCATTTAGAAATCAGAATGGGTATATATGTAGCTAAATCCTAGTCGCGAATAGTCACAGGGATCCTAATATGAAATGGGTATAGGGGAAAAAGACTGAGATAATTTCGTTAAGATCTAAAAGTCTTACAAATAGGAGAGCGAAATTTTCTTTTGAGTTGGCTGAATCAAATTGTATTATGCTGGCTAACCATTCCATGATTAATTGGTGCAGGATTAATCATACCTACATCTTTATAATTCTGTATGTTTCAATGTCTTTGGCGTGTAGTTAGGAATGGCAAGTGCTCTTGAGACGTTTTGTGGTCAAGCATATGGAGCAAAACAATACCAAATGATGGGAATTTATTTGCAGCGGTCTTGGATAATTCTTCTTATCACTACAATTCTTATAACTCCTATTTTCATCTTTTCGACTTCGATTTTTAGGTTACTTGGTGAAGGACAAGAGTTATCTATCGTGGCAGGGAATCTTTCATTATGGTGCATTCTGATTCTCTATTACTTTGTTTTTGACTTCACTTTGCAAATGTATCTACAAGCCCAGGGCAAGAACATGATCGTAGGATGGCTATCTGCAGCTGCATTTGTTTTACATATAATCTTGTCATGGGTATTTGTGATCAAGTTGAATTTGGGAGTACCTGGTGCAATGGGAGCTATGATTATTTCAACGTGGTCAACAGTAATCGGGTTATTCATTTATGTTTGCGGTGGTTGGTGCCCTGATACATGGACAGGTTTATCAATAAGCGCATTCTCTGAACTTCTTCCAGTTGTTAGGCTTTCACTCTCATCTGGTGTGATGCTCTGGTAGATGTTTTCTCTCTCTCTCTCTCCAACTATTCATGATTTTAGTTCATGAATAGTTAGTCTTGCTTCTCATTCTTTGTTGATTAATTAGTGTTGCTTAGTTACTACTTGGCAGTGCTCACTCTCACTGATGTTCCTTTTTATCTTTTTGATTACAGTGTAGAATTATGGTACAATGCGGTTCTTGTCTTATTGGCAGGATACCTTAGACATGCAGAGATCTCTATTTCTGCCTTCTCCATTTGGTACAGTTTCTAAGTTATCTTTCTGTTTACATTTCAACGACTATACTAGTCTATTATTCTACTCCCCAATACTAATGGGATTTTGCACTGAAAATTCACAGCCTCAATATTTTGGGTTGGCAATTTATGATATTCCTTGGTTTTGCAACAGCAGCATGGTATGTAGAGTTTCATGTTGTTTTTTGTTCAATCTTTCTTCGAGATATCTATGATTTTGAGTTACCGCTGATATTCTATTCATACAGTGTACGAGTGTCAAACGAACTTGGAGCAGGAAATGTGAAAGCCGCACAATTCTCAGTAAAAGTCATCATGACCACTTCTGTATCACTTGGAGTGGTCTTTTGGATTCTGACTTTGGTTTTTGGCAACTCCATCTCATACTTGTTTTCAAGTAGCAATGAGGTTGCAAAAGCAGTCTCAAGTCTCTCAGTTCTTCTAGCTTTCTCAGTCTTACTCAACAGCATTCAACCAGTACTTTCAGGCAAGAACTCGGTTAAAGGAATATACAGAAACACTATGCCATCAAAAATATCTTCCATTGCTAATGCAGATTTGAAACTTAGATCTTGTCTTCTTAGTTTTTGATTTGCCGTTCCTAATTTATGTCTCTTTTCTCTCTAAACCTGTTGGTAGGGGTGGCAATTGGTGCTGGTTGGCAAACACTGGTGGCTTATGTCAACATCACTTGCTACTATATTATTGGGATTCCTATTGGACTACTGCTTGCATATGTCTTCCATTTTCGAGCTCAGGTAGGATACAGTACCTCTGATTGTGAAGGCTTTTCTCTGCTCTAACTTGGTATTATGCTACAGGGAATATGGATTGGAATGATATGTGGGGTGGCAATGCAAACACTTGCTCTTATTTACTTCACCTGGAAAACTGATTGGGATGCTCAGGTAATGTTGCAAAAATATTTTTGCATTAGCATGATCAGCAAAAGTGAAAGTAACATGAAATTCAGAAATGAGATCACTAATAAAGGAACATGTTCTGCACCAACACTAATCGTTTTACTATACTGTTTTATGACCTGAATTTCTTGATTGAATTCTAAATTTTGAATCTCTCAGGTGGAAGCTGCATCAGCCCGGCTCAAGACGTTCTTGAGGGCACCTGAAGAGTCCTATGGAAACATAAATAACGCCTAACTGGATGAGAAAACCTTATTTCCTCTATATAAGGATAGAAACTCGTCAGCCTAGTGAGGGATTTTTTTGTGTAGGTAGCAGACTCGAAAGAATTTTTTTTAATATTTTTTTTTTACTATGCTGCTAATGGGGGTATACCAAATTGTTCGGGGGTGTTCCGAGTTCCACATAAGACAAAACATCGATTGGTAAGGAATTGGTATACCCCAAGCAAACTGGTACCCGGATTAGCAGCCATGATTATTTTGATGTGTTTGAAGCTTCACGGGAGTATTTCTATATGTTTTATATTCATAGAGTTCCTTGTTTATTCATTATTCAGAGTTAGTTATCCTATCCATGCACCAGTGGATATATTAGGCGAAGGGTTTTCCTAATTGCATAATTATAAAATTGTACACTGATTTGAATCCGAATTTGTAAGTTGTGAAAACAACTAATTCTTAGTTCCTTAATTGTTAGTAGCAGTTCTATGATGAGATTTCCATTTCGGTAAAAATTCTCCATAGAAAACCTCATATAGGTAACCTCCTTATCGTAAACTTGTCCGGAAAAAAACAAAAAACTCCCTTTAGTAATAGTTGGCATCACATTGATGAAACATGGAGACCTTGCTACAATGCTAAATATGAGTTCGTTTACTAACAGGTATTGTAAAATTAGTTTTTTTTTTTTTTTTTTTTTTTGAAGACTAGTTAATTATTATTAATTTTGGACTACTTCTCTTAGAACGCCCCATCGAATCATTCATACAATATCATTTAGGAATTCTGGACATGTGTTGTCCCAAATACATGTGTGAATGTTTCCTCCTATTAGTATTGTTGTTGTGTCGCGAAGTTTGCCATTCCATTTGCTGTCTGATTCGCCTCTATGTACGAATGTAAGATGGCATGTTGTTCCAACTTTTGTAGATGGTCTTGTATCTCCGTTATTATGTTTTGAATGATCCAAGGCGTCTGATTGTTTCTGTTCTTCAATAGTTGTAGCAGCGTACCTGAATTAGTTTTGAACTGGATATTCTTCCATCCCTGTGCTACCGCCATTCTGGTGGCCAATAAAAAGGCCCAGGTCTCATCTACTAGAGCTGTAGTGATCCCAATGGGCGCTGCCATAACTGTCACCACCAAACCTTGTGAATTTCTACATATCCATCCCACATCTGCCACCTTGGGTGGTCCTCTAGGTTGGCATTTGCTTGCTTCATCTGTGTTGATTTCAAGCCAATGTTGGGACGGCGGTATGCATCTCACCCAAATGATTTTAATGGCCCAAGTATATTCTTGACTCATAACCAATGCAATTTGGAAGATTTGTTGTGGTATCCAGATTTTGTTGTTTTGTATTCTTGCATTTCTAGCGAACCCTATGTTCCACGGTGTGAAGCAGCATATGGTGAACGCTTTTTTTTTTCTTCTGTCTGCCAAATTGATAAACTCCTGAAAATCCCTTGGATCCCTAATCACATTTCCTGCTGCTCTGTATTGTATAGTTGTTCTCGGTTGATGTTTCTATTTGGGATGTGTTGTCGTTGTGGTGTCCAATGATATATCATGTTTTGTAGTGGGTGTGCCGGCATGACGAGCTGGTTGTAAGGGCGGTGTGAGTTGTTTCCCCATTCAGATATGAGCACATGAGTGTCCACGTTTGTTTTGCTCCATCACATTCAAACAAACAATGTTGATTTGATTCTACCTGGTGGTTGCAGCTAGGGAAGATGTTGGTACTGCTGATGTTCCTCGTATATAATGTCTCAAAGGTTGGAAGTCTTGATTCAGGGATACTCTTGCTGTCTTTTGTTCTTGTGCCGGAAAATTCAAAGTGACTTCTATCTTTTTACTACAGATAGGGGCAACAACCCAGTAAACTGCCAATATATGAAATCACACATTCGTAATTCATATACAAGCCTAACATCTCTATTGATGAAATCAGCTTGAATGAAAAAATAAGCATCTATAATATAATTGATTAGGAGAGGATAAATTATGCAATTATTACTTAAACTGAAATATAATCCTATGCATTTAATACTTGACTTAATACTAATTAAGCTACTAAGGGTTGTGTAACCTTTTGTAACTGATGCGAAATGAGTCATCCTTCTTACTATCAATCGATCATGCTCCTTACGAGCTTTGGTGATGTTGCTGCCCCTATCTGTAGTAAAAGATCATGCTCCTTACAACTTGGCAATAGGGGCTGTATTGGCGCAAGATATGGGGGGCGACCAGTTATCACCTATCTATTATGTCAGCCGAGTTCTACGCGAGGTGGAACTTAGATACCCGCGCGTAGAGCAAGCATGTCTAGCCCCCATTTACGCTGCACAGAAATTACGCCCATATTTACTAACGCACGAGACGATTATAGTAGCCGCGGCGAACCCGGTAGCATATCTAGCTTCCAAGGCTGTCTTGATAGGTAGGACCGCCCGTTGATTACTGCAATTGTCTGAATTCGAGCTCAAATATCAATGGCCGAAGGGAGTACGCGGGCAGGCAATAGCTGACCTAATAGCGATGTTCCCAGGAGAAGGAGATGACGAGGTACATGAATACATACCCGGTGAGGTTGCAGCCGCGGAGGTTGATAAACTTTGGACCATGTTTTTCGACGGGTCGTCCTATGGAAATGTAGGAGGAGCCGGAGTGGTATTTGAAGCCCACAAGGAGACCTGCTGTCATACTCGTTTAAACTGGATTTCCCATGCAGTAATAACGTTGTTGAGTACGAAGCGCTGATTTTGGGACTTAGAATGGAAAAAAAACTCGACCTAGGAAGCATAGAGATAAAAGGCGACTCCAAACTAGTAATGAATCAAGTAAACAACTATTTCTACGTAAAAGAGGTGCATCTGGCACCCTACAGAGCAGAAGCACAGAGCTTGATTCATCAAACAGGGTCGACTCTGGATCACACGGGCAGAAGTGGAAACCGACACACGGACGCTCTAGCTACTCTGGCGAGTAAAATGCAGCTCAATGTCGAGGATGAGGGTACAGTGATAGTAAGGAGAAAAGAATTTCCCAGCACCTGGAAAGAGGACTTAGCTTTTGATGAGGCGGATGACTGGAGGAAAGTATACATCGAGGATCTAACGAAAATGGACGATGAACGAGTCATGCCCACCAAAGTCCTAAAACAGTTCATGGAAATACAAGGGGCTTTGTACTATCGGGCCGCAGGAGGGTCCCTGGCGAGATGTTTAAATAAGAAGGAAGCGGGGTGATAGGATATGGGAAATACACTATATGTGATAAACCGCAATCGCACGGTGTCTAACTAGTAGACAAAGGCAAGTACGGATCGAACCCACATGGAGCGGTGGAAATACCAATAACTAATATTCCTAATCGACTAACCAATAAAGATGTTTTTGGATTTTGAAAGAATAATAACAGAAAAATAAACTAAACGAAAAATATAAATGCACTGGGAAAGTCGGTAACCAGGATTTATGGTATCCACCACTATTTCTATTCAATTACTGAAATGAAACATAATTCATGAATATTTATTTATTGTTCGTTCTATCGACATCACCTATTATATGTATTAGAGTCGCAAATATCACTGGTATACCCTAAGCATGGCACATCAAAAGACTAAATCCAAGCATGAACCATCAAATTGCATCAGCGAGAAAATCATACGAAACTAAAAATAGGTTCACAAATTTTATCTGGCTTTTCTAAGCATAACCCATCAGAGTTTTTAACGAAGCATGAATCATCAAATAATAAGACAAATATATTTGTAAGACTATCAATTACACACATAGGTTTTTAAAAACCGGTGAAGCAACAACTTATTTATTCGATCAATCAATAAACATTATTCAAGGATTAATCAATTCAAATCATAATGGTCTGATGCTATATAGTCATTTCAAATAAGCCTAATACCCAAAGTGGTTTCAAACATAAAACCCTAGCAACAAAAAGTTTAGCAATACATGGGTTTCTCAAAAAAATAAATTAATAGAGAAATGAAATTAAACCAATCGACTGTGCGTCACACCACAATCGAATCGCCTCTTCTCCTTTCCCTTGTTTTCTGCTCCAAGCCCTCACAGTAACACCGGCGGCGGCCTCCTGTATCCGCCTCCTTCTCTGTCTGTCACCAATAGAGCCAAACCAAGACTAAAACTCCAAACCAACATCCCCATCTCGAGTCTGTAGTGCTGGTATTTATATGTGCTGCTGAGACTATTCCTCGGACCAAACAAGTTGCCAGAGGCCCAATCCATCACTCCGCCCATATTCCAAGTTCAGACCGCATTACCTAACTCTCTTCCGTGACCATCTAAGTTCGTTCACCACCACCGTCCACTGGCTATTCCCATAGCGGATCCAACTCAGCTAACACACAGACCCCGACTTCACTTGTTTTATTTTCTCGACTGAAAACTCCTCCATCAACGCCATACAAAACCCATATGAATCTCGACCACTGTCCGGCAAAACCAACTGCAATTCCCTTCTCTGTCACCTCCTTTTACCGGCAGAAATCTAACTCCAAGAGTCAGTTTCCATTCTAACCACCACCAATGCCTGCAGTTCTTCCCTGCCATTTGAACATCCACACCTTGAAGCAAAACAGCACCTCCAAGCATTCCTCGCTGCCAAGAATCCCACAAACAAAAACGGACACAGCCCTTCTACTGAACTTCATCGTTGCTGCTAGCCGCAACTATCTCAGTCTCGACTCCACCATTAACATTAAACTCCATCTCACTGAAATCGTCGACTGCAAATTCGATTCCATCTCTCATTCAAGGTTAGCAAAAGCTCACACAAATCTTTTCTCTGCACTTCGCAACACCCAACTGTTCTGATGTCTTTTAGCAAGCAACACCAACTGCCAGCTCTTTGTCTCGCTGTGATGGCAGCAACAACAGCTCTTTCGTAGACTGCAGCTGCTTCTCGATCACGACTGAAATATCCAACACACGCATCATTTCCTTGTTCACTGCCAATAGCTCAAAACCAAACTCATCCCATTCGAACACGTACAACACAGATGTATCGACTTCTCTATTCGCTGCACGAGTTCTGAGGTAATCGAGATAGACACCATTAAATCGTGACCATCTCACTGCGGCCACAGCTCCTCTCTTCACCAGCATGTCAAGTAGTGCTGCCAAGTCATTCTCCATCTTCCTGTGTCTTCATCTCACCAGCTTCAGTCCAAACCAAACCCATTTGCATATAAACGAGACAACAAACAGTATATCATCTTCTCTAACTCAGGTCACGACACCATTTATTTCCATATCTGATCATTTCATCACCAATGCATCTTCATTACCAACGAGCTCTCAGTCCAAAACCTCCACTGTCACAATCAACCCACAGCAAACCAACACCAACCCAACCAACTACCGAAGAGAACCAGACCACCATTCATCATCACTTCATGGAACGTTAGAAAAAATCATCCGGCACAAAATTCAGTTTATCATCACCAGCGAATTCCTTTAATGTTCATCTAAATCTCGGTCACATCACCAACGTTTCTGAGCTTCCTATACGGCCATATCTCAGACCAGTCAACACCCAAGTTTTTGCTTATGTAGGATGAATATCTTAACCCATTCAACTGATTCATGTATTCTTTCATCATCTTGAATTGTCTCGATTAGGCACCGTGATTCTCATTTATTTCTTTGGTTGCTTTATCATTCCCTGGCTGTATTATGGCTCATTTAGCCAAGCAGGTGGCCATGAAATAAATATTCATTCTCAGTGTCTTTGGTCCGGTGAACTGGGACATTAGTGATCTTTGTCGCAAAACGCCATTTAAGCTGCAACTTAGGCGTATATTTTCCGGATGATCGAATTCACTTGTACTTTCTACAAAAGCACTAAAATAGTGTTATTAGCCAAAATACCGAGTCCTAGCTAATATAAATATGGGTATAAAATGTAGCACTTATGTGCGTATCACGGAGAGAATACTCCAGAACTTACACGCAGAAACTTGCGGGTAGATAGGTGATGTTCATCTCTATAGAAAGCTCCAGAGACTAGGGGTATACTGGCCAAGTATGTCAGCGCAAGCAGCGACCCTTCAAGATGGCTGTGCTGACTGTCAAGCTCCACCGCGACCCGCGGAGGTTTTCTCAGCTGAAGGTGTTGATTGGTGACAACCATCTCCAGCATGGCAAGCTACCTAGCTAAAGGCAAACGGCATTAAAAATTCAAAGAAAGGCGGCCCGCTAACACTCCACCACCGCCAAACGGCGCGTTTCGACTATTCCATTTCTTGGAAAAATAAAGGGGGAGTAGGTGCGTTTAACACATGCCCAGCCCACCCCACCAAGGAAAAACATCAAACGTTGGGTTCCATCTAAAGCAAAAAAGGAGGGGGGGAGTAGGCGCGTTTAACACATGTAACACCCCGACCCGATACCACTCCACCACCGCCAAACGGCGCGTTTCGACTATTCCATCCCTTTTGCCTCTCCCATTTATTTATTTATTTTTAAAAAAGGGGGAGGGGAAGGTGATATCCCACCCACGCAAATGGAAAACCCCGAAACAAAGAAAAGAATAATCTCATACCAAACAAGCCACCAACATGAATTATATATGCATACAAAATAAAGACAGCCCCCAAGGGATAACAAAACAAACTTAACTAGAAATTAACCCTTAAATCCCGACGTACAACTTAGCCGGCTATCAATGCACGACAACGAGCGATATCCACATCCAAAGTCTCCACCATTAGGCGCATCTCCTCACACTAAACACTGGCCAAAGCTAAATCCCGATCAACCTCATCCACCAACTTGTGAATATCATGCATAATCTTATCAGAAGCTTGTGATCCCCGCGCGAATGAAAGAGTATCTTCGTGCTCATCATAATCTTTACACATCTTGTCTTGATGAATCATCCTGAGGGTCCACAACATACCCACCTCCTCCCTCAAAACTAACAGGCGCGCTAATTCATCCTAAAGGTAGGACGAAGATATGAGCGCGGATACAACTTCCAAGGTCAAGGTATATCCAAGAAGATGTGGAGTCGCCTGATTAGAAATATGAAGGCGACAATTTATGGGACGATTTATGGTAGCGACCATTATTGTGGACCCCTTGAACAGTTGATCAGCCGCGTGACAACCAGTGACAGTATCATCCAGCGCGCGCTGAACCTGCGCCCGGACGATTGGGATTGGGTGATATGGTATGTTTCATATTGTTCGTCAAACTTGGCACGCATAGAGTTTCTGTTCGCCTCCTTCTGATCCCGAAGCGCCTCCACCTCGGCCTTTATGAGTAACAACCACGCCAATTCGTGACTTTTAAACAACGATGTAGCTAATATAGGGATATGCGCCAAAGTTAACACATAGCCGTGAAGGGTACGAGCCATTTAAGCGGAATATCGATAAAAAGGGGCGAGCGCTCAGGAAAGTGAAGGTTAAGATGAGGTTGTGTTGATGGTGGTGTTTAGTTCATGGCTAAAATTGTGAAACCCTGTATTTAATGCGCTGTCATCCTGTAAAGGAATAAAAGCCATTTAAAAAAGTGATGAGTGAATGAACTTCTTTGCTTACATATGTATTGAGCAATTCAATATATTTGTGTATATATAAAATTCACTTAGAATGGTGCATATAGCAACAATCTCAAATATTCTATGAATTTTATTTTCCACCAGCATTATTCACTAATGCATACCCCGCCTAGTATTTTCCTATGCTATGTTCCCCAGCTGAACTCTCAATATTAGCATGGCATGACGATTAATGTTCACTCGCAGCGGAGTAGCACGAATCTCCCGAAGTGTCAGTATTGAGATCTGCATGAAACACTCACATAGGCTACACCGCTCTCTGATAAAGAGATTTTTGTGTCAATGCGCTTTTTAATTGAAAGTCAGCACGATCGACGTGCTTAAATTCCTCAAGAAAAACCTAGACTGTCCATGTCAGTCTTAAAGAGCAATCACGGCCACACGATTTGGCTAGACAATTCGACAAGCATAGCCTCTTCCCATCGGAACTAGGCAATCACCATGATGACCACCGGCGGGCCCACTAGCGTCCCATCCGATCGGATCCATTTAGTTCACCCACAGCACCCCTGATCGCTAGCCAAAAACAGGGTGATCGCGCTGCGAAAGAAAAGCTCAAACGAGCTAGACCGACCATAACGGTCTCAAAATCATCACATCCATCCAACTTAGCCAGCCAAGTTGAATGGCTTAGATCGTGTTTCAGACGATCAAAGAGGCGCCAACATGATCGCCGACAGCTCATCTCCATCCCCAGCTGATCGAATTACATGCGGCGATCCAGAAGCACGTCAAAACGCTTGCCCAAAGTAGGGCGATCGCGCGCTTATAAAACCCTAAATTGAATAAACGGCTTTACGCAACTGCCGCAAATCGATCACGACCGTCCATCTTCGCCAGCTTAGTCGGACGACCTAGATCTAATTTCAGGAGGCCAACGAGATGCTTGTACACTCACCAGCAACCCATCTGTGCGTATACCTAATCGTCCTGTCCAAATCAGTGGCAAATGCCACAAATCGTTTGGCCCAATGGTAGGGTGGCCGCACGGCTTCAAACCCTAAAATACAATCAACGACAGCATACAACTGCCGCAAATCATCTCGTCCGTCCAACTTCGCTAGCTTGGTCGGACGGTTTAGATCGGATTCTAGATGGCCAACAGGGTGACGCCGTGATCACCGGCCACCCCTCCTCCACAGGGAATGATAGGCCAAGTCATGGCTCGTTCATAGGATCTCCAAACGATTACTCAAAGGTGGCCATTCGCGCTATTTGTATGATTCAACAGCGGTCATTAACTGCTGCAAATCGTCTCAGCCACTCAACTTGGCTAGCCGATTTAAGAGGTCCAGATCCAACCTGGATCAACCAATAGGATTTTAAAATGGCTACCAGTCGCCACTCTCCTATAGGGACTGATCGGCCACTCCCTGGGATGCGGGCGTAGCTCCTACCAACTCCCTGAAAGAGGGTGGTCACGCTCCTTTTAAGACATTCAACTCACGACTAATTTGGATCAAGTTCAGGTTCCGCCTACTAAATTATAGTAACACAACGATGCTTCCTGCACATCGGTTATTTTTAGCAGCTTGTTTAAAAGTGATGCTTCATGTGCATCAATTATAAACGATGCTTTATAAATATTGATTCCACAAATAATTTTATTATTTGCACTATGTGCTACTTTTAGCGGCAAGTCTCACGACTTGACCCATTTACTCGAGACATCAAACATGTCACAAACTGGGGGATGTTTACTAGGTATTGGTCTGGCGGTTTACAGCGTGCGGCATGCAATGCGCTCATTACAAGAAAGTGTCAGGAAAGGACGGACGGTTAACAACAATGAGAGTAGTGGGTGAAAGGGTGATCAGTCTTCCCTCATAATGGAAACGTGATGATCACCACCTTTTGCACAACCCCACTGCTTCACTACCTAACTGCCTCCACTTCCTACGAGATCAGGGTGCGTTCGAACATGACTTGTATAAATAGGATTTCAACCTATTTCAAAACACAAGTGTTATCAACACAAGTATCCAGAAAACACCAAGAACTGATAGCTTACATTCTGCAAGCCAGTTTCACATTCTGATACAAGTCATAAAACAACCATACCTTCATAATTCAACATTCTGATTTCAAACACTTTCTTCGCTTCCCTTCCTAAGATTAACCCTTCTCCTTCACTTTGTGACCGAATTGAATCTGGAACGACCATTTCTTGGTTTAGGCCAGAGTCTTACAGATTGATCTCTCGAATCTAAAAGTACTCCCGTGCAGTGCATTTGTTTAGGGTTTGAATTCGTTTCTCATCAACACACCAAAATTTACCAAAAACAGCAGAATCGGTTTTTACCCCAAAACAGGTTGATAATGAAATCGGGCACCACTAACCACCTATATATTGATGGGGTGGTGCCATAAATGATGCAATAGCTACCCGTACCCGTCGGTGCATGTCAAGATATGCGTGGCAGCCTATAACGGGGACTTCGAGATGGCATCACCAAAGGAAAATAGTTACTGTCGAAGGGTAAGACTTAGGATAAGATATGATATGACTACCGGGTCATTTGAAAATCGACCCAATAGTCAGGGGACTAATGTAAATACATGAAAATAAGTACCCCTTAGCAGGGCTATGTAGCCCTTAAAGAGGAGCCAAACCCAACATGAAACATGGGGACTAAAGCCCTAGTCCACTAAGAAGTACCCATAAGGTGGAAAGGATAAGGAGGGAATTAATGGGAAATGATAAGGTTGTATTAGAGAAGGGGTGGCATTAGTAGTAATTAAGGAGGTTTAGAATATGTGGCATGATGTCATAAAAGGAAGGGTTTTGGGAAAGTCTATATAAAGAGGTACATAGTACAATGGAAAGCAAGTTCTCTCTCATACCATTCCTAGAAAGTGTTGTCGTTAGGTGTGACTAGGACGGGTAGAACCAATATCATATTCACCCCTCAACAAGGAGCACCTAGGTATCTGTCATAGAGAGAAATTTGCTTGACTTCTAAAACATGTGTAACAACATCTATTGTGGAAGGATTCGTTTTTGGGCTAAAGAAGACGCCATACTTATTTAGGTTTATTAAATGACTAGATGCAAATCCAAAAAAATTAAATAGAGAAACGAGATTATGACACGTTTTTACATTAGCATGACAAAAAAAAAGACAATTTTCGGCAAAAAATAAATGAGTAACGAGAGGAGCATACCTATAAATTTTAATTCTTTTGATTTGACCATCACTTTCAGCTTTTAAAATAATCCTAGACAGTGCTGCCATGCAAAAAGTAATACTAGAAATGTATTCAAAAACCAAATTACACCAAATTTCAGAAAAACCAAGCTTTAACATGATTTGAATAAGGAAATTCCACTCAACCCTGTCAAACACTTTTGACATATTGATTTTAAGACCCATAAGCCCTTTTTCCCCTCTAGTGTTCCTCATTTTATGGATTATCTCATGCACTACTGTGATATTATCAGATATCTTCCTTCCAAGAATGAAAGCAGATTGGAAATGAGAAATTATCTTATCAAGTAGGATCTTCATTCTATTAGCCATAAGTTTTGAAATGAGTTTATAAGACATGTTACTCAAGTTTATGGGCCTAAATTCAGCAGGAGTGGTCTAATTTTGAGTCTTAGGTATAAGAGATATGAATGAAGAATTCATTTTAGTAGCCATATGACCAGTTCTTAAAAAATTATGAACCATTTTGTTTAAATTGGTCCCAATTATTTCCCAATTTTGTTGATAAAAGTTTGGCATAAAACAATCAGGACCTGGACTCTTCTCAGGATCCATGGAAAATAAAGTTTTTTTAGTTTCACAAATAGTAGGAATAGAGCATAGAATCTTATTATCAATATCAGTTATACAAGAAGGAATAAGATCAAGAATATTACTATCGATGGTGGGACTAACAGTGGTGAAAATATCCTTCAAGTGGTTAGTGATGCAAGTGTTGCAATTGTGACAATGATAAGAAAGAATTCGATTCTCGGACTTGTAAAGATTCGATTTAAACCTAAATTCTAATTTATCTAACAAATAAAGAGAAGACATAACAAAGTTGAGAGATACCAGGACTCAGGATTCCATCATTATTCATATTGAGTGATGCATATAATGATTCTTATTATTAAAAAACTATAACTCTTTTACTGACTCTATTTCTTTTGCCACAATTAGATTTCGACAATATTAATTATAAATGGTAAGCATAGACCATCAAAATACTTAAGCTAAGCATGACCGATCAAACTAAATCACAACTAATTAATTGAAATCATAAATCAATTGAAATTAGTGCAAAAAGTCATATATAAAGGATCAAATATATTTACCAAAAAATTGTAAAACATGGGTTCCTTCGTCGTCCCTGAAGTTGGGGTTCAGCTCTCCATTATTACAAAAAATAAAAATAATTTCTAAATTGCTTATAATGTTAGCTATCGGCTCTTCCCAATCACTCCGTATCTTTTCTTTGACTACCCGGAACCTTATTAATACGCAACAGACTCCAAAATCTCGACAATAAAATTAAAATAATCTTCTTTTATTTCCGGCTATTACGAGAATATTTTCTCTCATTTTTTTTCTTTTCTTCTCATGCATTTTCCTTGCAGCAAACACACTTCACCATGTTGTTGCACGTCTCAGCTGGAGTTAAACAGAAGCAAGCCACATGCATATTCCAAAAATTATACAAAAAATCCCGAGAACTATTCTTTCCTCCCAATTTTTAATGAACAAGATATGAAAATTAAAGATTTTATTTCTTCCAAAACACGTAAACTATTTGTCGTTATGGTAACCGAAAAATTCGTATATTTTCTCTAAAAAATATCCTCCAAAATTCTCGTCTAAAATATCCCCGCAAAAAATCATTTTCAGAAAGAAGAAGGAGCACCTCCTATCCAAAGAGAGGGTGTATATAATAATTGAGAGTACCCTTATCCAATTCCTGGATGCCTTTAGTAGTTCTCTTCGGGGGTGCAAATTTCACTTTTTGAGCCAATTTTCCACAAAAGTTGATTTCTGCAAAAACACCTACAAACACATAAAATACCATAATAAGTACAAAAATGAGTAATATCAAAATAGCGAAATGAGATAAAATCAGTCACAAAAATGTATTTATCTGAAAAAGCGGGGGTCTAACAAACACACCCAATATTTCGCTTAGCAATCTGTATGGACAAACTCCAATATACTTTTGAGAGAATCAACTAGATAGTTAGACTCAATCTCAAAAAAAGTATATCCAAGAGTTCGTATCTCTTTTTCACAATGTAATCAGCAAATCAAACAGATAGAAATCTGAGCCTGATTATTATGTGAAACAACTTGAACGGTACCAAAGACCAATGTTCAAGTGTCAATCAATATAATCAACAACAAAAGGTTGGATTCTCTAATTGATTGAACTTACGGACAACTTGTGATATTTCAATTATACAAACAAATATAATGTGGAAAAGAAATAACACGGACACCAGAAATTTTGTTAACGAGGAAACCGCAAATGCAGAAAAACCCCGGGACCTAGTCCAGATTTGAACACCACACTGTATTAAGCCGCTACATACACTAGCCTACTACCAAGCTAACTTCGGACTGGAATGTAGCTGAGCCCTAACCATTCTCACACTGATCAAGGTACAGTTGCGTTCCTTACGCCTCTTGAACCACGCCGGATTTTGCGCACTTGATTCCCTTAGCTGATCTCACCCACAACTAAGAGTTGCTACGACCCAAAGTCGAAGACTTGATAAACAAATCTGTCTCACACAGAAAAGTCTATTGAATAGATAAATTTTTCTCCCACAGATATACCTACGAGTTTTGTTCTGTCTTTTGATAAATCAAGGTGAACATGAACCAATTGATATACCGGACTTATATTCCCGAAGAACAACCTAGAAATATCAATCACCTCACAATAATCTTAATCGATTAACGAAAAAAGATATTGTGGAATCACAAACGATGAGACGAAGATGTTTGTGACTACTTTTCAATCTTCCTATCCTAGAATAAATCTCGAGCAAATCTTAAAGAAGATAGTACTCAACTTGATAGAAAACAACAAGATCTGAACATGCAACTACAGAGAAATAGTTGGGTCTGGCTTCACAATCCCAATGAATTCTTCAAGTCGTTAACCTACAGGGTTTCGTGAAAAACCAAAGGTTAAAGGAAAATCGACTCTAGTCGCAACTAGTATCACACAGGAGGTCTGGGGACTAGGTTTCCCAGTTGCTAGAGTTCTCCTTTATATAGTCTTCAAATTAGGGTTTGCAATCAATGTAACCTTGGTAACAAAGCATTCAATATTCACCGTTAGATTAAAACCTGATTAGATTCAAGCTAATATCTTTCAACTTTTAGATCAAACTTAGCTTGTTATATACAAATGAAATGTACCAACATTTAGATAAAGGTAACCGTACCTAAACGTGTACACTTAGTTGGTTCAACAATAGTTAACCAATGGTTAGCCATATGAGCACTTTCATATCAACCTTATTCATCTTTATCATAACTAGTTCAAATGACTCAAATGAAACTAGTTAGAGAGTTGTTCAATTATTTATATTCTCATTGAAGTATACAAGACACAATTGAAGCAAAATCGATTTTGATTCACTTGAATCATTTCATGAACATTATAGCCACGGTTTGTAAAAGATTGCATTCCTTATTATATAAATGTATTAGTTCATGAATAAACCGATTTTAGAACATAACCTACTTAAGTATGCAAACGGGTACGCGTACCTAAGTAGTCAGACTGAGTTTGGTTACGACAGTACGCGTACGGGTACTCATACCACTTCACACTTCCAAACTCCAACAGAAATTCACGGAACTTGAACTTCCTCCAGTACGCGTATGGGTACGCATACCACTTCACACTTCCAAACTCCGGCAGAAATTCACGGAACTTGAACTTCCGCCAGTACGCGTATGGGTACGCATACTTAGTTCCCGGACTTCCAACAACCATCCAGTACGCGTACGGGTACGCATACCATGGTTCCCGGTTTTTGACTTTACACAAATGTGAATACACACTATGTTTATATCCAAACATGGTTACATGTTCTAAACCCTCATTTCAATCATTGAAACATTCTTGGAAGATGACAATAGCTGTCTCACACAAACTATTAGCTTCAAAGCAATTTTCAAGTGATCGAATGATCAATACGAAACATTCCGAGTCTACATCAAATGACTATCTCACACAAATCATGCAAGATGTTACAAGGCGATTTTCACATGATCATCTTTTGACTTTCGTCAAGAATAATAGATAAACTTGGTTAAAGCGAAAGCTTACCAACACATATTTAGAGAAATAGATAAGCGAGATAAACTCGGCTCGGAATACCAAATGTGTATAATTGAAGTCTATATAGCAATACGACTTTTGTCCCAAATATGAGATAGAGTAGATAGACTTTTGAGTGATAGATGATTTCAAGTCTCCACATACCTTTTGGTTATGAAGTTCCACAAGTTCCCTTGAGTAGTTCTTTGTCTTCATTCGATGAACGCCGTGAAGTCTAAATCTCAACTACACTTACTATCTTAATCCGAGACTTAGCTATAAGTAGACTAGAAATCAAGACTTATAGTTTTGGTAACTAAACTTGATAAACAAGCTTGAGATAGCAACGCTTGCGTGTTCGACCGAGCAGTGCTCTAACAATCTCCCCCTTTTTCAATTTTAGTGGCAAAACTATCAATACATATGGATTACAAAATAAATAAACTTTGTAGCTTCTCATCCAAATGCTTGATCTCCTTGGTTCTTCAACATTACTCGAAATCTTCGTCACTTCCAAGTACTCCAATGATTCTAAATTTGTTCAACTCATCATCATAGTTGTTGAAGATCCGAAGCTATAACAATGAGAAAACAATAGCTCTCAATCATTGTTATACAGTGTCATAGTATTATTACACAGCATCAAAGTTCAATTGTATCATAACTTTGACAACAATACTATGGTGATATGTATCACTCCCCCTTAGTCAATACTTCATATCACATGCAAACCACTCCCCCTTACATAATGATCCGTAAACCATATATGTATTTGTAGTGTAAACTACACATTAATTCTCCCCCTTTTTGTCAATATAAATTGGCAAAGGTACGGAAACTAGTGGGATCCTAATTAAATTTCCATAGAGATACTTCATGAACAAAAGAGAACCACATATCAACTTTGTTTAGATACAATCATATAGCCTAAGCTAAATGCATTCATCAAGGAGTTTATAAAGATACAAGATAACCCCTATAATATTCCACAGCCGCACTCTCCACAAAGATATGACAATTAAGCACAAGTTCAAGAAAAAAAAGAACTCTCCCCCATAAAATGTCATTCGCGAAAGAACAACAAGAGCGACCTTACTTTCACAAGAAAAGAAGGATTTAAAAGAATACTTTGATACCGAACAGAATTGTTATCTACATAGAAACAAATACGAAATTGAAACAACACTACACTAGCGTTCTAAGCCTTGATTGCCCAAAAGATATGAATGAGTCCAGGGGCAAAAGGCTAGAGAACTAATAAACCAAAAAAACCTATAGACTGCCGTAAGTGTTGAAACGTAGCAGTGTCTAAAGGTTTGGTGAGGATATCAACCAATTGTTATTCTGAAGGCACAAATTCCATATTGATGATACCATTTTCATAGAGATCTCTAATAAAATGATATCTTATATCAATTTGCTTAGTTCTTAAGTGCTCAACAGGATTCTCAATGATGTGAATCATACTTGAGTTGTCATAAAAGATCTTCATTATACCAGAGTCAATTTCATAATCAACAAGCATTTGTTTCATCCATAGAAGTTGAGTACAACACGAACCTGCAACAATGTATTTTGCTTTGCACGTAGACAGGGATTGTGAGTTTTGTTTCTTGCTATGCCAAGCCACAAGATTTAACCCAACATAGTAAAATCCCCCCGAAGTACTTTTTCTTTCTTCCACACATCCTGCCCAATCTGCATCTGAATAGGCAGAAAGATCAGTGTTAGTATCAAAAGTATAGGATAGACCATACCCGCTAGTATGTTGAATATATCGTATGATCCTCTTTGCAGCTGCAAGATGAGATTCCTTTGGATTAGCCTGAAATCTATCACAACAACCAACACTAAAAGCAATATCAGGTCTAGTTGTTGTAAGATATAAAATGCTTCCAATGATAGATCGATAAAGTTTTTGATCAACATTTACTCCTTTCTCATCTCGGTGTAGTTTACCAGTAGTGGGCATAGGCGTCAGTTTTGGAGTTGACTTATCAAGACCGAACCTTGATACAAGATCCTTGGCTTATTTTTCTTGAGTTAAGTAAATTTCATCCTTATGTTGTTGAATTTGTAATCCTAAAAAGAACTTTAATTCACCAACATTGCTTGTTTCAAATTCCTTTCCAAGAAAGACTTGAAAATCTTTCGCAAGTTTCTCAGAAGTTGATCCATAGATGATATCATCTACATATACTTGAGCAATTACAACATCTTTACCACTCCATTTGGTAAACAAGGTTTTATCAGCTCCGCCTCTCGAAAAAACTTTCATAAGAAGGGACGTAGTCAGTTTTTCGAACCAGGCACGAGGTGCTTGTTTTAACCAATATAATGCCTTTTTGAGCTTAAGGACGTGATCTGGGAAATCAGGATTTTCAAAACCCTTAGGTTGAGCGACATATACCTCTTCCTTTAAATTTCCGTTTAGGAACGCGAATTTATGTCCATTTGAAACAGTTTAACCTTAAGAAAACAAGCATGAGCTAATAACAACCGAATGGACTCAAGGCGTGCCACATGAGCAAAGGTTTAGTCAAAGTCGATACCTTCAATCTGTGAATATCCTTGAGCGACAAGTCTAGCTTTATTTCTGAAAATTGTACCAAATTCATCAGACTTGTTCTTGAATATCCATTTGGTACCAACAATATTGATATTGGAGGGACAAGGTACTAGCTCCCATACATCTTGTATTTGAAATTGATTTTACTCTTCATGTACACTTAAACGTGTACATGACTCAAATGAAACTAGTTAACCAATAGTTTAGATAAAGGTAACCCATACCTTTACCAACATTTAGATAAAGGTAACCGTACCTAAACGTGTTCACTTAGTTGGTTCAACAATAGTTAACCAATGGTTAGCCATATGAGCACTTTCATATCAACCTTATTTATCTTTATCATAACTAGTTCAAATGACTCAAATGAAACTAGTTAGAGAGTTGTTCAATTGTTTATACTTTCATAGAAGTATACAAGACACAATTGAAGCAAACTCGATTTTGATTCACTCGAATTATTTCATGAACATTATAGCCACGGTTTGCAAAAGATAACCTACTTAAGTATAAATGTATTAGTTCATGAATAAACCGATTTTAGAACATAACCTACTTAAGTATGCAAACGGGTACGCATACCTAAGTAGCCGGACTAAGTTTGGTTACGACAGTACGCGTACGGGTACACATACCACTTCACACTTCCAAACTCCAACAGAAATTCACGGAACTTGAACTTCCGCCAGTACGCGTACGGGTACGCATACCATGGTTCCCGGTTTTGGACTTTACACAAATGTGAATACACACTATGTTTATATCTAAACATGGTTACATGTTCTAAATCCTCATATTAATCATTGAAACATTCTTGGAAGACGAAAATAGCTGTCTCACACAAACTATTAGCTTCAAAGCAATTTTCAAGTGATCGAATGATCAATACGAAACATTCCGAGTCTACATCAAATGACTGTCGCACACAAATCATGTAAGATGTTACAAGGCGATTTTTACATGATCATCTTTTGACTTTCGTCAAGAATAAAAGATGAACTTGGTTAAAGCGAAAGCTTACCAACACACATTTAGAGAAATAGATAAGCGAGATAAACTCGGCTCGAAATACCAAATGTGTATAATTGAAGTCTATATAGCAATACGACTTTTTGTCTCAAATAGGAGATAGAGTAGATAGACTTTTGAGTGATAGATGATTTCAAGTATCCACATACCTTTTGTTGATGAAGTACCACAAGTTCCCTTGAGTAGTTATTCGTCTTCATTCAATGAACGCCGTGAAGTCTAAATCTCAACTACACTTACTATCCTAATCCGAGACTTAGCTATAAGTAGACTAGAAATCAAGACTTATAGTTTTGGCAACTAAACTTGACAAACAAGCTTGAGATAGCAACGCTTGAGAGTTCGACCGAGCAGTGCTCTAACACTATCAAGTACCCCATAATTATTATTTGCTCGTCCTCGAGCAAATCTAATCTAGAACATAAAATCCTAACTAACTATCGCAGGCATCACGATTGCGCTTAGCATGTAGAACAAGCCTTTGAACCCCTAGGTGGTCCTAGTGGCCGAGTTTTAGTCTCGGGATGGTTGACAAGAGGTGTACTCACAAAACCTTTTACTTCAAACCTTAGCAACATGTGAAGAATCTAAAAACGACACTAAACAATCTCCTTAGGTTGCATACTCTCATTAGATACAAGAGGAAGTACCCTGATGTGAATCCAATTGGTGTACACATACGAGTTTGCTGTACTAAAATTAATATATAAGTGACAGAGCTCTACTCAGATAGTCGCACAATGGACATCGATATTCGGAATTAAACAAATCACACGAATAGATTAAGAAAATGGATATGGAGATAGATGGTATGCTATGTTGACTAAGGTTAATGATGTTTCCCAGAATATCTGTTTGATTGTCAACGCAAAGATAAATCCTAATGAATTGAGATAGTGGTCTGAATCCTAAAACCAGTATCAACACAACTGGTATATACAACGGTCTTAGCGGTCGATAAACCTAATTCTAGATCAACTCAGCTGGTATACAAGGGTCCCAACGGTATTATTTTTTATTCTTTTTACTTTTAATCTAATTGGTTTAGTCCTTTTTTTTAGAAAAGAATATCTCAATCACTCTACTTCATCCTAGTGGAAATCAGGCGACACTAATACCCCACCAAATCACTTAGACAAAGAAAAAATTGTTGTCTTACTCTGGTATTTTTTTTCTTTCTCTTTTCGGATTTCTCGGTATTGTACTCTTACGATATGATCTAGTTTCATTGTATTCTTTTATTTTCGATCTGAAACTCATTGTAACCTCGAATTACCATTAATGAAAAGATTCCTTGTTTACCAAAAAAAAAGTAAAGAAGAAAAAAATAAAAATAAATTAAAAAGCCCTAAAAACAGAAAGTGATAGACTCTAAGATGGGAAAAATATGGTTTAGTCCAAAATCTCATCCAAATATACTAGTTAATCTTGACCCATTTAACTAGGTACAAATTAGTCCTTTTTTATTGGAAATATTAAAAGTACACAAATAACCTTCCTGGTTTACAATTTAGTCAAAATATTTACAGTTTAGTCCAAAGTGATTCATAATGATGTCAGCAATTTTAAATAATATGAAAATAATTAAAAAAACATTTATCTTTCCAACCTCTAATCCAAAATTCGCAAACTTTATATATTTGAAAAGCTCTTTCCGAGATCTACAAAAAGAATACCCATATGACTATATAATTTTCATTTTTATTTTTTTTAGTTTACACTGGTGTACAACTATGTACACGACTGCAAAAATCCATAAAATCCAATGTCCATACCCATAAAACATGTAATATATATCAATGAGATAGGACAACGGTGTACAACTATGTACACATCTAGAAAATCCATAAAATCCAATGTTCATACCCACAAAAACATGTAATATATCAATGAAATATGATTTGTACTCTCTAGTCCTACCAATATGTACACACCTAAAAAACATGGAACAAATCAACCATTCATACCCACAAATAGGTTTATTTCATGGGAATTACACTGGTGTACGACTATTTATACATCCACAAAAACCTAGTAATTCCAATATACATACCCATAAAACATGTCACATATCAATGAGACATGACAATGGTGTACAACTATGTACACATCTACAAATTCCAGAAAATTCAACATCTATACCCACAAAAACAGACCATATATTTATGAGACAAGAAAAGTTGCACCAGTTTGTACACACATACAACTTGAATCGTCTACCTAACCACCAATAACCTGTCCATATTGAATAAAAATAACATGGAAACTCAGATGGGTTTGAACCATCTCCGCGAACCTTGTTATAGGCTTGGGCGCTCAACCATTTTGAGCTTACGAGTCCCTAAAATTAAATACATAAAACCAAAAAATATTGACGCCAAAGGTGCAGCAGGCTATAATGTGTACATAGTTGTACACATTAACAATCAACAGGCGTACAACTATGTACAAATTATCAATCAACAGGTGTACAATGATATACACGTTAACAATCAACATATGTACAACTATGTACACAATAACAATCAACATGTGTACAACTATGTGCACATTAGCAAAAAAAAAAAAAAGTTTTATAGGTGATCTTTAGAACGAGAGGTTAAATTATTCAACCCGGACTAGTAAAGCTTTCATTAGGACCCTTAGGCACCAAATGCGTTAACTAAGCTTTTTGATGCTTATGAGTAAACTCTCCTGCAAAACAGCACAAATAAAATCCTTCCCGCCCATTTTGATTGACAAAAACTAAGAAACCAACCTTCTGAGGCCTAATACTATGTGTAAACAATAACTAAAATATCCAACAGTAATAAATGAGACCATATAAAATCTCGTCTGCCGCCCAAGGTGCTAAATGAACAGTAATATGATTTAACAGAGATTTTCGACTACATGCAGACATTGTAAAAACATAAAGTTCACAGACACAACCATGGAAACTTCATTAAGAGATAGGTACGTAGATAAATTTTCTTTTTAATGTAAAGGAAATGTACTTAACTGTCTTTTTATTCTAGAACATCAATATTCGTAATAACACAACGTGAGTTTTTCATTAATGTCAACTTCATGCACTTAGTATCTGTGCCAACACACTTAAAATGCAAAAACATATGTCGTTCCTTAACTTGCATGGCCTAGTCAAACAAGAATGCTACAGTTTCACTAACAACTAGGTAATTATACAAACACCAATTGTATAGCTCCAAACAGATACAGTAAGATCAAAAACAGGATCTATATACCTTGGTTCTTTTGCCACACATTATATTAATGGCAGCAACATCAATTGTATTTACTAGCTCAGCAACCATGCGTCTGCCATACTAACGATGATCATAGAGTTTACATCTTCAACGACTGGCTTCTTATAATCGAGCATGTACCTGTTAACATAAAACTGTAAGCAACTCATATTCCAAAACCTTCGGAGTATCAATATGCCATCTCTCTCTACTCCATGACATAAATTAGAAAGGTTCTCTGGTTTTGTATCCCACTTCCCTTTTAGCCATATATTAAAGCGGAAAAAATAATCTAATGTGTAAAATTGTAACTGCCTACAAAAGTGAATTTGTACACAAACACATGAATTATCACAAAGCAAAAAACATGAACATATCTGTGGTGGCTAATAAACACAACTTACTTTAGTGCTAATTCTAATTTCTAACTAAACACCCTCATAGAGCATGCTTTCGCTCAAAACCTTGATAACATCTTCCTCAATACCCCTTAAAATACATCTGGTATGCGAAACATGTTTTCATAGAGCTAGAAAAAGATTCCCAAATCCATGTCTCTAATAAGACTAATTAAACACCATAACATGAATACTGTTATCTAATATCAGTGAAACAATGAGAGATTTTTCAAAATTCAGATTTATTTAAAAATGTGATTCAATATCTAATCTAAGGAAATTAAATTATACAACCTTCAAATCATCTCAATCAAAAGCAACGCCAACTAATTGAGGTCAAATCATAAACTAAACATTTAGATCTTAACTAAGGTTCCAAAAATAATAATTTGAGATGAATTTTTTTGAGAGATTTAAACCTAATTAAGTAGATACGAAAGCTACTGGAACAATAATTCAAGATGAAAGCAAAAACTGCAAATAATAAAAGGAAACAAATATTACAAAAAAAAATCGTTGTTTTAGTCAGGAACAAAGAAAATGAAGAAGTAGAAACTGAGAAAACAGGAAATCAATCAAATAAACATCATATGGAAAGATCAAACAGTAACCTGAAGAACGAATCTCTGCGGGAGACACTAATCGCCTCTGCAAAAAAAATTAATCTAAGATCTAAACAAGGAACACCGAAATATAAAAAGGGTAATTAGGGTAGTTATAAAAATTGAAATTTTTGGATAGGTTGAAATTTGGACCAACTCATCAAATTTTGGACTAACTTGTACGCACACTTAAAAATTATGACTAAGGAGTACCAAGTCTCAGAGGCTAGGACTAAAGCGTCCAAAGCCCAATAACTTTGGTACTAAAACTCTTATTTCTACCTCCGAGATACGGTGTAGTGAAAACTACCGTCAAACCCATTTTTCATATTTTTTTGTAGTCGGAAACCCACGAGCGTAGAAGTTCTGTCTCGCACCCATTTCCTCCGTGAATATTATTCACAGACCCATATTTCTAAAATTTATGTTCTCGTTTTCTCCAAATCCCCGAACTAACCTTCCGTGTATATATTTTTTTCCTATTCGTTCTTTTGAGTTCTTAGGGATTTTGGAGATTTTCCCCGTCTAGAGTTTCATGGCTTTGATTTCTCAATTTTCTTCACCTCTTTTTCAATGATGATTTAATTTAATTTGTTGATGGAGAAGGAAATCGAATGATTTAACCCTAAAACCGAGGATTTCATATCATTTGCGATCTGCAAGCAAAGATAATCCAATCATGGCTGAGAAATCCAGCACTTCCGTCTATAGGAGGTTTTGTTACTTACTAGTTTCTTTTTATACTTGTTTTATTTGAAGAAATTTATCAAGATCTGTTAGAGGAGAATTTCTGATATGTTTGGAGTGAAATGTTAGGTTAATGACTTCTTTTTATATCATGTTTAGATTGGTTTTTGATGGATAAAGTGGTATAGTGAATTGTCGTTTGATCGGTACTGAACGAGTGATCTGATACTTGTATACTGAGTTAAAAATTTAGGATTTATCATGACCTTAATGCTGCTGATTGCTTGATCTGATACTATTTTTTTCGTAAATTTGTGATTTACTTGATCGAATAATCAATTTTTGATTGTATATATGTATGGACATTCACCAATTTGTTTAGGTCTTGAAGATTTTTATGTCAGGTGCTCTTATCTTCATATTTAGGTAGGGGTTTTTTTTTCTCCGTTGGTTTATATATTTGAAGTTGTAATCTTTTGAATCTTTAGTTGATTCGTGAGAGTTTCATTAAAACTGCTGATTTATGTAAACACACAAGTGAATTTTTGAATGGTGGAATGATGAATAGTTAGAGGAATTAGCTATGTGTGAATGGTACCTGGTGGTTTAGTTGTTAGAAACTTAATTAAGTATTATCATTTGAGTTTGGAAAACATAATTTAATTAGTATATTACGGGTTACTGTAGTGATTGAAGCTGAAATAGTGATTTATTTATTTTTGTTGAAAGTTTTATGAAGTTTTGCTGGTACATTTTTTTTAGGTTCAAAGACAAGTTTTATCTAAGTGACCATCATAATCATCTAGTGGAGCATCCCATGGCTATGAAATAAAGCTAGTGGAGACATTTGTTTAGTGGTACTATCTAATTTTGTGATGTTGTTTAATGGTACTATATTTTATGAATAAGTTGACATGATAATTATGCTCTCTGAAATATGGTGGTCTCTAATCTTTCATTGCTTCATTCTATTTCTGTAAAGTTTTTGTAATTAAATGTTTGTAAATTTATTTTCTATAATTGTTGCATAATGCGTTATGCAGCTACAAAATGGCCGCATAATCTGTTACGCAACTACAAAAATGGCTGCATAACATGTTATGCTATCGACAAAATGACTGCGTATTCCATTATGCGGCCATTTTTCTTTTACTAACACTGAAGTCAACTTAAAAATGATTGCATAATCTGTTATGCAGCTGCGAAAATGCTTGTATAACCTATTATGCTTTACAAAAATAGTCGCATAATGTATTATGCAGCCACTTTTTTGTTAACGCTGAAATAGAAAAATGGTTGCATAATCTGTTATGTAGCAATAATAATGGATGCATTACTTGTTATGCACCCGAGAAAATAGATGCATAAGCTGTTATGCATCAGAAAAGATGGCTACATAATCCATTTATGCTAGTTAACACTTAAATCAACCTATTATGTATCTATAAAAATTACTGCATAACATGTTACGCAATTAAAAAAATGACTGCATAATTCGTTATTCATTTCCTTTTTGTAGAAATGTGAACTTTTAGATTTATACATGTTTTTAGTGGTGCATAATCAAATTAGTGGATGCATGAACCAAAATATGGTTGCATAATATGTTATGCGTGTTTTGTTGTGACTGCATGATGTGTCATGCATCATTTTTTTGTTAGAATGTTATTTTTTAGGCATATACATCGTTTTAGTGGTTGCATAACCTTACTTGTGGATGCATAAACCAAAATATGGTTGAATAATTTGTTATGCTTCCTTTATGGTGGCTGCATAATGGTAATGTATCCAGTTTCGAAATTTCTCCCTAAAATGATAATCACCTCCGATTTTTTCGTAAAAAAATCAAATTTGATATTGTTGTTTGTACTCGTTTTGTAGAGCTCTTTAAAAGCTTTCCAACGAGATAAAATTTGAAAATTTTCAAGGCACGATTTTTTTAATATTCAAGTTTGCATACCAATAATACCCCTGAAAAAATAAGACGCATAACAAAGTTACGCAGACTCTTTACTGAGCAGATAGAAAATCCAAAATTTCTTCGTTTTACAGGTAAATATATTAAGGGTAACTATGTCTTGTTACTCTCTTTTTATAATATAATTTGAACAATTATAGTTATCACGGCTGAAAAATATTTTGAGCCTGCCAATAAGAATAATATTTTTGGGCGTTAGCGTAAGTTTTCCCAGCGGTGTAAGGTTGTAAGCATAAACTCAGGTTGACAGCTTGTAGTGGGATTGGGTGCGGGCCTTACCTAAACGCGCTCCCTTGGTTTCTCAATTCTCATTTTTTTCGATTCAAATTCAGTAATTCACTCTTTCTTCTTTCCTCTTCCCTCCAGTGAAGTGATAACTCTGAAGCCACAAGCAAATTCGGCTTCTTCTTATGATTGACGGAAGGTATTTCCAATCTACTACTATGAATTCAATTTTTAGTTCCTTGTTTTGATATATCATTTATTTTGAACCAAAAACTCTAATGTGTCCAAATGAAAATCTAGGTTTTCTGAAAGATATATGATTGTCATTCAGTAACAAAACAACCAGAAGAAACACCATCATCATCTCTCTTGTTCAGAATCTAGAACTTATATCTGATTAATTAGGGAATCTTTTTTTAATCCAAAAGCCCCTAGTATATATATGTCTGATTCAATAATTCAAAGAACAGATGATTGAGCTCTTTGATTCAATAACTGAAATTATGTTGTTACTCCATTGTTAAACAATCAACTGTTATTGTTATGGTCTTAGGGTTTTGGATTCAAAAACATAATAATAGGTATTGTTCAAGTGATACGGAATCTTTCATTTAGTTTAATTTTCTTATTATTATTTTTATTTTTTTGTTATTGTTTCTATGACTACAAAAGCTACTACTGAAGGGGATGCATAATTAGACATCAAATATGCGTGAGGCACCAGAGGATAGGGTTAGTAATCTACCGGACTCACTAATTCATAATATCCTTGCTTTTCTAGACATCACCGATTGTGCTCGTGCTAGCGTATTATCTCGAAGATGGAACTACATTTGGACTACTATCCCCTCCCTTTGTTTAGGGAAACGGGATCGTACAAGTTTGCAGTATCCCTCTCTTGATGAGACCGAGAAATTCATGGATTTTTTGGATGGAACATTGCACCGTCGTAATTCGACAAATGTAGACAAGTTCAGTCTCGTTTGGCCTCTCCGCTTGAATGATACTCGGCTTCGTTCATGGATCACTTATTTAATAAAGAGTAAAGTTAAAGTGCTTAACCTATACTTAAGACAAGAACAACTCTCATATATTCCCCTATCTCTATTTACTTGTGAATCACTGACTTCGTTGGAGCTAGGAGGATGGCTCCATTATTTCACCTTTCCTAAACGTATCTCTTTTCCAAGTCTCAAGCACCTTAAACTTTGGGGATTTAGGTTCAGTGACGAGTTCTGGAATGAGGAACTTTTTTCAAATTTCCCCGTCCTTGAAGAATTGGTTCTGCAGAAGTGCGAGTTTCGTTTGACCAATTTCTGTATTTCAATTCCTACATTGAAGCTATTGGAAATTCAAGTTTGGGAACCCACAGATGGTTTACTAGACACTGGTAATGTTGCAAAAGAAAATGTGTTGTCTAGCTTTCCAGCACTGGTGGAATCAGTCGTTCTCTATTACGTTAAAAAAGATATTGCAGCAATAAATCAGTTACTTCGAGCCATAGCACATGTAAAATGTCTAACAGTCAGTGATCTAACCTTAAAGGTATTCTATTCTTGCTGATATTTTTAAAGTACTTAGTTGCTATGTTTCTTTTTACTTTTATGGTTTAATCTCACTTCATGCTTGTGACTGATTTATTTGTTGTTATTACCTTGTGAATAAATAGGCTTTTCGCTCTGCGAACAAAATGCTGACATTTCACAATGTCAAAATGTTGACCATATCTAGAAACCTGACCACTGATCAAGGACTAATTGCTTTACTCAATGCAGTACCTAATCTGGAGTCACTCGTATTCACCGAGGCAAGTGTTCAGAACTAATGATTCTCTATACCCTCATTGGATAAGATATAAGATTTGGGCTTGCACTGGTTGTTATGTCTGCAATAATTTAGTCATTTGGTATCTTATTATTGATTTCAATTTCATCTCCAGTTAAATACTGCTATAGAAGGAGACAGTGATACAGACAATGAGGAAGATCGTGATGAGGATGGCAATGATGAGGACGGCAGAGAAGAGGAAGACAGTGATGAGGAAGACAGTGATGAGGAAGACAGTGATGATGACAAAGATGATGATAGTTTGGCGCTTGATATCGTGACTAATGGATGTTTGTTTCCACGCCTTAAATCAGTGTCCTTTCAGATATTTGTCGGGGGCCCAAGGGAGCTGAGGTGGTTGAAACTGATTTTGAAGACCGCTAAAGCTTTGCAAGTGATCACTATTGGTTACGAAGCAAAAGGTGAAAAAGAATTTAAGGTGGAGATACCAAATTTTCCAAGAGCCTCGCCAGGTTGTGTGATTAAGTTCTGTCCTTGCTAGCTACAATTACAAATTTTAGTTAAAGGTTTCAATTCCTGTTTGATAACAAAGAGTCTGTAGTCCAAGAATGAAACAAATTTACAAGTTTTTCCGATACCTGTACATTTCAATATTATGTATGACAGGGAGTTTGGAGGATTCGGTTTTGTTTCCCTTTATTACTCCGTTAACCTTTATTCTTTTGGTTAGTTCTAATTGTATTTGCCCTTTTTCTTTCAAAAATACAAATGAGCGTCTCTTAAGAAAGCTGGGCCTTGAACCCAGAATTATTTGGAAGCCAATACCAGTACTGCATCAACACCAAGATCTGGAGGACCTTGAGTATGAGGTTCAAGCTTCTGGAGCTAGCTTAGCTGAAGATCCTACTGGCTCTGACTTTCTTCGAAAATATCATCGAGAGTTGAAGAAAGCTTTCTACCAAGGATTTCTGTATTGCTCTCCTGTCCGTCGTCAAATTTCGCATGTTATTGGACCAAGCTTCTGACGTCCGGGCCATTGAGGTTTTGATTATTGATGGTATTTGTGTGCGGGGAATGTTACAGGTTTTACCTATTTTTGTAATCAAAGATGAAGAATCTACATGCAAGCAATTAAGAACCAGAAGATGCATACAGTATATCAATCAGAAGACAATAATAATACAGTAATTAGGTACTTGTACTAAACATCACATTTAACTAAATAATTAAAGCAACATCAGATTAAAAACGAACACCATTACTTAACTAACTAGCTGAGAAGATACTATTTGTTCGAATACTTGATCCATATATTGTCTTTAAATTCCTGATTGATGAGGGGAGACCCAAGCCAAGATGGGTGTAAAAAGCTGAGGTTCATATGCGAACCCACGTAATCCACCATCACCACCGCTATAAGGACAAGGAGGAATCCATTGCCACGCTTTCTGATAAAAATCAAACAGCAACATATTATCAGAACCAGGTAACGTGATAATGATGAAATTACCATTACCTACACAGTCAAAACCTTCATCTCCATCACCACCAGCTTCACTGAATTGCTTATACAGGTTTTGTGGCATTTTCTCAGCTTCTAGCCATTTTTTCTGCTGGTTGTTGGTACAAGTAGTCGATGATGATCTCTGTAAAACCCACATTCTCAAACTCTTAGGTACCTTGAGTTTACTCTTCTCAACAGCAGCAATTAAAACCAACCTTCCTCTACATTCAATTAAATTTGGTGATCTTAAATGCCTTCTCATCGGCGCTTCTATTTCGAACCATTCATTCAATCCAACATCATAACCTGATATATTAAAAGGGCTGTAGCTCATGCAATAGAACTTTCCATCTACAACCACCATCTTTCCCCCCGGTTGAAGACTACATTTCTCAGGAAGCGCGCTTGTTGTTCCCCCCCATAATGAGTATCCACCACCACCACCACTGCTGTAGACATGATATATTTCACTACTTACATTTTTGACATTAAATTGTGATATCAAATCATCACCAGCAACAACCACATCAAGAGATGAATTTGTAACATTTAATCCAACTGATGGAAAAAGTCTAGGTGTTCGAGTAGTAATAGTGTTCATCATCAGTATCGAATGATATATCTTCACGAGCAGTGGATTGCATAGAATTAAGTTCTTAATCCCAGCAACATCAGATACCCAGCATATCAAACCTCCAGATGAAGAACATGGAGAGAAACCCGGTGGTATAACTGAACCGAATGATATTTTATACCATTTCATTTCATTAGGATCGAATAGATATCCTTCACGTGAAGACGAGTTATCTTCCCTTTCCCTTTGCTCGTAGTCATTACCGTGAATGTAACTCTTCAGTTTCTTATGTTTGAAAAACAAGAACCAAGTGTGACGTTGTCGTGCCGATGACGATATACTTAGATACATTTCGATGAAGCTGTTGGAAATTAATAGATTAGACCATCTTTTACATACTGACCGAGCATCAAAAAAGGCTGGCGGAGGAAGGAACGCAATCACTCGATCAACTAGTGTTTCAGGAAGTTTACTCCATATCTTACTATTCATTATAGGATTGGCACAAGTACTACTCATCATATTAATGGATGACGATGAACAACTATCAAATATTATACCACTAGCACTGCTAGTGCCACTAGTGGTATTAGTACCAGATAAGAAGTTGTTGTATGAGTTAGGATTGAAAGTGAAACCTCCTTCCATGACTATGGAATCAAGTAGTTAGGTAGGAAAAACAGATATAAAGAGATGGGTTTAACTCCTGGGACTTGTTCTCAGCTTAGATTTTCTTTTTCTCATATAACTACTAGTGCTTTTGTGGGCATGTACTGGTTGTAGTTTCACATATATATATATATAGAAAACCAAGTTACCATGCACTTGAAACTCATCACGTAGGTTTCTTGCTCATCTTTAGTGGAGATTCAAGTTAGAGAAAGTTTGATGTGATCGTTCAAGGAAAGGTCCAAAGTGGAAACGGTTTAAAGGCTGAATTTGTTTCTAGGTAGGTTGTACTATATATATGTTATAAAATGAATCATCAAATTCTTTGCTTAAGCATTAATGGTGAACCTAGCTAGTAATTTCAATAAATTTATCCAAAAATTACTTCTACTGTTTGTTTAGTCTAATCAGCTTGGTAGTTGATTGGCTGTATTGAGTGTACAAGTGTCCATACTACATTGGTTTTCACACTTACGATGCAGAGAGGAACAAACAGATTGATAAGAAGAATCGAAAATGTATTGAGAAACGAGATGACTGTTGAGAAATGTATTGATGACAATGACAATCGAGTGACGAAGTGTAAAAGATACTTATTAGTCTACAGTCTACTACTTTGGTAAGATCAAACTGGGACACAATATATGTGAAAGGACAATAGTCCCATGTCGCTATAATTCGCTTAATTAACTTAAATATAATATGGAAGGGCCGCTCCACTCATTTCTAATTGGTTTTGAGTTGGACGCCCGCAGACTTTAACATGGTATCAGAGCTAAGCCCCAGACCCAGACCTGCATACGCCGGGTGTAGGCCGAGTTCCTGGTCGAAGTGTGTAACCGATTTTGTCACTTGTACACCTGGGGTGTAGGCCGATACTGGCCGAGGTGTTACCCCCCGATTTAGTCACTCACCTGTACACATGTTACCGATTGACTGGTTACTCGTACGTAGGTGCACGTGTTAGGCCGAGTGACTGGCCTTACACGTGAGGGGCGTGTGAAAGGACAATAGTCTCATATTGCTAGAATCCGCTTAATTAACTTAAATATAATATATGGAAGGGCCGCTCCACTCATTGTCAATTGGTTTTGAGTTGGATGCCCGTATTCTAACATGGTATCAGATCAGGCTATTTGTGTCGAGTCATTTGACCGCACCTTTACTCCGCGTCACCCGATTTATTGTCTCCACGTGTTAGACCCAACGAGACTACACGTGAGGGAGAGTGTTGAGATTATTAGTCCCACATTTTCTGGGTTATCTAAGATCCTGCGGTTTATAATCTTTTAGGGCCTCTCCACTAATTGCCAAATGGTTTTGAGTTGGATGCCCGTATTCTAACAATATACCTTATTATTATCATCAACATCATTCCACGACATAACTAAGCAATTCAAACAATTCCGGCAATTTAATTACTTAGCAACCCTACTAATGGAGGGTACCAGACTGCTTTGGGGGTGTACAAAATTTCCCTCACCAGTGGATTAGTACACCCCCAAGCAATCTAACACTCCTCATTATCAGCCATAGATCAGAGTAGGGGATTGAGCTCCTCACCTCTTTAGTTGAAGTTTATCAGTTGGCTAGTTATTTCTTGTTGGTTCTCCAAGGAAAAATGTTTGTCCTAGCTAGCCCTAGTTTGAAGTTTGGAGAAATTAATAAAATGCCCATGTGGGAAAATGCATTTAAGAAAATTCCCACGTTTTTTTGAAAATTAAAAAAATGCCCATGAATTGACCTTTTTCGTCCCGTTTTTTTTGAAAAAACGGCTAACGGACGTTACATGACATGTGACACTAAGTCTGCTATGTAAAATGACATTCTACCCCCTAAATCAGCTGGATCGGTCCGAGTTGGAACTGTGACTCAGCATGACAGCACGTAAACTTTAGTAACCGTCGGCTGACACGTGTCACGATCTTGTAGGAAACAAACGACGGCCCAGATTTAATCCCCTTTTGTGACGGTCATATTCTCTTTCAGCCTGCATAAAAACCAATGATGAGACATAAATTCACCCAAATCATCAAAAAAAAAACCAACTACACACATAGACATGAGCAAAAGTCTGATAGATTCTCCTAGTAGTAGTAGAAACAACAACATCAAGGCTAGTGAGGAGAACCAGCCAAATGTATGTTCAATCTGTGATGTAGGCATCCATGAATCAAAGGTTTGTCCTTGGATGTATTCTAGGTGTAAACATATACCTTGTAATGGCATAAGGCAATTACTTAGATCAAAGACAAGTGAAACAGAAGGTGAAATGTTCTTCAAGTGCTCAAATCCTACCTGCACATACTTTGAATGGTTTGCTGTAGACATTGATGTAGTCAGATGTGCTGATATCAAGCTGCCATTTAAGATATGTTGTTGTGCTTGTGGAGAAGCTGGTCACTCATACAACAAATGTCCACTGCATAATCTACAGTGCTTCAAAGGTCACTGCAAATCAGAAATGAAACTGAAATTATGTAAGAATAATCACAAATTCAACATAGCTTATCTTACCTGCATAGATTGTAAAGCTTTTAGATGGGTTTCTGATCACATAGTCATTGCTGCAAAAGAAAGTGTTGTGCATTCAAGTATTCATGTCAAAGAAATATGTAAGGAAGTTAACAAAAAGCTTACAATGTAATCTGTAATACTTTAATAAAGTTGATTAATATTAAAAGGTACTTCAAATTCTTGTAATTGTTTTGTCATCAGTAAACAAGTTCAGATCTAAAAGCACTTAAAACCAAAGACAAACACGACAAGAAAAGATCACATATCCAACAAAAAAGTAAAACAGACAAACACATTACTTCTTATTTCCATTCTTTCCCTTCTTTCCCTTAGCCTGTGTGACGATAGCAATATTTTGAGCCACATATCCAACACCAGCAAAAGCTTGACTGAATGATTGTGTGTTACTAGGTCCTGCAGATGCATATCTTTGAGTGTTTGGTACTGGAGGTGGTTTTCCATTAGAGGATATTCTTGCAGAAGACTCACCAACATATGATGCTGCTTTTCCTTACTTCTTTGCTTTTCCCCTAGCTGTGTTGGTTTCAGCTGCATCTGTGTTTGTGAAAGTGAAGTTTGTAGCATCACACTCAGTTCTTGGCCTATATCCAGTTTGACTCTTACCAACATCACCACCTTTACAAGTTCTCTTGTTGTGACCATCTGTAGATCCACACTGAGTACACTTCCTTTTCTTCACCTCAGTTTGAGGTTCATCATAACTTATCCTCCTCTTTGAATGAGGTCTGCCAGGATTTCTTTGGCTGGGTGGGTGTAAGATCTTGTTTTCCATTGGTGGCTGCAACAAGAAACAAAGAAAATAAAAGTTCAGAGAAGAAAGAAGAGATGAGATGGGAAGTGATGAAACCCTAAGGTTCTTTTAAATAGAGAATAAAGCTAAAGTTAAAAGTGCACAACAACCCATAAAGTTGAGAATTATACCTCTGGATAGTCAGATATATCTTCCAATGGATAAACTGTTGGAGATGTGGTCCTATAATAATCCACTGAATAGTAAGGAGAGCAATACCTAACAAAATAAATGTAAATAATATTGTTAGAATTTAATGTTTGGCTGGTACATTAATGCACAAATAAAAGGAAAATAAAATGCATAAATGCCACAATAAATGTTAAGATCAAGATATAATACATACTCAGCCCAATTTGGTGAGATTGTCTTCAATGCAGACACAACATGTTGACAGGGGAATCCCCTAAAGTGCCACTGCAAACAAGTGCACTTCTTCTCTATAAAATTCACTGTGAATATTTTTCTGGTGGACCTGTTGGTGACCAAATATACCTCCCCAACCACACTACCTTGAACATGAAATTTTTCACTAATGTCAAGCATTTTTTTTGATAAGGTCCTTAGCTTTAGGAACCAAATCTCCAGATTTCCACTTTAAACATTTTTCCCTCCTTTTTGTAAACATTTTCATCACCAACTCACCATAGACAAGAATGACTATAGGTTTGTCTCTCAGTTCAGTAGCCATTGAATTAAAAGATTCAGAAAAGTTGTTATTGAGATTCTCACAACAACTAATGGGATCAAAAAAAGCCCTAGCCCAATTACGATGAACTTGTTTCATAAGATACTCTACAGCTTTAGCATTTTCCAAGTGCATAGCAGTCATGTGTTCCTACATTACCATTTCTACATTAGTATGTATTTACATTACTACTCTAGGAATGTAATACAAACAAATTCAAAAGAAACAAACCTCAAAATGCTTTATCTTGTAGGCTTTGGCAACATTCCACATTGAGTTGTGCAATGTGAGGGACTTATAATATTTCTTGAAATTCTTGTAATTTTTCCTACAACACAATTCAGACAAAGACAAAATGTACAATTAATCATTGTAAATAAACAAGTTATTATACAACAAAAAATGTAAAATTTTAAAAGTAAGCAAATTACCTCCAACAGTATTTATGGGGCATACCAGGAAACACCTCTGCAACTGCTTCCAGCAAACCTTTCTGCTTATCTGATATGAAAGCGACCTTGCCAGAATGATGAGCTAAGATCCCTGGTGCCAAATCTTTGAGGAATATTAACCAGTTTTCTCTGGTTTCACTTCTAGCCACTCCAATACCTAAAGGCACTAATCTATTCTCACCATCAAGTGATGTTGCAGCCATTAAGACACCACCCCCACTTGCCAGTAAGATGGCAAGCATCAAACCATACAACACCTCTACAAGACTCCTGAAAGGCTTTCATTAGTGCAGCAAATGATATTGTCATAGTCTTAAACTTGAAATCTGCATATGCAGGTTTCAACATCAGTTCTTTCCCAAAAAAAAAAAAAAAACCAATACAGAATAAAGAAGAACACAAAACTTAAATATTAAAAGAACCTACCTTTTCTTCCATATGTAAACTTGGCAACAGATCCTGGGTTAGTCTTGGCCACCATTGAACATAACTTAGGTACATCAACATAACTTTCTTCATAATTACCAAAAAAATCCTCTAGAACCAGATTTCTAGCTTTCCATGCACAAATATAGGGAATGTTGATGTTGTGAGTCACTGCAAAGTTTTCTTGAATATTCTTGGGCTTTGGTATGAAAGCCCCAGAACTTTCTTTCAATTGCTCAAGTACAACATCTTTTACAATTTCTGGATCATCACACCTATTCCTACCCTTCTTATCCCCAACACATGTGTGTTCCAAGTTTACACTTCTAACAACAAAAGTTGACTCATTCTTTACTTTACTAGCATAAACAAACCACATACAGTCATATTCATGTTTAAACCTACAATGAGCCCTAACTTGCACTGAGCAACTTTTTTTACATTTGAACTGCCAATTATGAATGACACAAAATCTCTTAAGATGCTTTTTAAAATGTTTCTTGTTATGAAAGGCATACTTTACCAACATCTTTTCAGGGTCCGCTGGTGGTATTTCATCTTCTTCTGGGAATAGATTTGGATCATCTTCCTCACCAATGTTATTGATATCTGGTTGGTATTTGTTGTACCAATCAGGTTTGCCACCAGCTTTATTAATCACTACTTCAGGGCCACCATCATCTTTATCTTCAGCTTCAGAACCACTACCATCTTTATCTGCAAAGTACAAAAATTAAAGTTATTATACATAAATTAACATTTATTACTACTATTCAAGATTTACCACTTTTCATACCTTCACTGCTACTTGATTCATCATTGTCGGCTGGAACTTTATATGTCTTTAGATATTCAGCATAATCCACCTCATCATCTTCATCACTATCAAATATTAAAGGGGCATCTGAATCTTCAACTGGGTTACACTCATCTAACTCAGTGTTCTCTAGCTGTACATTTTCCTCATCTTCAGACTCATTCTCATCATTGTACACAATGCTTCCTTGTGTTACATTAAACCAGTAATCATGATTAAAGTTCTCTTGACTTGGTTGATCAAACTTCTCTTGACATGGTTGACTGCTACCCTGTGTTGTATTAGTTCCAACTCTACTAGCTTGACTCAAACATGACATACTCTCTACTTCATTCAACAAATCCACGAAACATAATTTCCTAGATGGTCCTCCTTGTTGATCAGAGTTCTGAACTTTAGAAGCTGCTTGTAACCTTGGTGACCTCCTAGGTGGCTTAGTCTTTTCCTTTGAAACTGGCTTCTTATTTTTCTTATAAATCTTCTGTGGTGTCTCATCATTTCCTATCACTGGAAGTTCCATTGCAGCATTCAAGAAGTCATCATCTCCAAATTCAGAATTAGTTATAGTCATCTGAAGATGTATAAAATCAGCTTCATCAGATACAGAAGTGTCCCAGAACTTAAAGAAGTCATCATTTGTTAACAAAGATTCAGGGGAACATGGATCATCGGGTGTGTAATACAAGTTCACTATTTCTTCTTTTTCCAGACCCAACCTTACATGCAACATGTTCTCAAACCTCTTCAAATCTATTTCTTCTTTGACTATGTGAGGGAATTCCACTGTCAACTTACTCATCTGAACATACACACTAATGTTCCTGTACGGATAATGAACATATCCCCTGCAACAGAACAACAATTACCACAAAATTAGTCTAACTGAAATTGCAATTACATATTAAAACTATTTGAAATTACAATTCCAAATTGAAACCCTAATCCCTTACAAAAATCAACAAATTAAAACTCTAATTAAAAAAAATCAACAAATTGAAACCCTAATTAAATAAAATACCCTAATTAAAGCCCTAATAACATAAAATCTTCAAATTCAAACCCTAATTACATACAGAATGGACAAAACATTTAAGAAACAAAATCCGATACTATATTTTTTTCTTCGGGATTATTGATTTTGTTTTTAAACAAAAAAACAAAAGAAAAAAACCATAAAATATCAATCTTCACAGCACCCATCATAGATTTGATTCCCTTTTCAAACAAATAAAACCAAAAAAAATCTAAACAAACAACAAACATATCTACCCAGAAAAAACAAAGTTAGGGTTTAGGTTAAAAACTTACGGCTTAATGGACTTCAAGGTTACAAAAATAGAGATGTAAAAAACCCTAACTACCAGTACGAAGAACTAATCTTCGAATTCAATCACTCATACTCTTGTTCTTCAGGTTACTTCAGACTCAGAGAGACAGATAGAGGCGGAGAAAAATAAGAGGAAATGAAGGAATGAAACCCTAACTCGTGTTTTGTTCTCATTATTAATTCCTAAACACGTGTTAGCTTCTGATGGTTTTAGTGTTTTAGTCGTCGATTAACATCACGCGTGGACGGTACAGATTTTTGGATCTTTAGCCGTCAATTGAGCTGACTCATCACACATGGACGGTGGAAGATTAAGATTTATATACATTAGGCCAATGGGTATATTTGTCATTACGCCCACCATTTTCTCATCTCGTGTGATGAGAAATTGACAAAGTAAACAGGTTTTTACCAAAGTGGTGGGGCCAGATGAAAAACGTAACGGCAGGCATTTTCTTAAGTCTTTCTTGAAGTTTATCAGTTGGCTAGCTATTTCTAGTTGGTTCTCCAAGGAAAAATGTTTGTCCTAGCTACACCCCTAGTTGATTCACAGGTTGTTTTATAAGAAAAGTGTGTCATGCATGGTTTTATGTGGTGCACAGTAATTGATGATACAAACTCAAATAAATTAATCTCTAGTTGCATACGTCTTATCTCATGACCCCCTAGGGTACATTTTGATTCAGGTAGACTATACATTTGAGACTTCACATGCTTTTAGTCCCTGCTCCCTAATCTATACTGCTTCATCAAGAGACACCATAGGAGAGATGGAAACTCCCTGAGTCTCTGTTAGACTCATGATGAATGCTGATAATGTTTCTCTTCAGCTTGTAATAATTGAAATTTCCATATAGAATAAGCACCTGGTTAATAACGAGGTCAAAAATTAAAATCCCCATCTCACAATAATTTGTGTCCTCCTTAAAGATGCACATTGTTAATCATCATTTGTGACAAGTATTCAGAGTCTACACGCCCTATGTTATGCTCCAAAAATATCTATTTCAGTGCTGGCTGATAAAAACTAAATGAAAACATATTCATTACAACAAGAAGAAAATCAGTTCATATTCTGTGATTCAGGGAGATACAATCACATTTGTTAACTATTTAACACTCAAGTTTATTATTTTTATTTTTTGGCAAGATTGTTTTTACGTATCCTAGCTCAGAACATTTAGAATGGTTCCATTGTTACTTTATTTTACGTATCTTTTGCTGGGTCTTGTTAAGGGAAGCTATGGAAGTCATAGAGTACTCCTACTGCTAGAGAGAGTGAGAGAGAGAGATTGTCTAATCTGATGAGATAGTACATAACAGGGAGGGGATGAATTGGATGTTTCAAATATACAAAAATAGAAATTTGTGTTTAAACACAAGTTAAGATTACCAACTAAAAATGGAAAATATTGAGCAGTACATGCAATTAAGATATTACGAGGATGATCAGAAGATGCAAGAACTGGAAAAGACAAGACCACGAAAAGAAGGAAATCCAAGGCAAAGATATATGAATTACTGGATTCACTGTGTTTTGATGGGGGGAAAGAGTACCAGCATCGGTGATATAGATGATGCCATTGTATTTTATTGCGTATGGAGGAATTATTCTGGTTTCCATTTTGGTCTCTTAGGATGTACCAGACAACCTGTATCTGAAGCAACTCAATTGTATAAACAATTTGGTTTACCCTCTGAATGAACCACCATCAGTGATCAGAAAGTCTGGGAAACAGCTGTTGAGGAGTAGATCATTTTTGTCTCGATGTCCCCGCCACAGTATGGTCAACAACAAGTGAACCCATTTGAAAACGAGAACTTTGGTGTTTAGTCCACTAAATCCGATCCGGGTTAATGGCTAATCCAGCGGGAGAAATTATTTACTCGCTAGTCTAAAAAAAGTTTGAAAAGAGTAAAATTACTCTGCTAACCCTAACATATAGTACTATGTAAAACCCTCTTTTATCCTCTCCATAAGCTTCACTACATACCAATATGTGTTATGTTATGTATTGATACTACATATGTTACTACTAAGTATCAATACATATGTAGTATTGATACTTACTTAGTAGTATCAATATTAATATGTATATGTAGAATCAATATTAATATGTTATGTATTGATACTACATACCAATATGTAGTAACATATTAATATGTATTGATACTACATACCAATATGTTATGTATTGATACTACATATGTTACTACATATTAATATATAGTAACTTATTAATATGTATTGATACTACATACTACATATGTTTGTATTGATACTATTAAGTATCAATACTAATTTGATACAACATATGTTATGTATTGATACTAATTAGATCTGGAAGGGTGTTTTAGGCATTTAGAAAACACACTTTATAATCTCCACAAAGTTTTCGGACCAACGAGTAAATAATCAGGTCCAAAAACATGTTTTTGGACTAACGAGTAAATTAGTTTCACGAGTGGACTAGCCATTAACCGGGTCATGAAAAACTGAATTAACCAGTAATTCCAACTTTCAAAATATACGTTGGTGAAAACATAGAGACGTATTGTAAAGTTTCGGACACTGGATCCCAAGCCTGCCCAATGACACATTCCCCCGTTAATTCCTACTGCTAACAGACCTTTAAAATTCCGGTAACATCCAATCCCCCCTCAAAAACAAATACTTGCATCTAAAGCGATAATCGGAATACTCGAGGCACCAAGCAAGCAATCGTAGCAGCAAGACGCCCCCATTTGGTTTTTATTTTTATTTTTTTGCCGAACTGAGTTGTTTCATTAAAAATTTAAAACTTCGTTTGGAGAAAGTACCCTCAGCCCAAGCTCTGCTTGTGAGTTTTTATTTTTCTTCCCTTTCAATATTATGAAATGTCGTTCTGCTTGTCGTCCTCATGGTTATATCACACAGTTAGTGTAAGAGAATCACATGATTCATAGACATGTTTGCACAATATATATAACCAACTACAAAATATAATTGTAACTAAAATGTCTAAATAATATGAGCCAAGCCTAAGCAAACAAGTTGAAAAAGCCGCTCCCACAGTCCCACTGTCTTGTGATGAATGCAAACAGTTCACCACTGTACAGGCTTTACACAAATAAAGTGGAAGCTTGGAAAATTTCTTCACAAACAGAGCTCGACGAACTTGAGGTGTGTTAAGCCTAATTAAAGTCCTACAAATAGATCAACGTCACTGTTTTCTTTAATTTGTCTGGTGAGGAAGATTTCCACCCTAAATCTTGTAACAAAGTTTAACCAATTGAACGGGTGTCATAGATGAAAATTTTACCCTCATCTTTCAATTTTTTCAAGTGTCTGCCTAGAACTTCAAATAAACAAACATCCCAACCATGCCCATCTCATAGAGCTATCAACCTCTATTCTGCAATATAGATATAGAGAAGTTTACATCAACTCCCTTTGGTACATAAACTCTCTAGTTGTACATATTGGGCCTGTCCTACAAATTTACAAGACCTACCGCTCAAACTCTAACTTCCCCAATTACATCCCCCAGGTAATTGTACATTTTGAACTCATGCAAGTCGTAACCAAAAAATAGCTACTAGTACAGTTAGAAATGGCAAGAAGAGGGGGCTTACTAGTCAATAGGCACTTCATTAATCATAGGGTTCATAGACATTAAAGATGGCTTGCTCAATTAACCAGAAGATACCGGCAAACATTTGGAATCTAGACTATGAGCGCCTCAGTGTAACTCATTAGCTGAGCCTACTATCTTAGACAAACTAAAAATGTTTGACGGTAGAATTTCTATAAGCTTGCAAATAAAATACCATCCCTCTCACTCCTTTCCTATTGCCCTCATAGTGTATGAACATTAAATCCCTTCATCACCCTAATATCTTTGCTAAGTGTGTTTGACATGCCTCTAGTTTTGGGTAAATAAACATAGGTGATCAACACCAAATTAGCCGGAACAGTACAATGAATGTCTTACATCATTGAAACCTACTATTTTTTTGGAGAATAGAGTGAGCATTCTCAATTTAAAGGTGCAAAAATCCACACCCTATTCCCACCATATATAGAAGTCAACTCAAAGCTAATTGTGCCTATCACCCACAGCACCAAAGCAAATTAATAAGATTTTGGCAAACTTCACGAAATTTAGCATCATATAAAACACAACCTTAACCTGTGAATCCCAAAACTGTCACTCCAAACCTTCATCATGCATAAAATTCTTGTGAGTCTGAAAGAGAAAGAGATTGCCTCTTTAACTAAGACGCATCTGAGCTGGCAAAAATTCGCAGCTAATTAACTTGATACCCAGTAAAGCTCTCAAATAGAAAACATGGTACCACTGTGATACTCATACATCCCAAAGTACTAGTTAGAGAGTTTATTCTTTAAAAGAAGATCGAAAAGCTTTGACAGAGGAAAGAAACTTAATGAAGGAAGAACATTAAGGTAAGGCAGAAAAAAGGGAATTGATGGAAATCAACGAAAGAGTACAAGAGATACTATATAAGCAAAAGGTGCACTTGTTATGAGCGACAAGAGGGTAAGGATGACAAGTCTAATAATATGGATCAAGTAATTTAAAGATGGACTGTTCAGGTTTCCTGTTTGGTAGGGTTAGATGTGAGAGCACAGCAGGACGACTTATAGGATGATAAGAGAGCAAAACATCTAAACCAAAATTGTATTCAATTAACATTAATACATTATAAATCACTGACATGACAGCAGCATTTTGTTTTAAGTATCCCACAAGAACAAAATTATTTCCCGGAGATATAATATGGGAGATGCATATACAAAGCACAAATATTTTGATACTAAGTGTCCGAATTCGGTCATTTCATTTTAAAATACAGAAGAAAACAAAAACACAAGTGCAGAAAACATTAGTGATTCAGGTAAACCTAACCGTTATCTCAAATCCTAACATGAATTCACTGACTAAATAATTTGTTGTATGTTTGGTCCAAAAGTGGTGCTGGAGCTACCCTATAAACCTAAAGAGTAAAGACTGTACTTAGGGTAATTAAAATCCAAGTGAGCATCAAACCTGGTAATTGCACTCTGCACGTTCCCTACTACTCATCTTTCTCACGCGCCTGGGAAGGATCTTCAGTCTCACTTGAAGAGTGTTGCTGCTTGATACTGGCTTTAGCTTCAGCAAGAAAAGTAGGATCAGGTTCGTGTTTATTTGAAGGCTCCTTCATCGCCATATAAATATAGAACGCAATGACAATATTGACAGAGATGACCGCAAGCAATCCGCTCAAAATCGTCAGTGACAACTGACTTGACCCTGTTAGAAAGAAGTAAGCTAGATTATAAAACATATTAAACTGTTACGCAGATCATGAAAGATGCAAACAATTTTGAGGTCCACCTTTACCTAGAAATTCATGATGAAAACATACGACAATATATCCATACTACCCATGTTTTTTATGTAAAATTGAGAGACGCATTGTGTGAATCATATCTTTATGAAAAGTGAAAACCAATAAGCTATAACCATGGTATAATGTACTATATCAACAATTTGATTCAAATTGATGCGTTTATATTGGAACACTTAACATACAAAAAGATAATCTAAATAAAAGGAAAATTTAACTCATGAGGAGTCTTATTTAATGTTACTTGCTTCTTCATGTAACCCGAGTTAGCCAACTAGTTTTGTAATATGAAAGATCTCCAGGATCTACAAAGAGGGCAACCTCCATAAAACTAAAACTTTTGTCAAACATAAACCTTGTACATCATAAGTAAATCAACAAAAATCAATGGAACATTGGGTTTGAAGGTAGAAGAAAGGTTACCAGGAAATAAGTTATTGTTAAAACCATATAAAATCAAAATTGGTGCTATCCACATAAGCATTGATGCGGTGAAGAACTTTCTTACAACATCTGCCATTGATTAACCCTATACAAAATAAATAAAAGTAACTGTTAATTGTTCGTCTCAGAGAATGGATGTAAAGACAGTGTTCTTACATGATTGTACATTGCTTAGATGATATACACAGTTTTTATCAGATACTAAATATTGAAAATTTTGAGTGATAAACCTATAACGAAAAGGTCGAAATTTTCTTGTACAACTAAGATCTTTCAGCCATTATACCAAGCACATCGTAAGCAACTAATTATATAAAATTTTGTGACTTTACTCAGAATACTGTATTCTCCCTAGATTCACAACTTTTAACTAACATTGTTCATAAATTGAGGCAGAATAAAAAATAAACCCTAGAGAGATAGGATGTAGAGGAATGAGAAATCAAATATTTATTTAAACCACTAAATTGCAGATTCAAGAGTAATCAATTTAAACCCTAGTAGATACTTATGAAGAGAGAAAAGAGAGACGGAAGTACCTTATTAAGCAAACAATAGAGTGGCACTCGTAGTATTCACAGTTCAGGGGTGGGAAATCGGAATTTGGAGTCGGATGCTGAAGAAGGGTGTAAAAGTATGTAAATGGAGTTTAGATGTGGGAATGCTTTCAATTTCCCTTCTTTTAGTCAACGCACTTTAGTTGACAACATCTTCAATATCGGGTGTTCGCAATTCTACGAACCAACTGGGGTAATTGATTTAATTTAAAATAAAATAAAAACGAACCAACTGGAACTGGGAATGGCATAGTTGGCGGCTGAATTCTTGGAAAAAAAAAGTTTTAGTCCAAAAACGTCTCCAAAAGAACGGTTTAGTCCACCCAGATTCAACTAGTACAGATTAGTCCAGAATTAATTTAATGCACACGTGAGGAGAATGAAAAACCGTCCACGTTTACCACTTTCAGAAATATAATAATGGAAAATCATTTTCCTTTATAATTTTTCAGTTGAAAGATCATCTATTTTTATAGTTTTTCAAGGTTGAGGGTTTCTTAGAATCAAACTAAGATAACTTGAGAATCAAACAAAACACTTTCTCTGTTTAGATGAAACTCTAGTTAGGGTTTGAAACAAGCATGTGAGAATTAGTATTGAATATACAATAGAAGAAGATACACTATGGTCCGGTTACGGAATCGTGTACAATGACGGTTATGTTTTGGGAAATATGCCTTTCGAATAATAAGCAAATTGATGTTCATTTAAACACCTAGGGGTTTAATCATGATGCACACAGATAAGTGTTTTAGTGATCAACGATGTCTTAGAAGTGTTTAAGAGAGTCATAGCAATGTTAAACATGTTTAAAAAATAAATCTTTGAGCATCTACTAAATTATATTGAGACCATTGGTGAAACGATTCATGAACAGTAAGGTTAAAGTTCACAAGTCAGGGTGTTACGGTTCGTGAAACGGGTTCACCAACCCTACTCGGCGTACACTGTTCACGAACTGGGTTCGCCAACCTTAAACCTTTTATACCAACATCAAAAATTCAGTTCATCACGGTTTGTGAACTGGGTTCGTGAACTGTCCCCTACTAAACATGTGGTTTGCAAACTGGATTTGCCAACCTTCCCTGTATTTCTGAAACTCATATATCTATGGTCTGCGAAGTGGTTCGCCAACTTACTCGGAGAAAAAATATCAGAAATTCTGAATTTCTCTCTTTTGATGTTCGAAACATTCCCAATTCTGAATTTCTCTCTTTTGATGTTCGAAACATTCCCAAATGATAGAATCATGTACATGAGAAATTTTCAATTGATCCACAATTTAACTCTAGAAAAATAAATTGTTTCGAACTAAAATTGTTAAGGACCTTTAAACATCTATGCTTGAATTATATTTTGAGACTTTTAATGGTAAGATGGTAAGTAAAATAGAAGTCATACGACAAGCTTGACTCGAAATTTCTTCTTTGTAACTCTATTAGAAGTCATACGACATAGTCTCAAAAGATATAATGGTAAGATGGTAAGTAAAATAGAATGGTTCAGTCTTCACATACTTGATAAAAGAAGTTCTCCAAATGGGGATAATTGGAGTTTAGTACTCAGGTTTTGACCAACACTAGGCTTTGGTCTAACATTTGTCCAACGTTAGTGTTTGGTACTTGGACCAGACGTTGACCGGAGTTGACTCCGCTAAGTGTTGACTTCTGTCAAGAAATTAATAAAAGTTCATATTGAATTAAATTTATTAAATTAGATTACGATTATACCCTTCACCCTACTATTATTTAGGGAGTAACCATTCCTATGTTAACCCTAGTTTTTTTTACCTTCTCATTATCCTTCAAACCAGAACCAGCAAACCCATCTTCAATTGCCATATGAACGGATTTCCAGCTACAACCAATTTCTTTGCTGCACATATTGGTTCCTAACATTCATCTACTTTGTTCATAACACTCATTCAAAATCTTGACAGCATCAGAACCACACTCAGGCCACACCTCCCTAACATTCAGCTCAAACAGCAATTCTCCTATGCAATCTTCTAAACTCAGCGGCTTAAATACTCCCATCAACATTAACTTTTGGCACTAACAGTTCTTTTATTACATTTAAAACGTCACTGCAATAACAACACCACCATCTCCTTTAATTTTTTTCAGTCAATTACTGCAGTCTAGCTGCAATTCGTCTGCTACATCAACTCAGCACCACCACCTTCTCTTCAACAGCATATTCGGCAACACACAAACGAAATCTGCCAATTTCAATTCAAAGTCCTCTAGCATCTCAAATCCACTGATCACCAGACTCATAACATCACCGAACGCTGACTTACATTTCCTCTCATCTAATTCGAAATTCAGATCAACCCATCTTCAGTTCCATTTCAAACTCAATTACAACATTCAATTATAGAGGCAGCAGAAACCCATTCTTCTCAAAGCTATAAGAATCCTAATTTCACTATCAATTCGAAATCAACCCATCTCACTGCCAAATTCAAAAGTAAATCAAACCCCGGCTGCCAATTTCTTCAATTATTCTGAATACACCGTTTAACATCTCTTATGAACCCATGAACATCAACATCTCAGATCCTCTTCTCTCAAATCATCAAGCATCCACTTTTTCGATTCAACAATAATCCTTCAAATCACTTCTAAATCTAACCTCCGAAATCACCATAGACTCATCCCTGATTTGTTCGAATCTTCGTCCTTGATCTCCTCCATCGAAACCCATCTTTAATCTCTGCAAACCCTAATTTCTTCTTTTTAATTTGTCTCTTCACCGATTCAAACAGTGTTGATTTATTCTCGAATTAACACCACCATCTTCATGGCAGTGAGACCAACAAACATCTTGTAATAGTCAAGAGCAACTTCTTCCTCAATATCAATTTGCAGCTGCAGCAGAGAGTATGAAGAAGAAGAAGAAGAAGAAGAAGAAGAGAAGAATTGAGATGGGATAATATCGGGTTCTAGGGTTACAGAGAATAAGCCCACTTCAAGGGTACAATTGTAATCTCATTATTTTTATAATATTTTTAATTTACAAATTCATTAAAGTCTACTCATAAACAATCAAAGAAGGTCAACGTTTGGTCTATGTACCAAGCCCTAACGTTGGACAAATGTTAGACCAAAGCCTAGTGTTGGTCAAAACCTTAGTATTAAACTCCAATTATCCCCTCCAAATGTCTTCGTCGATCTTCAGTCTTCGAGGGTGATGTCTGATACTCAACTACCAAATTCTAACCTAGTCTGAGACTTGACTTAGTAGACTAGAAATCAATATATATCATCTAACATTGAAAACAAGCTTGAGATAAAAAAAACTTGTGGGTTCAACCGAGCATTGCTCTAACAAATGGTAATACTTGTGAGTAAATAGAATGGTTCAGTCTTCACATACCTCTTTGTTGATGAAGTTCTCAAAATGTCTTCGTTTGATCTTCAACCTTCAATCTTTGAGGGTTATTCAATGATATCTGATACTCAACTACCAACTTCTAATCCTAGTCTGAGACTTCACTTAAGTAAACTAGAAATCAAGATATCGTTTTGTGCATCTAGCATTGACAACGAGCTTGAGATAGCAAAACTTGTGATTTCGATCGAGCAGTGCTCTAATAGGTTTAATTCTGATTATCATACCACTTTACACACTGCTCCATTTAAGGCACTCTATGGATACATCCCTCCTCTGCCGTTTCCTTTTAAAGACACATCCTCTCTAGCCGATCGATGTAGAAGATTATTTTAAAGAAAGGGATAGAGTAATCAACTTGCTTAAGGAATCTTTGCAGAAATATCAAGAGAGGATGAAGTATTTCTCATATATGAGGAAAACTGATAGAAGCTTCAGACTGGATTACATGGAATATTTTAAGTTACAACTTTACAGGCAGACTTCGATTGCTTTGAGGAAGAATCTCAATCTCTCTGCAAAGTACTATGGGCCTTTTAGAGTCATTGAGAGGATTGGTTATGTGGCATACAAGCTTCAACTGCCATCTGAATCCAAGATTCACCCTTTCTTTCATGTATTTCAGCTCAAGAAGAAGGTAGGAGTTGGAGTGACTACTACTCCCTATCTACCCTTGGTTGATCAAAAAGGACAAATCATCATGAAACCAGTAACTCTATTGAGAGAAAGAGTTATTAGCCTAAACAACACTTGGGAGGACACCAACAACATCAAGTCTAATTTTTCAGACTTTTATCCTTGTTCTTAGGGGGAGTATTATCATATCCCTGGGTAGCTCTTATATGTTTAATTGGGTGCCCATCTCTAAATTTTTGGATGTACGTAGTAATGAGTAAGTAGAATTAGTTGTTTTATTAGTCTAAGAGCATCTCCAATGCTTGGGTTAAGGTCATCCTATGTGGGGTCTTATTAATACCTTTTGGTTGTGGGTTATTTACTACATGACAAAAAATAATAAAGATAAGACTCTCTACCTAAATTTCATCTCCAATCCCCAAGGTCCTATCTAACACTTTTTGTCTAAATTTAGAAACAAAAGATGATGTGGACATAAATCTCGAGGTTATGAAGAAAGTCTTATTTAGACTTTCTCCTTTACCCCCACTTGGTCCCCACATGAACATGTCATCTCTTTTCATAACCTTCACCCTAGTGTTGGAGATGAAAAGTTGGTAAAACCCGTCTTAAATCCTATGTGTCATATCAATTTAAGACCTTAATCCCTAGCATTGGAGATGCTCTAAGTAGTTGTTAGTATGGAAAAATCTCGTTTTCACTAATTCGTTTGGGGATCTATCCCATAACGGAAAAAATTAAGAAATCTGTCCCAACCATCCAATTTTTTTGTTAAGTAGTCTATATGGCAAACGTGAGACTGCACAAGTTCAAGTAAAAGACTATTAATCCCTTAATTCATTATATTTTCTGAAGATGGAACTCCCTTTTATCTCTTTTTCATCTCGTCTTCCTAATCTAAGTGACTCTCCCCAATTTCCCATACCAAAATCATACTTACGGAAATTATAAATGTAATCACAAAAAGTCACGCAAGTGGGGGAAAAGAAGGTAGTTATGTTAATACACCACGAAGCTATAGTTGTGAGTGTTCACCCGGTTGGACATTAGACATCACAAAACAATGATAAACAAAGACGTGCAGCAAATCCAAAACATAGACCTTTCGATTGTGAGAATTGTATCATCAGGTATACATATAATGTGAAGATGGTTATGGGGATGATAGTTTTGGGAGGTTTTATAAATGATTTATGTGTTGTTCAATTCTTGCAATTGATAATGACTTTTTTTGTAAATCGATAGATGGGTACTGATGTATCATGTTTAATTTCACCAATTCGAACATTTAGGTCCAGATGAAATTAGTTTAATTCCATTATCATCAATCATGGATTTTTCGTAACTACATGTTTAAAGTCCAAGCAATGATTGATTTGTCACGAGAAGATTATATAATCATGTGTGAGTTGTTAATTGAAGATATAACAGGAAGGATTGTGGTTTCTGCCATGGCCACGGCAAATGGTTCCGTGAAAATGAAGATGAACTCTGAAACTTCATGGTAAGGGTATACACGTAATTTTATGAGAGTCTAGATGATATTTTAACCGGTCAATAGTTAATATTAACTACTTAACAGAAAATTTGGATGGTTGGGACATATTTCTTAATTTTTTTTCCGTTATGGGATAGATCCCCAAACGAATTAGTGAAAATAGGACATATTCCCCAATTTTCCCTTGTTAGTAGTGGACGACCGAGAAGAGTTGGATTGTAATATCTCAGGTAGGGTAAGTGATATGGTTTCTCTCTATGTTTGTTCTAACTCTGAAGTTAAGTTAATGCTTGGTTGTAATTTTCTAAGTTTTTTTATACTTACTTTGTGTTTGATTACTTATTAGATTTGAAATCATACACATTATAATAACTTTATATTATCGAAGCGGATCCCTAAACAAAGGGTTTTGACAAACGAAAAATACAAACCATCACAGCCGCGTCGTATACCATATATCTTAAGGTCATTAATTTGATGACATGTCACTCTTTATTGGCTAAAATCTTCTTATACGACTAAAGCTTAGCCGAGCCGAATTTTAATTAAGGAAAGGTCATAAAAACAAAATTATAACCATATCTCCGTAATTGGGTTTTCTCAATTAACATCGAAAGTTTTCCTTTCTTTTCCGAGATAGAAAATTGTTTGGGTTATGGCATTTATTTAAGAAACCTGCAATATTAGTTTTTGTATGCTCAAGAGCAGCAAGCAATAACCATCAAGCTGATCATTTATAAATGCACAATATGTCTTAGATATTTTTACTTTGCTTTGTAAGTCATCTGTGGGTGTGTTTACCACTCTGAAAGGAAGATATAGGTGTGATGCTTTGATATGCTAAGAGAATGTTAGTGTTTAAATTTCCCATCCTACATCGTGTTCTGAATTCTTTGCCGACATACAATTCAGAAAATTTCCATAGAATATTTTACCAGTAGAGTGGTTCTTGCGACAATAGGACTTGAAGAATTTTAGATCTTCAATCATAATATCTAGTGTTATCAAGTTGTTAAAATCGTGATTAAAATAGAATAAGTAAACTTGCTACACAATTGAGTAAAATATTTAACACCGTTGATGTGCGATGGATCGATTACAGTAGCATACTAGAAAACCATGAACTGGATCAGAAAAAGATGAACTATGTTTTATTTTCAAGGTTTTTCCTATTAAAAATTGTTAAGAAAAATCCTCTCTGATACGGGTTAGGTTTTTTTAAGTTTTCCTTAATTAAAATTCGGCTTGGCTAAGCTCTAGCCGTATAAGAATATTTTAGCCAATAAAGAGTGCCATGTCATCAAAATACTGACCCTTAGATATATGGTATACGACGGCTGTGATGGTTTGTATTTTTCGGTTGTCAAAACCCTTTGTTTAGGGATCGGCTTCGTTATATTATTTGACTCTTTTCAAAAAGTTAATTATGGACTGATTAAACATACATACATTTTCGATGCAAGATGCATCATCGAGTTATAATTCAGCTGATTATCATGGGAATTGGAATATGTATCAAGAAAGATATATTATGTCGTCATAGAAAACACACTATTTCAATATCTTTTCTAGTTGACATCAGAGATATGGGTAGACTAAGAATCTAAGATCTGAAATATGGATGAGAAAGGGAAAGTAAAAGAAAATATTCTTAGCCAATTCTATTTTGTGTCTCATGGACATCGCTAAGTGATAGAAAGGAAATGAAGAATTGCGAAATAGCGAAGAAATCGTAGAGGATAGTATCCAAAAAAAGAAACAAAAATGAACATTTGTGGTGCTGAAAGTTTTAAGTTACCCTCACAACACAAATACATAAAGCACTTGCCCACCTCTTATTCACTCTTCAAACTCTATATAAACCAAATTGGCGATCACTTTTTTCTTTACCTTATATTAAATTCATTCATCTAATCTTCCACCATGAAAAAAGTATCTCTCATACAGAGAAATAAATACTGCGTTACCAATGGACAGGCAGGAGAGGCGCGACTGCCGATAACTCTCAGAAGCGCGGGATGTTTCTAGTTAAGCCCATTTGAATAATACCATGTGAACTATTAGTATACACATTGTTAACATTATGAGTCTTATTACAAACTGATTATATAACATGTATAATTAGTTGTGTATAATATTCAAAATACTAGTCTCTTTTATATGACATGAACACTCCGTAGAGACCAAAATAAGGAGCCTAAAGTGTACCATTAAATAGTAGTAGTCCTAGCAATTTTATTCATGTAGAGTTGCAAGGATTAGTAGCATATATCTGCATGCATTTGGAGGAAGTTAAGGATGACGGATGGGATCCAACATATATTTCCATAATAATGGTGCAGAGAGGATCCATCAGGATTATCTTATGTGTGATCTAGAAGGATTTGCCGCACAACAGCACAAGCAGAACCGTACAGAAACCTTAATTACTCAAATGTATGATTCGCTTATCTTTGCGCTATATAGGGGATATGCAGTCATGACTTATTGGAGCATTAGTTCTTGAATTTGCTTATTGGGACGACCTAGGGAAGCGAAGGAGAACCTTTATATAGTAGGAAATACCAATAGGTCCTAGAAATAATATATTAGAGAGAGTTTGATCCAGTTGACTGAGTCAACTGTTTGTTTGGCCCATTTCCAAAATATATATTACAGTTTGGTCCTGTAAATTATGGTTTGGTCTTAGGGTGACGTCATGGATGATGTAATTGTCATCTTGTAGTGGCAGAAATACCCTTTCAGATCCATATATATAGGAATTTCTTAGCACAAAAGAAATAATTTTCTTTCTCTCTCTCCTAGTTTCAGATATAGTTTCTCTTTGTTCTTGATTTTCTTTTTCTTTTGTTTTGTTGCTGGTGTTTGAATATGATGTAGACGATTGTGTTGAAGATGAAGAAGACGATGAACGATGAAGATTTATGTTTTTTTTATTTTTTTTTGTTGTTGTTGAAAATGGTGGAGACGATGGAGACGACGACGAGAATTTGTGATGAAGATTTTGGATGTTTTTTCGTATGTATTGTTGCTGCTGATGATGGAGACGATGAAGATGTTGAAGATGAGTTGCTGCTGCTGATGAAGAAGAAGATGAAGATGACGAAGTTCATTTATGGAATGAACTCTGGTTTGTGATGAAGATTTTGATGTTTTTTCGTCTCTGTTGTTGCTGATGATGATGAAGACGATGAAGATGATGAAGACGAGTTGCTGCTTCTGATGAAGAAGATGAAGATGACGAAGTTCATTTTTGGAATGAACTCTGGTTTGTGATGAAGATTTTTGGATATTTTTTCGTCTTTGTTGTTGCTGCTGATGATGGAGACGATGAAGATGATGAAGATGAGTTGCTGCTGATGAAGAAAATGAAAATGACGAAGTTCATTTCTGGAATGAACTCTGGTTTGTGATGAAGATTTTGATAGTTTTTCGTCTCTGTTGTTGCTGATGATGATGGAGACGATGAAGATGATGAATATGAGTTGCTGCTGCTGATGAAGAAGATGAAGATGACGAAGTTCATTTCTGGAATGAACTCTGGTTTGTGATGAAGATTTTGATGTTTTTTCGTCTCTGTTGTTGCTGCTGATGATGGAGACAATAAAGATGATGAAGATGAGTTGCTGATGAAGAAGATGAAGATGACGAAGTTCGTTTTTGGAATGAACTCTGTTTTTTCTTTCTCTGCTGCTGTTGAAGATTTGGGTTCATGTAAAAAATGAACTCTGTTTTTAGATCTTGAATTACTAGGTGTTCATGTAAAGAATGAACTCGTGTTGAAGATGAACTCTGCTTTTTAGTAGGTGTTCATGTAAAGAATGAACTCGTGTTGAAGATGAACTCGTGTGTGAATTACTAGGTGTTCATTTGAAGGAATGAACTCCGGAGTTCATCAGACAGAATGAACTCCGCACAAAAAATAAGTAGGAAATTTAATTTGGTTTATTAGGAGTTCATTTGAAGGAATGAACTCCGGAGTTCATAGACAGAATGAACTGCTACAAAAAATAAGTAGGAAATTTAGCTTGGTTTTATTAGGTGTTCATTTGAAGGAATGAACTCCGGAGTTCATCAGACAAAATGAACTGCTACAAAAAATAAGTAGGAATTAACACGACAGGGTTACTTTGGTCCATTTAATATTTTTAAATAATTATGGACCAAATGGAAAAGGTGATTTCTGAAATGACCAAACTGACTTGGGACCACCTAAAAAGGGACCAAACGATATTTTTCCCCTTTATATAACCATTTTTTTGTAAAATTTAAGTAATCAATTAACACAAAAAAATTGAAAATGGTACAGGTTGAAAAACCAAAATGCCCCTTTTATAGTTGGAATTTTTGTCAAAGTGACATAAAGGTCGCGGGATTTAATCCCGGTCACCTCCTTTTTTGTTCCTTCTTGTTTTTCCTTTCTTTCTTCCTCTTCTCGATTTCTCCGAGGCGCTGCTGTCTGAGAGTTAGGGATGCAGAGAAATTCATGGGAGATGTTGGAGGTTGTAGGGGCGGAAGCACAGGTTGACTAAACCTGGCTGTAGCCCCCCTTTTTCCTGCAAAATCCCATCAAAGACCGTATTTCACCCTTGCAAAAAAGAAGAAAACAATTTTAGTCCACCAATACTTATCGATTTAGTCCACCAAGGACGTCAATTTAGTCCATCAAGATGGCAGAGAAAGAAAAGAGAGCGAAAGTTAGCTATTAGGTGAAATTGAACGCAATTGTTGTATCAGTTATTTTAAGTATTAGGTAAGGAATTTCTTCTATGCTTCTTAGTATCATCCACAAGATTAATACCTAATTAGTTATAATTTTTATTTCTACTTAGTTAGGTTTAACAGAATAACTGTTTTCTAGGGTTTTGGTTGTTTTTTTGGGCTGGATTTTGATTAATAGTTAATACTTTCTAAACTTGACGCTGTTGTGTGGAATGATGGCGAATTGGCGATGTATGGAGAGTTGCTTTGGTGTTTTTTTAATTAGCAGCTCTTATGGAGTTGCTGAAGCTCATGTTCAAGGTGGAATGGTTGGAGATCTTTCGTTGATGTTCCCTGAGTTCATGCAAGCGCAGGTTTTTATCTTTGGCATGCAGTTTCCGCGGGTATAATCTTTGCACTTTATCTAATGTTCTTTTTGTTCTTGCAGTTCTTTTTGGCTGGTTTATCTTTGTCTTGTAGGTACGCGCTTGTTTTAATTGCAGCGTGTAACATATGGGATCTGATTGGTAGTTACATTCCTTTAATAGAGTGCTTGAAGTTGGGTCACGAAATGTCTCCTCTCGTTTCTTACTCATTCCTTGTTTCTACTTCATGGTGCTCGTCGTCAGGTGCAGTACTTCATTAACTATCCAAACGAAAAAACTAGACACTGATTTAGGCGCGATGATTTTTTATTCCCCCCCCCCACCCCCCACCCCCCACCCCCATTTTGAAAACCTGGTTCCGCCACGAGGTTGTGAGGAATGGGTTTGATGGAAATGAGGAATCTGAAGCTGAGAAGTGAAATTCAAGCTAAGATGGTGGATTTGAAGATGAACATGAACCTGGATCGGGACAAGAATACAAGGAAGCTGATATGAGTGGAATGGAGAGATGATGAAGCTGCTGTTAAGAAATTAGCTATGGAAAAGAGAATTTAGGGTTCCTGAAACTGCAATTAGGGCATGATGTTGTTGCTGATGGTTTGTGGTAATTGATGGAGATAAATGGTGGAGATTCATGGGCATTCTGAAGTTCAGAAAGTTTAGAAGAATGGGTTCTGTTCGAATTGGATCTGGGATTTGAATCTGAGTTGCAGGGAATGAATTTGAGTTATGAATTGCAGGGGCTAATTGGGTTTGCAGAGATGCTGCTGCTAAGTGGTGCCGGTAAAGATGCAGTTGCAATGGTTGAGGCTGATGTTGTTGTTGGTTTGCAAGCAGCTGCAGCAATGGGTGTTATGGAGTTTATGTTGTAGTTTGGTGGTGATTTACAAGATATGTTGCAGCTGAACTGAAATGGGAGTTGCAGTGGTGGTTGAAGTGCAAGTGCTGGTGGTATTGCTGCTGCGATTCAAGTGGTAGTTCTACACACTCACAATCTTCAAAACAATTTTAGTGTAAGGTCTGACATGATTGCTGATTGGTGTTGGAATTAGATTCTAAGGTTTTGAGTGAAAACAGTTCAGTTTTTGCTAATTTGATTGCTGATTGTCATAAGAATTCTGGGGGTTTGGCGAATTTGTGTAGAATTGAGGTTCATGAGGTTGAGAATTTGAGGGTTTATCATCAGACTATTGAGATTATGTTTGCAGATGATATTATGAAGAGTTTTGTTCAAATGGGTGTTTCGAAATCAATTGATGCACTTGAGGTTAGTTTTCGGTGTTCATTTCTTCAGTTCAGTTTCCATTCCATATGTATTTGATTATGTGATAAATGTTAGCTATTTTGAAGCTTTACAAATTTATTTGATTGATTGTTGCTGTGCTAATAATGAACTAGAAATGTTAGTGATTATGAAGAAAATAGGCACACTGTATTTGGCAAGTTCTGCCGAGATGATTTCTGAAGTTGAACCTATGAGAAATGTTGGTGCATTAGGCTTACCCCATTGGGTGAACACTATTTCGAGTGTGCTTAATAGTCAAAAGCTTATAAAGTAGATGACTGTCAGTTGCACAAAGAAACCCAATTATGATGAATAGTGTTTGATCTGCCTTTTTTTTATGCGTAATTATGGGTGTCATTAGATTTGCTGTCTATCAAAAACTGATATAGGGATTCTTTCTAATGTCTGTGCGCACTTATCACAATTTCTATATTTTTGTATCATGTAGCTTCAAACCAAGGGTTGTGAAGTAGTAGTAGTTTAATAGGTTTATCTGGGCAAAGGTCTACGTTTCCAGTAGCCAGATTGAAGAATTTGCCTCTGAAAACATAGCTGAACAATTTGTTTTTGCTCAAGGGCCATCAATTTATAGTTTTAGAAATCTTATTAATTAACAGGAAATATGAAGGATTGGTTGATAAATTTCTGAATGTCTTGGAATAAAGCATCACTTGTTTCCATAAAATTCAGCCTTTTTTATTACATAACAGAAGAAAAAACAACTAGATCAATGGGTTCTTCAAACCTAGCCAAACCACCCGTTTCTTGGTTGTATGTTTAGGTGGTGAATGCCCGAATTATTTAAGTATCAAGTTAGTGCTCTTACCCCATTAGCTTGCCAGACTACATCTCCTCCCCATTAGCTTGTAAAATTTACTGTTTGTTTTTCTTCTTTGCTAAATGTGAATTGGATTCTGACCCTACTGTATATATTTTCCAAAAACTACACATTTGGAACTAATTTGATCAATCATAGTTACCTGCATCATCTGGTTCTAATCTTCTTTTAACTTCTTCTTCTCATGAAGATGATGATGGATCCTCACCTTCACTGGTAGAATCACTAGGAAGTGACCACATCAAGATTCGAGCATGTATTATCAACTGTAAAATTCACCTGGATCTGAGTAAGATTCATCTCCTTGGATTGTTACAAAATCTCCTTGCTGAGATTCGAAAGAAAGAGGTGATCGATCATCTCTATGACGAGGTGTTTTATTGACCTAAAAATAAAAAAATTGAAACTGATCACCTCCTTGTGTTCCCTGGCGCCTCTTATCAGCCTTCTAAATTATGCAATTGTAGTGTGCTAGCAAGAAGTGCCATTGAAGGAGCTGCGCCTCAACCATCGGACTTTGGTGTTGATTTATAAAAGAAACGTTCTGTTTTTGTGTTTCTTCCGTGTCTCTATATTAAATGGGTTTTGGTCTAACCTGATGTGTGAAAGAAAAAGAAGCCAATCATTTCGCACTCATTTCCACCGTATTTATACACCACGCCACATTTTTAAGCTCTTGTTCTGAATGACACTTCCATTCGTAGAACTGACATGGCCATTTTAACTCCTTTTTCTTTTTGAATCCCAGCTAGTGTGTTAATCAACTCATTAGCACATACTATCCATTTGCAGTGTTGGCTAATTTCGTATCTCTTCATTTAAAGGTTACCGCACTACTGCTAATTCTTAAAAATGCATTTTAGTTGATGTACAAATTATACTGATGCATCTTGTCTATTTAGTTCTGGATTGTGACTGCGTTTTCTTAATGCAGATTTTTTTTCTTAATTGGTGCTGATGATCTTTTTCAATTGCGAGGGTTTGATATTTGCTTGTGGGAAAGGTGGGATTCATGAAGATACCAAACAAATTCTCTTGCACATGACTGAGAAAGGATTTTTGCCAAGTTTTAAAGTGTATACAGGAAGTTTAAAGCTTATGGACAGGCTGCATTGTATGAGGAGGCTCTCGTAGTGTTCAATACGATGCATGAAGTTGGGAGCAAGGCAACTGTTGAAATATACAATTCGCTGATACATACATTTGGTAGGGGTGGGTTATATAAGGAATGTGAAACGGTACTATATAACATGGGTGAGGCGGGTGTGGCTAAGAATACTTACACGTTTAATGGATTTGTGGGGCTTTTTGACAAGGAGGTCAATTTGAGGATGCGCTGAAGGCTTATGTAGAGATGGAAAAGGAAAGATGCGTTCCAAATGAATGGATCCTTGAGGAAGTTTAAGTGTTTATTGCTCTGCTGTTCTTGTTAATGAGAGCAAGGAGCGATTCAGCAAATTATATCTTCGAAATCGTGCCAAGCGGCATGCACTACTGTATGTTGCTGTCGGTTTACGCACAAAGGTGACAGGTCTGTATTCAATGTTCTCTTATTCATTCCTGGCGGTGTACACAGGAAAAGTACCTGTTGTTAACTTTGTATATCCTTACTCGTTATATGAATGATCGAGTATTTTAGAGTTTCTAGGCTTCTTCCGATCGACTCACAAGCCCGTAAATCTAGAAAAATTGAAACTCCTTGTTAAAGCTTGCAATTAAATCTGTTCTGCAACCAGTAGTCATTGATTGTTTAGAGGGCAGAGAAATTATAGAGTTCAAGTCTCTAACCCTTAGCTGTGCATGTGTCTCTAGTTTTTATCTCCCAGCTATTTTGTTAAAAATGAGGTTCGACTCTTTGTACTTCAGAAATCACGTAGTGGTGTCGTTTCGTCAAGTTCTTCGGTCGGCCCTCCCATTGTGGCAACGGACTTGTTTCAGTCTTCTCTAGTATATATGCGCCCTTTTAAATTCCTATAGTTTTCCAAACTCTCTGCGTGTTAAGATTTTTGAAGTTACACGGACAATCAAAAGACTAGGTAAATCACTACACAAAAGGAAAAAAACAATTGTTCCTTGCAATATTGTGTTCCCTTTTCTGCGGAAAAAAAAGAAGAAAAAAAAAAGACCTAGGATCACAGATGTAAGCCTTTTTTAGCGTCAATATGCACCAGTGCAGTCGCAGCACACAGTTCATTTTAGAGTACTGATATTAACATGAACCATACTTATGTTGTTTTCCTCAACCTACAACTGACAATCCCACTTTTGCCAAACATAAAACTGCCTTTTTTCAAGGAATTCAAACCTAACAAGATACAGTTTCAAGCCCACTTAGCCAAAAGAGACATACAACCTGCTCCCAGCAGAAGTGAAATATAAGCACCTAATTGAAGTCTACCATTGGTTTGCATTCTCTGATTCATGAAATCTTCTGCAAGTAAATCAACGAGAGCCATGTAGATTAATATTCCAGCCGATGCAGAGTTGAAAACACCTTCGACTATAAGAGCAGTTGGGCTATTCTCATTGTAAACATTTGATATTTCAATACCAATTCCGATACCGAATGGGGTAGTTAGTGAGAAGAACAATGCCATAATAGTAACTGCTTTACTCTTGAATTTCGCCTGCAAAACACATTATAATCAGATGTTTTATCATGCCTAAAACATCATACAGTGCAACGCTGGAGTTCTTGCTACACATGTTACTTACTGACTACAAAGTACAAACAACCATTTTTGACGGTGACTTTGACCAAGGCAGAGGAAAATTAGTCTACAAATTGGTCTCTCTGAGATTCTTTAAAAACATTTATGAAGATAGTCCAAACGATTTTAAAGGTTATGAACTCATTTTTTCCCCCTCAATAGTTGAAGAATTAATGCTGTCTCAAAAAAGAGTAAACCATCTCTACTTTATTCCTTTATGATTAGAATAACTCTGCAGTAACTTACACTAGCAAATGAGGAATCTTACTTAGACAAACAGATGGCTCTGAAAGCATAACACCCACAAACTGATCTAAAATGATTTGTGTGGTAGGTTTTTGAAAGTGGGTCAAGAAGGTGATATTGCAATTGACTTGGAATAGATGAAATAACACATGGTACACCAAAAAAATAAATAATATGGCAAACATGAATTGACATAAAAGTTTTGATTTGGGATTGGAAGTTATGCATACCTGAGAGATGCAACCACCAAGTCCCATGCCTTCAAAAAACTGATGAAATGTCAAGGCAGCAACTAGAGGTTTTATTGTAGAAGGGCTTTGAGAAGCACCTAAAGCTATTCCAATAATTACTGAGTGAACCACAATACCCAACTCCAATACCTGCAATCACATACATACATGCATTCCCATCAGCTCATAAACAAACAAAAAATACCTAAAAACAAGAAAAACTCAATACTCAACAAGGTAGACAATAATAGACATAGAGAAAAACAAGAAACTCTAACCCTATCTAATTTTTGTGATTTCTCATCTAAATAATGTATCCCAAACAAATTCCCATCCCCTCTAGCCAACTACTTAGCATTTCATCCCTGGATTTGTCTTGGATTATCAAAAGGATATAAGGAATTAAAATGAGGAAAAGGTGGACATTAGCCATTTCAAAAGAGAAAATGTGTATCAGTAATAAGTGTTAAAAAAAAATAAAAAAATCAGAGGTTCAATTTCCAATTAGGATAAACCAGAAGAAATTATTTCAATAAATCAGTATTAATCATGAATTAAATCCCAACAAAAAAATTAGATATGAATTTCAGAGGAAACCATTAGCAGACACAAGTTGTGCTCAGAAAAGGGAAAGAATGAAAAAATCTTACTTGTGATATAACCCGATTACGAATAAGTTCAGAAGAAGAAGAATCAGAAGTATCATGAGCAGAATCAACGAAAGCAGAACCATGAGCATGACCATGAGTAGCATGAGTATGAACATGAACATGACCAGCATGTTCACCAATTTGTTCTTCATCTCTTGTAACTGGTAAAGCTTTATTAAAATGTGATCTCTTATAATAACTAGTTGCAAATGTATCCACCATTAATGTACCAATAGCAGACATCATAGCTATAAAACCAGTAAATGGGAAACCCCATGGATTTTCTTTCAGTCATGGTGATGTTAAATTCTCAAAAGCATCTGGTAGAACATGTATAAACCCAGTTGCTAGTATAACTCCACCTGCAAATGCTTTTATCATAAAAAATATATTGTTTTCTGGTCTTAATGCTGATACTCTTTTATCCAGAATTGGTATACAAACACCAATTCCACTTGCTACTAATATTGATGCTATTGCTGTTAATTTGTATTTCAGAGCTTCTCTTTTGTTTCGTTTTACCCCATTGCCTAAGTCACATGAACACTCCGCAGAGACCAGTACTGGAACAACCAACAATATGAGTAGCAATTTGGGTTTCAACCCAGAAAAGATTATAAGAAAATTAGTCATGATTGGAAAATTCTGTCTGAGACAGAGAAAGGGAGAGTTGGAATTATCTAGTGTAGAAACAGGTGTAAACCAAAGGGTGTTTATATAATATATATACAGAGAGGATTACCACAACATAATTTAAAGAGTTTTTGTTTATCAAAGTAGAATTAAAATGGGGCAAGGGCAGCTGCTTTGTACTCCTCGTATTTGAGAACATCATAAATTCTATTTTTAGAAAAATCAATTTATTATTGATTTTGTTATTAAATTAATCAAAGATTTTATGTGTATAATGTCCACAAAAGATGTCAGTAAATATTCAACAATGATATTTTTGCAAAAGTATAAATGAAAAATGTTAGTGTGATTTATGCTTGTTATCTCGTGCTTTCTTAACAAGTTATGACAATTCTTGTAGGATCGGCAAATCCAAAATTTGCCAATTTGCCTCCGGTATCGAGTATGCAAACGTTCAAAAACCCTTAAATTTGAGGGTGTGCATGTACATTATGGCTTAACACTAAGTTCTATCGTGTGACTAACATTGTACGGCCGAGCGGTAAAGATTGTGTCGCTCAACGGAAATACCCAATGACTCTCTTTGAATCCTGTATAAATACTTATCATTTCATCAATTTCAAGTTACACTTTTATCCCATGTCAAATCTCACGGTTGTTTCTTCTAATTTCAATTAAACTTTCTTTAACCTCCTGAAAGATGACTCTAACCCATAATTCGTGATCTTAAGGATATTCCAGAGAAAGATTAATCTATTTGTAGAAACTATGTTTTAAAATCTCAGCTCGGTGCAGAACCGACGAGTGTAATTTTCTAGCAGAGCCTTCATGAAATTTCTGCACTGACACCGAAAATCCAAGACGTCGTGATGCATCTGTTTTACCGTGGTGTTTTCAGAGTATTATAAACGTATTTGTAGCTTTAACCATACAAATCAATCGATTAAGAATGACGAGTGAAACTATGCTGCTTTGGTTAGAAAATTTCTAGAGGATTGACAAGGATGGAAAATCAAAGCTTTCAGTTAGTAAGGTTGTTTCGAAATCCTTAGTGGCGTTGAAAAGATACAATCCCTCTATGTTGAATGCTACTCCACCACGTACATTTCGTTGGAGATGTATATTGAGTAATTAGTTCTAATTATATTTTAATATAATGGTTAATTTTAACTTTATATAATTTAATTTAAAAATAAAGTAATAGTTTTCATTAATTAAAACAATAACATTCATAGCAGATATAAAGTTACAATTCTTCTATTGTTGTTCATCATCCTTGTTGCAGCAGCCATGATCTCTTATATATTTGCTGGCTAACAAATTTGAGTAATTTGTTATATCTCCATAAGGTTGAACAGTAAAAGAGGAAGGTTAAGAAATCATTGAGGGAGGTTGAAAAATATAAATAAAAGGTTGCGGCGTTGCATGATAATAGAGATCATTATGGTTCCAAAGATAAACTAAAGATGTTCCATATGGTCTTGTCTTTGGTTGAAATACATGATGTTGTGTCTCTTGCATTGTCTGTACTTCAGTTTGATTTTTATGTATGTCTTGAACATTCCCATTCCATGGATCATTATGACTTCCATCATCTAAAGTTGCACCAACAAGAGTTTTCAAACTTGAACTCAAACTAGTGATGTTTCACCCTTTATTTGTTAACCGTCTCCAAGTGTCTAGCCTGCATTTTTTTGCCCCTTCATTTTTTCCGTAAATAGTTCAGTTGACCACTCAATGCATCTTCAGTGGCATTTACACTGTAATAATGATAAATGCAATCGGGAGCTTGTGAAATTATTGGGATCGTCGTAGGCTCCCCTAGTGAAGTTATACGTCGTCAGCCCCAGGGGCTTGTGAAATTATTGGGATCGTCGTAGGCTCCCCTAGTGAAGTTATACGTCGTCAGCCCCATTCTATTTGTAACAACCCCTCCTTCCGCCGATATTGTCCCCACTTAGCCACTGCGGTTATCCGGAAGTGTGGGGTTTTCAACGGGCATCGCTGCGGTCATCCGGCAGCAACTTCCTGGGAGGTCACCCATCCTAGGATTGCTCCCGTCCGAGCACGTTTAACTGCAGAGTTTTTTGCCAACTCTGGAGCCAATTGTGCTGAAAAGGCCTCGGTATAATGTAGACGTTCCT
>JAJJMB010003267.1:4229480-4371311 GCA_023531105.1 Papaver atlanticum | reverse complement strand
TGGAGCCAATTGTGCTGAAAAGGCCTCGGTATAATGTAGACGTTCCTTGCCTCTTGTGAGACCAGTATCTAGCTCAACGGCCTAGCATACTCTCCCATCCGACCACAAGCGACCCGTCCCTAGTTGTATCCCAACTAACACCGATATTGTTCCCACTTATCCACTGCGGTTATCCAGCAGTGTGGGATTTTTAACGGCACTACTGCGGTCATCCAGCAGCAGCTTCCCGAGAGGTCACCCATCATGTGACTACTCTCGGCCGAGCACGCTTAACTGAGAATTTTTTCCCCACAACTCAGTCAAGTGAACCCATCAGGCATCGGTGTTAGTGAAAGGACAAACCATTACTATATTCCATTCGGCCAACCACTGCCGAATATCGGGGTATTATACTATTCATGTTAGATTTGATGAAGATGATGGATAACCTACATCTATAGGGGTACGCTATGAGCAGGGTTATGCTAAGGATGACAGATACATCATGGCGGACCTGAGCTAATGCTAGCACATCAAACCCATATAGTGCATATTGTCAATACCGATTAGCAGCTTCACAATTTTTTTAATACCATTTGAGATATTGATGTTTTGTAATATTTCGCTTGCAGTTAAGCTCGTATGATAGCCAACTTACATGTCAACCTTTTAAAAATCTGATGGAGAGACTAAACCCTGAACTGAGGTGTTCGGAATAGAGTCACGGGCTAATTAGTCGTTGCTAACCCAAGCTTGGCCACATGGCAAATTTTATTTCGCGGGAACAAAGTACAACACGTTAATTTTTTTATTTGTTTTGAACTTTTACCATGGTGTATAAACGAGTTTTCCTATTCACTTGGCTTAGCAAATCTAACTTTAATTTGTACATTATCGAATGAATTTCCCTTATCATGTGCTTTTTTTTAGAGAATTATTTATTTATTTTTGTACCGTGTGATTGTAGTAAAACCGATCATTTATCTCATATCATATCGTGCCTGGTGAGTAGATTAGATTAACGCATCACAACATAATACACGAAGCTTTTTTTATCATCCTTGGTGCAAGATTATGTGTTGTGTCATGATTTATCCAAATAACATGCTACGTAATGTAATAAGTGTACCGATCGACACACATTACACCTCTTAACCAAGTTGTATAAATGAGCAAAGATTTTTAAAATGAATTGAATTTACATTAAATATATAACTAATTTTTAGAGTATACAAGAAAGTAAATAACTAGTTTTTATTTTTACTCTTTTTTTTCCTGTTGAATTCCTAGTCGAAGGAATAAATCTAGGAATATACTAATACTTTGTGTTTGTTTAAAAATAATATGAACAAGCAAAATTTCACCTTTTTTGCTCTTTAATTCTTCGGAATCTTCTAAAAGTAAATTAAAAAATTTGTTACAAGAGTAAGAGTTGTTGGAGAAGTTACCCCTGAATGCTTATTTAAGAAAAACTTTTAGATGGCAATTTTTTTTTTTTTTTTGCTTTTGAAAATATAGTTTAGAGTGTTTCAATACTCAATACCACTTCTTCAACTTTATACTGCTTTATTTCGTAAGAGATAGAATGGCAAAACACACTCCATCCCATAGTGTAATCTCATTTTAATTTAATAAAATGCATACTTCAAAAAGGGAAAAGAAAGGAAAAAAACACTCCGTCCCAGATTACTTTATTTATTTTTATTGCTAAAGCCATCGCATTGCATTAATTGTGCAATCTCAAAAAGTATCGGGAAACATAGCACTTTTAACCCAAGTTATGAGACAATGTGTGAAATTAAATTTCACTGACTTGAGTCAGCGGAGTCTGACGGATTGCCTCCTCCATTTTATCAGTCATGGTAAAGTCTTGAATAATAATAATTGTATTGTGGGTCTGTCTATGTTTGTTTGGTTCCCTTTAGAAGAAGACTAGGACCATTGTTCGTTGTATATACACACATGCACGCATCACTTTAGGCCAAGCACTGTGGTGTCCCTTTTCCTACCCTATCCCTCGTATGTAGGAAAAAAACCAAAATCGCAACCACTATGGTCTTCCATATCCCTACATGTGTAGGGATATCCCCCTTTCTCTACAAGGAGGATCACATCTGATCCCACTTGTAGGGATGGGAAATCACACGGCTACTCAGTTGCCGTATGATTTTACACTTTACGGCTACTCAGTAATCGTATGGAAGTTGATACGGCTACTGAGTTTCTGTATCTGGTTTTTAAAGTTTTACCTTAAAACTTTCATTTTTCACTCTTTTTTTTTTACTAAAACTCTTATTTTACCTATTATATCTCTTTTTTACCTATTATATATCGTTTTTTACTCTAAAATATCTTTTTTTACCTAGACAAATATATTTAAATTGAAAAAAAAACCGGGGAAAAAAATACATCTACTCAGTTGCCGTACGCCACTATTCATACGACTACTCAGTAGCCGTATTGTGTAGGAAAGGGAAAAGAGGGCACCATAATGAGGTTGTCTTCCTTGTGCTATCCCTTCCCTTTATTTGAGGGATAGGGAAGAGATGCCCTCTCCCATAGTGCTTGGTGTTATGGATCAAAAAGATTTTGCCTAGAATGACTAGACTAGGATAAGTCAATTTTCACAGAGCAAGAATAGTAGTATTGTTTTTCACCCCTAGGCTTTGCTTTGGGTTGTGTGACTTCAACAGTCGAGTTTGAGGATTGGATTGATTGTTTACATTATTAAAGTGTAAGTATTATATAGCTACTATTTTCGGATTGATAGTGTCTCACTATTCACTAACAACCAGCCAAACAGAATAGTCAGTACAGGGAAGTGCAGAATTGTCATTTGGGAAGACTATTAGGCTAATTATGAGGACATCATCTTGTTTAGTGGTGTATCAATCCCTTCCTAAAATATGTTTTGTCTTATATACAATTTGGTACACCCAAGTAAAATAATACCCCATTAGCAGCATTGGAGAAAGAGTGAGTGAGTGAGTGGTTAATAACAAAAAAACAAGGTGAAGTTTGATAACTCTTTTTGGGGGAGAGTTAAGTGAATACGCACATAATTAGGGAACAAAAGCTGAGATTAAATGCACACTGAGAGTTTGTTTTGTTAATAAGAAATAAAATATACAAATGTTTGGTGGTACAGTAGTGCATGGTGTTGACATATGTTGTCATATAACCTACCAAACAGCTTACTTTTTAGTCCTTTAAAGTTTTTCTGTTTCATTTTGGATATCAAAAGTGTCGATATTATTCCTTTTTAGCACTTCTCTCTTAAAAGTTTCTAGCCTATAAATCGAGTTTCATAGTGGCCATTGCTTTACCTTCTCATCTCATGTCATGTTTCCTTCTTCGTCCTTTTTTGATCTTTTGACGGTTTTTCCATGATTTACATGGGCTGATACCAGTTCTATTAGGAGCTACAGTTTACCGATTCAATGGTCAGGATTGTTTGGATCTTTTTGTCCTATATGGACTGGTATCAGTTCTTAGTAAAGCTGGTATCAGCCCATATAAATCATGGGTTTTTCCTTTCATGTAATGAAATCATCTTTTAATATCTCATTTGACATTTTAAGCCAATACAAGTGCATGTAGCGTATCATCTTTCATAGTCATGCTTCCAACAAAAAAAAGGTTCATGTAGTGTATCATCCACTCTTATCAACCACGACATGGACAATTTAGTTAGTGTACTATATGGTTGTAATTTGCATGTCGACATTCTTCGTAATCAAACAGCTTCCTCTTTCTTTTTAATTTCCTGATAAGTGAAGAAAACTTCGTTAAGTAGTCGCAGTAAGCAGAATGTTGTTTAATCGGTAAATAGCGTCGGTGTCGGGATTTAAATGTTGGAGGTTTATTTAAGAATCTACTTATATTCTAGTAATATAAAAAAAATTGATACTCGAAACGCGAATTAAACCTTTTTGAAAACCTAACGAAAAAGACTGATTTAATTGGGCCCCAAAAAACAATTAGGGGCCTCACACTACAGGATAAAAAAGGTCATGAAATAGCAATTGGTGGTTATCCCTTATCCCAATTTTTTTTAAATGCCTAAACTACCCCTAAATCATTAGTGTTAATTAGTTTAGTTAGATTAAAATCAGATTTAGAGATAAATTTTTGATAAAAGAAAAATTGTGTTTTTGTGTTGTGGAGAAGGAGAAGTTGAGTTTTTGGGGGAAAAGTTAGGGTTATTTGAAATGAGTGATTTTAGTGGAGGAAATGATGTTGGTGAAACTTCAAATAACAAACATGATTGTGTTGATGGTGAGATTATCTTGCATTCCCATTTGGATTGGATGTATGATGAAGACATGTTAGTAGAGGAAGCCATGAATAATGGTGCAAATGAAGATCCCATTGCTCAAAATGAAGGAACCAACCCTCAAAATGAGGAACCCGAAGCTCAAAACAATCAGGTAAACATCTTATACCCCTCGATTTGTTTGTTTGTTGCTCCAAGTGGTCGAATCATCCACACTATCGAACAACTCAGTGTAAGGGTCGTCATAGTCAGGGGGTGTATACCCAAACGACTCTCTAAAGTCGTCACTTTATTGACACTACCAATGACGACTCAAACTTGCAACTTTTCCAGGTTATGAAAAATCGTTAGGGTAGTGTGCTAAACATTGACGACCCTTTTTAGCTAGGTCACTTAGAGTCGTTATATTGTTTTGTTTACACATAGACGACTCTAAAACCAACACTCTGTAAAAAATAACACTTAGGGTCGTCATATATGTAGTCATATGAAATGACGATCTTAGCTAGCAATTACTAATTTCTTTTAGAGTCGTTAGGTTCAGTAGTTATATATAGTAACGACCCTTGCCCCATATTATCATAATTTTTGATTTCATACAATCATTTCATTGAATCATAAAAGGATTACATCTTGCATAGCGTTGCATTGAAGGAAATGAAAAACAATAGATAATAACGGTGCACTTAAACACTTAACCATAAACGTTGTAATTATAGGCAGTGCCTTCGAAGATGAGGTAGCAATCGTCGAACTTAAACTTTTTTCCACGAAGCACCTTGTATCGGGCATACGCCTTCCCCAACTGAAAACGCAAAACACAATAAGTTAGTATCATTCAAAACTTGGGATTAGTTTTACCTCTTGTTTAAATACTTACTCTTATAGCACCCGACATATTGGGTAAGGCTCCCCTTACGGCCTTTATTTCTCTTTTGAAAGCTTCACATTCGAAGAATATCTTCTCGAACCGTTCCTTGACTAGTTTCAAAGACCTTGAGTTACAATTTCCGTCTAACGCGACGAAAACGATGAATACACGGTTCCACAAGAATCCGATGTTTGATCAATGTCTTTTCCTAGATCTTCAAAGTGATTTTTGAGTGTCAACCAAGCTCTCGCAATGGCGCAATTCTCTTCGGAAGTGTAGGGAGTAGCCATGGTGTTTCCTTTTGTTTTTGCTCTTAGATGATAAATGAATGAGAATGAATGTGAAGGTTGAGAATTATGGTTTGGGTGAAGAAGGGGTGAGATATGGGTCTCTATTTATAGAAATTAACGACCCAACAGTCATTTTTTTGAATTTTTAACCGTTGCCCGACTCAACCACATTGGGTGAATTCAAAATTCACATTAACTGCTAAATGGGTCGTTACAGGATATATTAACAAAGTGACGACTCTTTCAGAGTAAAAGAGTTGTCTTCTGTTTTGTTTATTGGATGACGATGGGCAGCCCTAATATCTGATCTGCATCATCGGGTGTCAATGCCATCTCACCAAAAGGGAATTGGAATGTATGGGTTTCGCCGTAAAACCTCTCACTGAAATTTGATACTGCAACCTTGTCATATGCAATCACAGAGTTCACAACGGCAGTATACAGAGCAGAGTTTTCAATAATCTCTTTGACTCTTTCACATTTATCTTTTAGATCCCATAAAGACATTTTCACATAAGAAGATTGCCGCCAGAAAATGCGTACGGTATTCTTATGATCCTACAAAAGAAAAAACAAGTAAATATAAAAAAAAATAAAAGTTAACATCAACAAATCAAATATAAAAGCACAGTTGAGATTGTTACGATTTTTTCATAGATGGTACGAGCCCACGATCCGGGATATCCAAATAGAACTTCGCAGCTATCTCTAGGTTCTCCTCTTGCTTTCCCACCACGAAGACGTTCCAACTGCAAATGTTGGGGGGGAATGTGTCTCGTGCTCTCTGCAACTTCCTTTCCATCCTTCCGTCTCGACGGTTTCACATGCTCTTCCACTACCTCCTCATCACCACATTTACCACCAACACCCTTACCATCATTACCTTCGCCATCCTCCTCCTCATCATCATCATCATCACCACCTTTACCACCAACACCCTTACCATCATTACCTTCACCATCCTCCTCCTCCTCCTCATCATCATCATCATCATGAATCTCTTCTTGTTCCCTAACTTCTTCTTCTGTATCGCTTTCGGATGCAGATACAACAGGGGTGGAAGAATCAGACGAATTATTATCTGGGTCTCTTGGTTCGTTGATAGACAAGGGTACCTCATTCAGCCGTTTTCCTCGGAATGGACCGGCATTTAAGTATTTGGTATGTCGGGGAGGTTTGGAAGGAGGAGTGGGCATGTGTTTCTTGTCTTTCTTTTGACTACAATGGTACATACAAAAAAAAATGAACAAATAAGTTAAGTATTTCATGCTATCAGAACAAGGGTCGTCACTATATTCTTTAAAACATAAACGACTCTCAAATACTATATGACGACTCTGAGGGAAAAGGCGATGACCCTAAGCTCCAAAATTACGACTCTCGGTGAAATATGTGACGACCCTATCAATATTTTGGACAGAGTATGATATTTTTTGAACCGGGGGTCATCACATGTTAATATATATAGGTAACGACTCTAATCTAGGGCAATGACGACTCGAATACATCTATTGACGACACTTCCAATATTTGGGACAGTGAGGCTGTTCGTATTTCATCAAGGATCGTTACTAACTAAAAAAGGGTCGTTCAAAATGGGTCGTCAATGGAATCAATTACAGAGGTAATGACTCAAAGCTAGGGCAAAAAATTGTAGTAGCAGAATAAGGGTCGTTAACTTAAACATTATACAGGTTAACGATTTTTCATAGTGTATACATGCATTTGAAGAATCGTTAAGGTTTAACAAAATACAGAGTAATGACCCATTAACTGTAACTGAAAAAATCGGTTCCAATACTCAATTTCACATTCAAAACACAAGAAAAAATCAAAACAAAAGTGGGTTATAGTTTACTTACTTTCTAATCGGCGCCATTTCTTCTTCTAATTCTTCCCGGCTTGATATTTGCTTGGTTTTGAGATTAATCTTCAATTTGGGTTTCTCTACCAATTAGGGTTAGAAAACTTTCCTTTATACTCATTAGTTCGAGCCATTGTGTAGAAGAAGTTAATCGTCGATTAAAGTTTATTCGTAACGATTACGACGATGAATCGACGAAGAAAAAAAAAGGGTCGTCAATGGTGGAAGAGTGCTCGTGTGAGAGAGGGAGGGGAGAAAACTGATTTTGGTTTTAGAAAATGAATTGGGGCCTTATGTTTAGGGTTAATAGGTTAGTAGAAAGGGTATAATGGTATTTTCACCATTTTTTGGACTCTCCTTTAAAATTTGGAGTGGGTATAAAATTGGTGAGGCCCCTAACTGTTTTTTGGGGCCCCCAATTAAATCAGGCAAAAAAGGTGTTATATTCAAAATTAAGACCGGATATATGGGCATCCCTCGAGTACTTTAACTCGTATAATTTAATGTAAGATACATGTTTCAGCGATTTCGTTTTCATTGTGCACAAGTAAAAAGTCATTAAGAAACTACCCCTTCATTTTATTGCAAAGCCAAATTTTAATGCGTAAGTGTAACAAAAAATGATCATCATGTTTTTGCAGTTGAAACTGGAAGTGCAGCCACAAACATTAGCGATCTGTAAGCAAGCGGATAAGTTATCGACTTCCCAGTCTTTACCAACTAATGGCATATATATGAAATGCTCGACAAATCCTCAAACTTTGGATTTATGTTTTATAAATACAGTAACCATGATCCAATTTAGATTAATGATGTATAACCGACTTAAACAACTAAATTTGTGTCCTCTTTCATATTTTACCAACCAGCTACCAGTTCCTACTAAAGTTAGTATTTGGAAACAAATTGGAAATATTGTATGTGTGCTGAGGTACCGTTTAGGTATCCCCTTATTCCCTGATAATAGCGTATGTGTCTCGTGTAACAAGGATATGGATTGTTTTGGGGACCATGCCTTGCATTGTGCGAATGAGGTAGGTCTCAAGTATTGACAAGACCTTGTCCGTGACATCATTGCAGACATGTATTTTCGGGATGGGGTTCCGGCAAAAAAAAGGAAGTTGATTTAGGCTTCATGTCTAACGAGGGGAGTGGTTTGCTGCCGGATGATATTCTTATTTATAATTGGGATAACAGTCGTGATGTGTGCGTGGATGTTACTGGGGTTTCACCTTTCATTGGGGGAGGAGTTTGTGCTTTTCAGCCTGGTTTATCTTTGAGCAATGCGATTTCTCGCAAAAATAAGAAATATTTGGATAAATGTTTGGCTCAAGGTTATGGTTTTGGCGCATTGGCTTTTACGACTCTTAGTGATCTGGTTGGTTTATTGAGGAGATTACAAAACCACCTGTCTAGGTTCGACGCTAATGCTAAGAAATGTAATTTCTTTTTCCACAAATTAGGAATTGTTATTCAGAAAGGGATTGGAGCCTAGCTTGTTGCTAGGATTCCTTCCAGTTTCTTGTCTACAAAAATTATTTAAATCTTGTATCGTTCGAAAAGTTTTTGTTTCACGGACATTTTCACAATTGGAAACAAATTTCTAACAAACTAAATGCTAGATTTAAGTAGTTTAACAGAAAATTAATGACGTGTTGTTACTTTAAAAAAAGATTTTCTTCCCAAAATCGATATTTTGGAGGGGTCATGTAATATAATGACGTGTTATTACTTTTGAAAGAGATTTTCTTCACAAAATCGATATTTTGGAGGGGCCATGTAATATAAAATTGGAAAACTTGCTACACAATTGCCGTAATCTTGGGGTGACCAGTTGTATGTGGCTCCGCCGCTGCCAATAAACTTGGTTTTGATGCTTATAGCCTCTAATGGCTGACAGTTAAAGATTTTTAAAGTTTTTATATTCAAAATCCTTACAAAATATGTTGTTAACCGAGACTTTAAATTTAAAACCTTTTTAATGATGTCGTTTGCTTGCCAGTAGAAGGTTTCTTAGTGACCTTTCATCAGTCTGGTGATCTTTTTATTTTCTCTGACTAGATTGGTGATGTTGTATTTCAAAATGATTATCCATCTTAGAGCTTCTAGTGCTGCTCGACTGACTTCTTCATCCCTGCACCCGACTCTGATTTGAAGCCTTTTTTTTCTTTTCCAGTTGTTATACATATACCAATTCATGTTAAGTCAGTGTTTTGATCATAAACAGATAAAAAATTAAAGTTGAGACACTCATTCTCTATTTCCAAAGATGAGTTTCTGTTTTCCTTTAAGCTTCTAGTAGAGACATTCACTATTTTATGATCTTCCAAATGCTGAATGATTTGAGATCCCATGGCTAATGGGTCTGGTTTTTTCTTCTGTAATATCGTGTCACGACTTGCTTTCCGAAAACCAACAAATAGTGGCACAAATCACGTCCCCACTTTACAACTGGGAAAAATAGTCATTCCTTCTGAACCAGGTTCCAACCAGGTATCAAAGTTAACAGTAGACATAATAGCTCTATTTAGATTTAGGTTGCATTTAGCCCACACAACCTTGGAAAAACTACACTGCATGAACAAATGCTCTCTAGTCTTGATGAAGCTTCTACATAACTGACAGATAGGTCTCTAGTTTGAATAAACGTATCCATGTAACCACTCAAATGAAGGATGTTGGTGCTCATTTTCCAAGTGAACATTAGAATTCTAGGGATGATTTTTAACTTCCATGTGTTTTTAGTTATTCTATCTATCGGCTGAGAGTCCTTTTTGGTCAAGATGTCATACATAGATTTGACAGTAAAGATGTCATTGGGGTTATGATTCCATCTGAAACGTCTCTAGAGTTTGGTTTGGGAGTTATCTGGATAACAGAGTTGTAGTTGGTTTGGTTTAGGGTGGTTTTGAGCAAATGAAGGTTCCATGATTCGTTAAGCATGTAGTCACTAACCAATAGGGAGAGGGGAGTGATTGGGTCTAGAGACATCAAGGGTTCAGATCGAACTGGGAGCCAAATGTCCTTCCATATATCCACCTCCTGCCCATCTCCAACCTCCTAGGTACAATACTTCTGAAGGAGCTTAATACTTTTGTGAACACCTTTCCAGGCCTAAGAAGCACCCTCCGAGCAAGAAGAGTGGAAATAATTGGTATTAGGAAAGTATCTAGATTTCATAGTAGTGGCTCAAAGGGAATTAAACTGGTGGAAGAGTCTCCACCCATTTTCAGCTATGAGAGCAAGATTTCATGTTCTCATGTCTTTCAACCCATTTCCCCCATTTTCTTTGTGCTTACACAAACTTTTCCAGGCCCTTTGATAAAAGACTTTTTTGTCTCTATCTTTTCCCCACCATAAATCCCTCACTAACACAGAGATACAGGTAGACATAATATAAACATGCATAAATTCAAAGACTGTCTTAGCCATGACATTCCTTCCAGTAGAGGAAAGATGTATACCCCGCCAATCCTTCCATCTATTCTCTAAGTTGTCAAGAATATTTTCAAATCTTTTAACCTCAGATCTATTAGTGAAAAGAGGAGCTCCTAGATATTTATCATGGATAGAGATACGTTGAACATCCATGATGTTAATGATGTCTTTACATAGACCTGGAGAATTTTTGGAAGTGGAAAAGATAACAGACTTATGAAAATTAATCATTTGTCCAGAAGTATCACCATAGGCAGATAGAGTATCCTTAAGGATTTTACTTTGAGTGATGGAAGCTTTACAAAAAATTAGACAATCATTTGCGAAGAGCAAATGACTAATTGAAGGATTTTTGGTGGATATTTTGAAGTCGTAAATGAGACCCACATATTCAACATGAAAAAGAGTCATAGAAAGGGATTTCATACAGAGAATGTAAAGATAGGGTGGTAAAGGATCTCCCTGTCTTAAGCCCCTAGTATGTTTGAAAAAAGGATAAGGACTACCATCTAACATGATGGCAGAAGAAGAGGTACTGATGTGTTGGAAAATTATATTACACCAGTGTTTGTTGAATCCCATTCTTTCCAAAACAACAATGAGGAAACTCCACTCCACCCTATCAAAGGCCTTGGCCATATCGATTTTCAGACCCATTGATCTCATTCTACTCCCTTTTTTTTTTCTCATGAAGTGGATTGTTCCATGAGCAATAAGAAAATTATCAGAAATCAACCTTAGATTAACAAATGTTGATTGGGAAGGGGAAATGAGGTTAGGCAGAAGATTTTGTAATCTTCTGGCAATGTCCTTAGAGATGATTTTGTATATGATGTTGCATAAACTGATAGGCCTGTAGTTTCCAGCACAGGTAGGGTGTTGAACTTTTGGAATAAGGGGAATATAGGTCTTGCTCATGCTTTTGAGGATGTGACTAGTAGAGAAAAAAAGATTTGACTGTGTTGAGGATATCGTTGCTAACCAGGTTCTTTTGAAATAAGTAAGCGGGAAAGCCATCAGGGCCAGAGCTAGCATTTGGCGGCATATCAAAGAGAGCTTCTTTTTCTTCCTCAATGATAGGACATAGATTCAGCTTGTCATTAATTATCTTCTTGAATAATGCTAGTAGGAATGATATTTACAATATCCCAGTTGATGGTTGGGTTAGAGAAGGAAAGAAGATTTTCAAAGTGAGAGATAAGGCAGGTACTAAGATTGCTTTTACCTTCAGCCCAATTGTTGTCAGCATCACAGAAACCATATATATTATATCTCATATTCCTAATAGTGGCATTCAGGTTGGAATAACTAGTATTTTATCTCCCAGAGCTATAAATTTCTTTTTTCCTTTAATTTTTAAGAGTTCCTCTTCATAATGATAAAGCTTGATAAGATCAACTTTGTTTTTGGTGAGGAGAGGATCACTGAGATTATTAGAGTTATCAGCTAGAGGATTATTTATGGTGGTTTGGAGAGAGTGGATGTTGGTTTGAATGTGACCAAAATGATGTTTGTTCCATAGTTTAACATCCTCCCTAACTAGTTTCTCATAAAATTTGAAGGCATGAGAGCCATTCTTATCAGTTTTTCCAGGTGTTTTTGATAATTTCCCTACAACTCTGCTCTTCTAGGAATAGCTCAAAGAATTTAAAAGGTTTTAAAGTTGTTATAATTCTGGCTTAAGAGTTTAGGGAAATAGGAGAATGGTTTGAACATATTGTAGGGGGATGAGTTAAAAGAGCATTGGGGAAATAGAAGACCATTTAGAGTTAGATAAACCTCCGTCAAGTCTATCTTCATTTGGGTTGGCCTCTTGGTTGTTTGACCAAGTATAGGCGAACCCATTGAAACCAACGTATAACATTCCTGCTATGCCGAACATATTATAGAATTTACTAACATGAGATTTATTGGTGAAACCATATCAGAACAAATTATGGTGTCAACAACTAAAGTTGACACACCAAAAAAAGGAATCCAAGAACAAGTCGGTTTCCAAAAACTGAAATCAGAACAAATGCTAATTCAAAAAACACATGAATCCTACCTAGTACATTGCCTAGTTTTGCAGAGTAAATAATTCATGCTTTGGTTACTGGTTTATAAAAAGAGTAAAAATATCAAACAAACATGGATGCGATTAAAAGAGTAAAAGATTAAAATTCATACCCTGGTTACCAGTTTTGCCGCAAGCAACCATAAGACCTCTCTTGAACTTTCCAGTGAGAAAAATAACATCAAGAATTAACATCGGACGGTAGTAAGTGTTACAACCAGTAATGGAAGCTTCAAAAGATAGTAAAAACCTTTTGAACTGTCGCGTTTCACTATCATACTCAAACTTGACGATACTTTCAGGATTATAACGTTTAATGGAATCTTCGTACCAAACAAAGTCTGAATATGACTTGATGTTATCATCCAAAAGATACTGTTTAGTGGATTGTAGACCATGGTATGCCCGACTATACATGAGCTCAACTCCATATTCCAGATGGAGTAAATCTCTAACATCAGTCGCAATCTTCTTCTTCTTTGATGCTCGTAAATCATCTATTAAGATTTTCTTCACAAACGACATCCCCATTCTAACTTTTGATGGATCTGAATAAGCTAAATCATATGTACGCTTGGCATTATATCTCTTGCACTGAAACACACAACTAATATTGGCAAAGAGAGAGGCATGAAACCTCCAGGGACAACTATGCCATTTCTTGAATTTGCACTGCACGAGATATCGTTTTTGGCCACTCTTAAGTATTTCAATTTTGTAACCACTATGAATTTCATACCTTGTAACAGCATCACGAACTTCTTCAGCACCTCATTCAAACAACTTCCCCACTCCACTTAAGATATTGACCCAAGCATCATACTTCTTTGGAACCATTTTGATCAAACATGAATCATTGGTGGCGTCTTCTACGACATCTACCTCGTCGTTTGAAATACAACTTGATGATGACAAAGAAGCGGCATAAGAAGAAGAAGTACAATCAACACAAAACCTTAATAATTGGATTGAAAACTTCAACACGTCAAGCCCTTTCGTGCTAAGTAGTGAATTAAAAACCTCAAATCTAAATCGCGATTAATGATATTAGACCTTTCATCTACAATGTAACCAAACAGTATGAGGTCTTCAAGAAGATAAGGACAATTATGTTTGACCAAACTTATCTTCTCGCTGACAGTAGTTGATGCCGAAACAGGATATGAAACGCTGAGGTTGTAAAATTCAAACTCCGCAACCACTATCTTTGGCCTGCAATAACCATAACAGATTAAGAACTCAAAAAAAAAAGAAATAACACATTCCGAAAACATGGTGTGTCCTTATTGTGGTATCAAACAACCTAAGTTGACACCATAAAAACACTGGAATACATTCAGAAACATGTCGTGTCTAGACTGTGGTATCAACAACCAAAGTTGACGCCATAAAAACACTGGAATACATTCAGTGACATGTTGTGACCAAAATTTGCTATCAACAACCAAAGTTGACACCATAATCTGGAACCCAAATAACATGTATTATAGTCTCCAAAAGTACAACTTCAGTACAAAAAAACAACCTAAACTAAACTAAGCTATAAATTCAATTATGTCGCACTTCACTCGGGGGATACACCCCCTCGTGAGAGATATATAAATTGTAAATGTGAAAAACAAAATAAAAGCTCAATAATCATAACTGCATAATGATTACTCTGCATCCTCCCCAGATATGTCAACATTCATCAACATAAGCATAATTTCATATCAAAACTGATTCATCTAATTCAGCATTCTGCCAAATATGTTTATCTTCATCAAAAATTAACATAATTCATATCACAAACTGATTCATCGACCTATATTATGCTAAAATTTTGGAATTATTAACATAAAATTGATTCATGAGTTGATCTAAGCTGAACACATAAAAAAACAAAAATTCAAATCAAAACCTAAAATGAAACTTAAATCGTACTTGTTTAAGAGATGAATCACGATCTCGAGTTCAAATAATATCGAAACCAACTAATAAATCTAATAGATTCAACACAAAATCAGACTTCCCAAAAATTCATGACCTCTACAACAAAAAATAGGAGTAAAAACAAATTAAACATCATTCTGAAGATAAAAAAAAAATACGAATCAACATCCAAATATCACATACATCTCTACGAATCTTCAATCAGGAATCAACATTACCAATTCGTTAAAAATGGAATAAAAAATCAGATCTCGTTAATTCTTTTGGTTAATACGAATGAAGAAACAAAGAGAGATCTCATAATTCAGATGGTTAATACAAGATGATGATGATGAAGAAGAAGAATGATAAGATTGATTCCTAGTTTATCCGTTGATTTCAATTCTGACAAAATTTCACGATTTTGTTCTTCTCAATCTCTTTCGGTCTCTCTCTATCTCTTTTTCTTTCTGTTTAAAAGAATAACATATTTTTTATTTGTCATACATATATACTGGGGTAGATATGGTAAGTGGAAAAAACGAAAATAGACCCTATTAGTCTTATAGATGGAGAGAGATATTATTATTGTATGATAAGGGTATTTATGAAGCCCAACAAGAAGGAGGGTATTTATTCAATTTCCACATAGTATAAAGTGGAAAAGAAAAAACTGATAACTTCACCAACATACAGCGAGGGTAAATTTGGAAAGAATAATTAAATGGATTTCATGTTAAATAGCGACGAGGGGTATGATTATGGTTGATAAGGGTATTTATGAAGGCCCACCGAATGTACGGGTACTTATTCAATTTCCACTTTATTTTATTCGGCCCCATCAATTTGGAGCAGACCCAGACCTCACGACTTCACAAATTGGAAGATACCTTGAATTTTCATCAAAATGCGATCTACTGCAATACTGTACTTACTGGTGACACAGTGCAAGTGTTGGCTTCCACCAACCATCCATCTCTATAATGTTAAAGCAGTGTTGGAAGTTAAACCAAGATATTGTGAAATTTGGTTTTGGAAATCGAGTTTACTTGAGAAACAAGGTATTTGGTTCTAGAGAGTTCTAGAAGAGTTCTATTTTAGAGTTTGGTTTATGTTAGGAAAGTATCTTTGTAAGGAAAGTGCTTTGAGTGGTCGTCAAATTTGTGAACAATATGAATAGGTTGTTGAGCCATGAGAGTTTGTACACCGAATTGATTATCAATGTAGTTTTTCTTGCTTCCGCGTTTGTGCTCTCCTCTCTTGCTTGATCCTACATTTGGTATCAGAGCAAGGTGAGAGGAAGTGAGAGGAGAGGGAGAAAAAATTGAAGAAATCTTCTATTTTCGGTGTTAGAGAATTCATGGTTCTTTGTTTGTTTTTACTGTGTTAAGCGTGAGGTCGGAAAAAAAAAAATTCAACAGGTTAGGGTTAATGTAGCTGCTGGGTCTATGAGGGTATGTTGTGGGCTTAACAAAAGTTATGCAATATGTTGAGATTGAATTGTTGTTGTTGAGTTCGAAGAGAATGAAGTACAAGCCGTGAAGAAGTTCGATCTAAAATTGAAGAACTGATGACTAAATCAAGTCCAGCCGTTTTATAAAGGAAACTGCCGGGTAAGAAAGTCCAACCGTTTGGAAATTACCGGGTAAGAAAGTTCAACCGTTTTACAAAACAAAACAAACGGTTGGGTAACTTAATATTCCAACTTCAAGGTAGTCATCGATGATTGTGAAGGTTGTTACAGATTTGAAGTTGTGGAAAGAATTGATGCTGCGAGAACAAAGAGGAACTTCGGAAGCTTGGGTTTGTTGTATAAACTCAAAGTTGCAGAGAAGGGCAGTTGGAAGATGCAACTGCATGCTAGGGAAAATAAGGTTGTTACATAGAGAAACTCAGAAAGAAGGAGTGATATAAGTGGTTCTGATGGTTATGTTCGAGGTACTGAGAAGGAGTACTGTCATCGTTAAATAAAAGATTGTTGGTCGAGAAAAATCAGTTGAAGACTGATTCTGATAACGTGAGATATAGTAGTTGCTGTGAAAGGTGTTGTTGCAGAGAACAAGGGTTGTTGTGGCAGAGCATTGGTTAATTTTAGAAGGTGAAGAAGCTTTGGGTGAGTGGTTGTTTCGAAGGGTTAAGTTATGGATTCAAAATAAACGCAACAGAAGATCAAAGTTGGTATTGCAGATGGGAAAGCCTGGTACAATTTGATTAAGTTGATCGAATTCAAAGACTTAGAATGACAAGGAATGTTGGATGGGTATGTTTGAGCTTAAGGGAGGATGACATGTTGGAGTTTAAGCTCAAACATGTTGGAAACCGTGAAGTATGGTTGAAGAGTTTGTGAGAAAAACTTGGAGCACCTAAAAAGTATGGCAGAATTGTAAAAAAGTGACGCTTGTGGCCGAAGCGTGACAAGATTGTGAAACAAAGAAGTGTGAGAGTTTCGGCTTTAAAAAGCGTGAATGGAACAAAGAAGAAAAGAGAAGAAGAAACAACAGTAAGGTTGTGAAGAAAGAGAAGTAATCACCAGGAGGTGATAAGAGAGTGAAGTTCAACAAGAGGTAGGTAAGTGAAGCCTATGAGTTATGTGAAGTAAGTAAAGTAATCCCAGTGTGGGATTTAAATAGAGAAATGAAGCAATTCCAGTGTGGAATATGAAGAATGAGGTAGAGCTATAATGCTCTGTGTGGAAATCCTACCTGTAAAGTAGGTTACAAATTGCGAGGTTGAGCTACAATGCTCAGTAAAAAAAGTAGAAGATGAGCTGCAATGCTCGGTGATGAGTTACAGAATTTGGTTTCGTGTTTGGCTAGCATTTAAGGGTTAGTTAAGAATATCTTGGTTTAAGGGAGGATGTTGGGAGTTAAACCAAGAAATTGTGAAGTTTGGTTTTGGAAATCGAGTTTACTTGAGAAACAAGGTATTTTGGTTCTTGAGAGTTCTAGAAGAGTTCTATTTTAGAGTTTGGTTTATGTTAGGAAAGTGTCTTTGTTTAGAGTTTGATCTTTGTTAGGAAAGTGCTTTGAGTGGTCGTCAAGTTTGTGAACAATATGAATAGGTTGTTGAGCCATGAGAGTTTGTACACCGAATTGATTATCAATGTAGTCTTTTTTGCTTCCGCATTTGTGCTCTCCTCTCTTGCTCGATCCTACAAGCAGGAACAACATATCTAGATCTTTAACAAAATTTGCATGACCTACCTCATATGCAGTTAAGAAAAAAGAAATTGTGAATTTTGTGTGCGACCAAAGAGGATATCAGAGTCATGGAATTGTCCCCATTTTGTACCATAACAACATGACAGATTACATATCTAACTATTCTAGTGCTCAAACTTCAGAGAGAGATGTAGGGTAGCTAGCTAGGGTTACTTAGTTCTAGTAGGTTTATGAAACCCTACCAACTTGCTCAATCAAACACTTTTCGAAGTTCCAAATTTGGGTGATAATAATATGGATGTCAAGCAAGCTTGACTACTGACTTTATCATCCTCCCCAAGGATTTTCAAGGTTTGTCACTCTTAGCTAGGTGGATATGGATGTTCGGCGTGAGACGTCGGCTTTGAGGGAGGATCTCCACATACTTCTATTTTCACACTATTTTATTTGTGAATAAAAATTAAACGGTAAAGCTAATATTTTGGGATAACATCATCATCTACTACTTTGAAAATGAGAATTTGGAAATCAACTGATTTTTAATCATTGAAATTAAGATTAGGATATAGTGGTGTTATATGTTCGGAATATGCTCATTTTCGGTAAGTATGTAAGGCTTTGTAAAAGGAATATAAGCCATTTTTTATTTTATTTTTGTAAATAAAGTTTCATCGAAAGGACTAAAATGCTGAAGAGGTTATAAAAGAAGTAGAGCCGTCTTAGTATTGAGGCAGTTAGGCTGGCACTCATACATTGAGTTTTTGTCTGATACATAAAGAAGGATTGTCTTCCCAATCCAAAATGCATCCAAAATAAGTTATATTTCCATGCCTGCTTTGGTAAAGAGTCTGCTACCTAATTTCATGTTCTTTTAACAGAATTAAACCTAGAAAAATAGGACAATAGTTTATTTTATGCTGCCATGAGATAGGAGATTCCTTCCCACTCAAAACATCAACCGGTTTCTTGCAGTCTCCCATTCAAAGCCAATTTCTTTTCTAAATATTCCCTGGTGGATTTTTAAGCACCAATGATTTTAATATAGATCGAACGAGAAGGTGTGCTCATATCGGAAGAAAAAAAAAAGGTGTTAGAGCAGGACCATTCCCAACCTATGTTTTATTGGCCATTGGGATGAACAGAAGGTAAAATGGGGGTATAAAATAGGATTGATGGGACAAATAAAAGACTGGAAACGGGATTTGATTCCAACAGTTGTATTATAAACTATATTTAAGGTGTAAAAGTACGGTAGTGGCTTGAAAGAACGGTTACCAAAATAATCCTGTAAATATGTAAAAGTAAAAGCGAAAAACAATTCAATGCCATCCAAGCTAAATGAAAGTGATATTCCTAAATACATATTTCCTGATCATACTTCCATTCACTCTGTACAAAGTGACCAGTGATATTCCTAGATACTACTTCCATTCACTCTGTGCAAAGTGACCTTCTGTTGATTATAGGTATATTCGTTTCTTCTTTCTTAGCCTAACGGAACACCATTGTAAGTATTAAAAGGCAAAATGTAAAGACTTAGTTCGCCAATATAACTGTTTGGTTATCATATGGTATCAAAAAGATGTTGATTTATAAGTAAAACATTTAGAGGTTGTTCTATTGGATCATGTAGTTATTTCGTGAAGTACTGAATAAACCGTCGCTGATTTGCATCTGTCCGAGTGAGGGACTAAGTCTCAGTAAAGATGCGTTGTTGCCTCTTCACTTCATATGAGTAGGACAGTCTAACTTGTTAGAAGAATCCTCTTCTGTTCAAGTTGTTAGTTCCCCCTACTGGTATGTTGCATCCATTGCGATCCAATTTCATCCATCACTAACCACACAACCTCCGGGATTGAATTGTCACTTGCCAATTTCTATAACTCACGACTTATTTCCTACCAACCTGACGACATCTTGACCTTGAACCAAGTGGCAGAGGCCTAGTTTAGCATGCAACCTACAACTATGTATACCACGGAGCTCTACTCTACGTTCATCTCTGGATTGGTTATTTTGCCTGCATGGCTTGCAACACACCTACAAGGGGTATCCTTGTTTCGACCACCAATGCAACCAATGTTAAATGCAAATGTGATCCTAATCGCTGGATGCTACGTGAAATACAACTCCAAACAAACAGAACCGAAAATAAATTAATAACCAGTAAGGAATAGACAGCTAAGGTACCATTTGTTTTATGTGTTCCTTAACCAACAGAGTAAAGTTTGGATCAACGAATGAACTTCTTATCAGGATTAGATAAGCAATTGAGCATCATTTAACCAGTAATATTTTATTCTTCTAGCCGATTAAATACTTCTATCCATATTTGTAAGTAACAGTTCTACTGTACATTACACTATAGACACCTCAGAGCGAATCAGATATGATTTACAAGTTGGTTTCAAGAAATGCTAAGATAGCCAAACCTGCAATCCAAACATCATCATCCAAAACATGCTCTGCAGGAGAGTGACTAATTCCTCCGCGACAACGGACGAACAGCATGCCAACCTGTTCCATATGAATAGCAACGTCTAATTTTATTCAAGAAAGTAGAATATGTGGTGCTAAGTAATGAAAAACCCTCTGCCACCTGGTGGAAATGTCAGACTTAAAATGATTTGTCGTAGACATCTAAACATAAGTTTTTGAACAAAACAAACCTTAGTTAGATGAGACATAGCCATTGCATCATGTCCCGCTCCACTCATCAACACAGGCACTTTATCTTGAATCTCACCTGCGACTCTCTTTAGTGCAGAATTAGCTGCCGACTTCAGCTCTGAACTTAGTCCAGGATCGCACTTCACTGCCTCTGCATCATGCTGAAACATCCAAAACAAGTTCATCTTAGGGGACACGTCACAAGCACCAAAAAGAACACAAAACAAAATAGAAGGTATTTCAAACGAATCAGACCTTGCGTTCAATGATGCAAGAAACAGATCGTCGCTCGCAGGTTTGATACATCCGGTTAGAAATTTCGAAAATAATAGCCTCGCGTGCCATATCATCCATCGTTCTTAAGTCCACAGTGAAGGTCACCTGCAACGATTAAAGTTATGTTGAACGAAAGTTTTATAATAGAAAAAAAGAAAGACGAGCTAGACTGGTAAGTTTTGATTATTTGCCTGGCCTGGGATGACATTACTTGCACCTGGCCAGCTGGATATTTCTCCTACTGTACAAACAAGGGATCCTGCAAGCGACTCTGCTGCAAAACCATTGCAATGTTTGTCATAAGATATGAAATCTGCAGGATTTTTACACATAGTTTCCAACAGTACAATCAGTTCAGCAGCAGCAGTCATTGGATCCTGACGCATAGACATTGGGACTGTTCCAGCATGCCCTTGTGAACCTCTTACAGTCACCTGTAAATTAAAATTACATTATGAAAATTAAGTTCAATAATCGAAGGCATTTGACCATGATTGCTGAACTAATAGTCGAGGATTAAAACTTGCGAGGAATACTTTTAGTTTTTACACTTGTATCCCAATCTAAGCCATTTCAGGTCAGCATTAATGCGGAAAAAGTAAGATGTGTATTTTTTAGTGTTGACTGAAACCCTACATGTTGAAGGATTTTCATTGTATTTTATAAATTACTAGTTCAACATAAGCATTCCATCCGAGCTGTCATAGAACATATAGCCTAAGAAGCTGACCCAACATTAAAAAGGATCTCAGCTATCTATGGAAACACAGCATGGGAAGAATGAAATTTGAACAACAAAAACTGAGAGCAATAGAAGAGCTCTGTTTCTCAAAAGCTAATGGTAATGATAATTGCACCTAGTACATGAATTACAGAGAAAATATTACCATATGATTGGTCTAAACTGGAACCATTATGGCCTAAAGATTAGCTTGAAGAAGCTTCGGGACTTACTTGAAAAAGCTCCTAGTTTATTCATGCCAAACATCGTTGTTACTTTACGTGTACTGGGTCCTTTAGTAAGCTGAGTTGGATGAGAAAAGAACAATTACAGGTTTTGTGAAGGATGACAAAATACCTTCAGTCGTGTCTGCCCAGCAATGCCTTTTACCACTCCAAGAGGAAGACCAACTGATTCCAGGACAGGGCCTTGTTCAATATGAACCTTTGGCACGTACAAACAAAATGTAGAGAGAAGTTTAGAGGCATGACCCATAAAGCCATAAGGTACCCATATTCAGGCATTTAGCAACTAGACTTTCAAAGCATGACCATCATACTCGGGAAAAGAGTACCTCAATGTAACCCCAGACTGATTGTGGGTCATACTTCAGCTGAAGGTAACTTTCCTCGGTAGCATCAAAAGAGTTTTCCTTAAGAACATCTTGCACTGTTACACCACTGAATATAGTTTACGCATCATATATATTGAGAAAAAACAAACAATACCACTAAAATTACATATGAAGAAGTTTCTGGGGGCACCTTTTATCTGATATCAGCAAAGCTGAGGCTGGTCGAGTCCCAGATATAGCAGCACTTCCTAAGAAGGTAGACTGGAACCTAACACCTTCCTCATCTGAAAAGGCAATCACCTGCAATTTACAAGCAAAAAAGTTAGCATAAGGTTGAAGTTGAACTTGTTAAAAAAATTCAGAGATAAACTGCAAAGACTGACCTCAACTGGTCTCTTAAGATTCCCTAGCTTCCCTCTGATCTTTAAAACCTTTAAGGCAGACACTGCACAAACTATACCTAACGGCCCATCAAAAATTCCTGCATCAATGACAGTGTCCTGTTTGAAGCAGAGAATAACTGTCAAGCCCCAGGACCTATGCCTATACACAATGGATCTAATTGACGGTATAATATAATGGAAAAAAGTTAAGCAGTAAATCACCAAATGGGAACCAATCAATAAAGCTTCAGCATGACTGTTCATTCCATCTGCCCGACCATGTACATTTCCCATCTGGTCCACCCACCTGGAAATTAATGCCAATGTAAGACAAGATTCCAGAACACTGAGCAAAAACCACAAGACAATAAGAGGTACAGAAATCTGACGTTCTTAAACCCGCATCATCCATCCAGCTTTGAACAAGATTGATAGCTTTTTGAGAAGCGGGACTCATGAATGTCCGCTCAAGATGACCGTCAGCATCACTGACCTTTATCAGAAGAAAAAAGACCAGTACAAGAGTGTTTATTAACTCAATGAAGAACTTCAAAAACAGTTGTGGAAGCCCTAATGCTTCCTTAAAAAACTTCAAAAACCAAAAGATAGAAAATAACGAAAAGCATTGCTGGAATTATCCAGCAAGACAACTAGACAATCTTGATATAAGAAACCACCAAAAGAAACACGAAGCTTTTACTAGATATGGCTCACTTAATCCCCAGAACAGTAACAAGATACTATAGAAGACCATTCTGACGTAAGTTTTCTCCAAAACAATGACTCGTAACGATTATGTATCTACTCCTGTTTCCCCATCAAATAGACTGAAACTTACACATTATGAAGTTGCATTATTGGTATTAAGGGTGGCGTCGTTTTCTCATGGTTATAACTCACAGAAATTACTCTCCTCGATTTAGTTTTAAGACAACAAATAAGTGGGATAAATTGTGGATAATTTGAGTAATGGTAGATACACTTGATACTCAAGATGCCTCCATCTGGGATGGTACAGATGGACTGTTATATTTCCAAGATTAGAAGTCTCGATCACCCATTTCTCAAGACTGATTCAGTTCACTGCTTCACGTGTTTTATACATGATATTCCAATGGGTTCAGAAATGAACATAGGTGCACACGTGCTGTATTATGTGGTTCAACTTAGATGCTCCAATTAATCTTTTACGAACAAGGCACCCTATTATATGCTTGTGAACCAAAACAATTAGTTAAAATTATATTAGTAAAGTATATACCTGGATTAAGAAACTATATTTTCGGAAGGAACTCAAGCTCTTGAATCCTACAAATGTTATATCAGACATTGGCATGTCATCTATACAGCATAAGAAAGTCAATAAAAAAAATGTAGATTCTTCTAGTGCAGCCATAAATTTAGGAAAGGTTGCTTCATTAAGCGACAAACTAGTTGCAACATAAAAGGTTTTTTAAGGTTAACAAATCTTCTAAATGTGAAAAAAGACACATGTTTGTTAGCAATTGAGACAGCTTCAAGTAGAGAGTCTCCGAAATGAAACACGCCAAAGAAATCAGCAAGATGCACAAATGGATCAAGACAGCAAGAACACACTCAAAGACATTTGCAGAAACAAAGACTATCTTATGCTATACAAGATTTCAGTATGTATGTAGCCGGATGGTTGGGATGATGAACTGACATGACAAGTGGCAAGGCTTACATCTCTATCATTGCAACAATAAAACTCTAATGTGAATGTGATGAAACGAATGCTGTTCCATTTCATGCATGCATAAGAACTGGAAGGACATTCAAATTTGCTTCTTGATTTCCAAAGTTTTTCCCACATGCAAGAACCCCAATATTAATTTCTAGGACTATAAACAAAGTAGTTTGACAACCCAGCTATCACCATTCAATCCATCCAATTAATTGAATCAAAAACATGTTAACATGAACCAAGTACACCAATAATTCAGAGGCAAAGACAAGTTAACCTTCATTTCATACTTCTCCTAACTCATTAAGTCTTGCTACTGCTTCTTCTCTAAGAACATCTGGAAACAATTCTTTTCCTATTTCTTCTTCTTCTTCTTCTTTTCCCATCTCCAAACCTACACAAATAATCATCTTATCATATCTGAATAAATCCAATATTTTACAAGAAATCCAGCATCAGTAGCAATTTGTTTAATTTCCAAAATCAATCACCAAATTCACAGCGTCCAACATCTCCAAGAAATTACTAATTTATCATATTACAAAAAATGAAACTAATTTTTGTTCTCTTAACTAATCTAGATATATATATATAGAGAGAGAGAGAGATTATAAAAAATCAAATCAGAAACATTGAAAGTGATCACATGTATAATGTTTACCAACACCAGAGGTGGGGTTTGAAATAGAAGTGAAGGAAATAAAACCAAAGACGTATCTGTAGAGAAAGAGAGAGTGAATACCAGTAATGGAAAAAACTGTGGAAGGAAGTATGAATAATAAGAAGAAGAATATGAAAGAAACTCTGATGACAAACATTATTGTTTCTTGATGTTTAGAGATTGGAAGAAGTAGTAAGTTAGGGTTTATTTTTGGAGAGGAAACTCAATAGATTCCTTCCAGTGATGATGATGACGATGAATGAGTGGATTGTTATGGAAAGTGGAATTACAAATGAACTCACTACTAATATGCGCCTCTCATCTCATTTTGCTGATTTGTTTGTTTTCTCGTTTCCTACCTAGCGCAAGTGTAAGCATGTTGGACATTACTACACTACTTTACTTTACGTGTATTTTATTTTATATAATGGTCATTTGTTATTTCACGTACTGCCCATCCTATATTCTAACAAAAAATAAAAATAAATGATGATTTGTTTTATCCTCTCAAACTCTCCAATCGGTCGTTGTTGCTGAGTCGACCCGTTTTCTAAATTCTTTCTTACCCGCTTCTTCTATGTATCGAAAATGATTCTTTCTTATAGGGGCGTTGTGAAGCGTGCCTTATTTTTTGAAACCTATTACATTCCAATAAAGGGCTTCACTAATAAGATAAAAACGGGCCACTCGTTAGTAATTTTAAAAACTTTTTATCTAAAATATTTTTATAATGGTTAAATCGTCCTCATTTATTTAGTGTTAATCATTTAATTAGGTTAGATAATTTAATTTTTAGATTAAACTACTCACGGTGATTTATCATTAATCCAACTAACCTAAACTCTGTTTTTATTCTTTTGGATTATGGATCGGACGAAAACAAATTTTCCGACCATCGACATATTCTTTTGCTACTTACGGCTAGGAAACAAAGAGCTCCTAGCCGTAACTGATTCAAAGGGTGATTACGGTTAGGTGTTTATGAAACCCAGCCGTAACTGAAGTATTTTCCATTTACCTTTTTTCTTTTTAGTTCACGACAAACAGCTATTGTTGTTGTTGCTCCATCCATGGATTTTATCGGTAATTTCAACAAGAAAGGGGATTTTTAAGAAGCTAATAACATCATTAGGTATTGGATTGAGTTGGCTGCTGCTATTGCCATTGGTTATTGATCATAATCATAATCCAATGATGATTATTTTCGTGAATAGATTTCGAGCTTTAGAGAATAGAAGACTTTTCGTGAGTAGATTTCGAGCTTTAGCGAATAGAAGACTCTCGTTGCTTGTGATACGAAATTTAACAAATGGTGTTAGGTGCTGCCATTATCGCGATGGTACTTAACGGAAGTAAAAAGAGTTGTTGGTTGTTGTTAAGAGGTATCGGAAACAAGAAACAGACTAATGATCTAAAGAAGACGCACAGGGAAGCAGGGGAAGAAAGTTCGTATTTATTGCATTTACAACTTCGATGATGGTTGAATGCACATCGGTATTACAAGCTCTCTTTTTTTTTTTTTTTTTTTTTTGCAATGCCTTGAAAATGTTGCGTGATTTAGTGTATGTACAATTTTTTTCTATGAGCATTAGCTCGTGAATATCATTTGATTACAAAAGCGGGAAACTTGTAATGGTAACATACTGTCTTATGTATCGTTGTGATCATTTGATCGCATAATGATAACACATGCGGAAAAGAAATAAAAAGAAAAGCAAATCTTGTGTACACTAAAGACTGTTTCTTGGCTGTTGTGGTTGAATATTTCTAGAGTCTAGACCGGGTATACGTCAAGAACTGCGATGATAATCCTGTTCAAAGTGTATGAACAACTGAAATCTCTCCACCTGCAACAATTGATAAATGAGTCAGTACGACGAAGTTTAGATTTAATAATACTGTTTCTGACAAGCATAAGTTCTAATAGAGAGAATTGAGCTCAACCCGTAATGGTTAGGATAATCAAAATCGAACCCAACAGTAGTCGACTACGGTAGGTTTTGAAAAACCTAAACCCAACCGTAAAGAGACTTGCAAAAATAAAGAAATTCCAGGATTATTTATGGCTAGAACACCTAACGGTAAATTCACATACAAAGCAAATATCTAACAAATTTATGGTTAGGAGATCTTTAGGAAATGATGTGATCTAATATCTAGAGCTAGCTTTTGTAATCTTAAAACTCGAAGAGCCAGTAAGTCGGCAAGACATTTTTGTCTAGCAAAAGTTATTCTCTTGCTCCACTATTTTGGGTTAACTGCAACCTCCATCGGCTAATTATGCTCTTCTAGTGCTGATATCCATTCTAATATGCTTGAATCTTTGCGACAGTATCTTCTGTGCACTTATAGTTAATTAGTAAGCTCCACCATGAGTCAACCTCCAACATCATAGAGTACAGCAGTGATGGTGGAAAAGATATGAAGAGTCAAAGGAAAACATGCTGGCTTAGCATCATTTATTTCTAAAACTTCAGTCACTTTGTTTGGTTATTTATTCTTCTCCTACGGGCAGAACTCTGACATATTCAGGCCTGGTACCATTATCAGAAACAAAATTATATTGGTCAACATAGCATGGGCTAATGATCCATACAACATCCTGAAGAGGTCGATATCTACCAGGGGTATATCTTCTACAGGGTAGATATTTTGTACATGTATCGATGATATTTTACATCCATGTGAAACAAATTTATACAAAAATCTAACATATCAAAATCACATAAGGAAACGAAATCCTTACCGAAAGCTTAGAAATGTAAACTGAAATAAATTTTGGTCCTAGACCCAAAACTCTTACTTTTGTTACCAAGGTATGGAAAGGAAGATCGGAAAACATCAAACAAAACAAAAACTGAGTCCATTAAATCAACACATTTTTGCAATGCTAGGACTAGTTTTAACTGATGCGCTACCATAAGCATCACAAACATCTTGGCATCCATTCTTGCCCACTCAGTCACTCACTACACCACATCAACAGCCAAGATCCGTGAGAGCCCTCACTCAACTAGCACTTATAGGGTTGTTATAACTTAAAAGACACTGTCAGGAAGTGGATTTTAGAGACATTAAACAAAATATGCCTCTCAATTCAACCAAATTAAGGTGAAATAAATGAAAACTTGCAAACGAAAGAAAAGTATGCAAACTCGACAAAATAAAATAAGATGAAGAACCCAAAACATATCAAAAAGAATTCAAGAGATGTATATACACACCTGGCTCTTTTGGAGCATCGCCCGCAAGAAAATTTTGTCACGCGCATCCTCAAATTACCTATTTTTCGTATTCCCTTCTAATGCTTAACCCTTGTACAAACATCATTAACATTGGATGCTAGTTAGAGATTATACAACTTAAGAACTGGTCTTTTTTCGTGCCTTGCTCAGGTCCCTCTGCTTATGGATAACATAGCTGCAATAAGCATGAGACCTATTATATAATGATCTATTTTTTCAATAAAAGTAAAATGTTATACAATGATCTGCAGATGCTTATTAATCCCAGATAAACTTGTAGCTCTAGCTTCTCCAATACCGATCATCTACTTACATGAAAAAAAAAATACAAAACAAAACACAAACCTACAGAACTGGCAAGTCGCAACCAAACTAAAAATCTCAAAAAGTAGATAACTTGCTCATAAATGAAAACCCAACATTTAAAAATCACAGATAATCCGAGATTATTCACGGTTAGGTTTTAGCTTAGTCGAAGCTAACCATAGGACAATTACGGTTGGTCTCTCTACCTATTAAACCTAACCGTAAAAAATCTTATAAATTTTGGTCATCGAGGATTATTCACGGTTAGGTTTTTCCTTAGTTCTAACCAACCGTAGAGTCCGTACGGTTAGAAAATCCAACAGTAAAAGTATATGTAAATCTAAATTTACGGTTGGGAGGTCTTCAAACCCAACCGAAACACATTCAGAAATGGGATTTATGATTGAGAATAAAAAAACTCCCAACCGTAAATCCTCTGCACCCTATGTTTTTCACAATAATTTCAATCAATCCAACTTGTTCGAAACACAAAAGTAACAGATAAAAATAGGTTTCTCAAATCTTACCTCACATAAACCATGCCAATTGATTCTCCGATGGTTGAGAGGTTTGAAATTCTTGTTCTTGATCAATTGGACCTTCATTAATAATTGTGATTGGAGTCACTGCATTGTTTAACAACCTTATTATTCCATATCTTTGACATAGATTTTGATCGATAATCCGTTTCCAATTGAAGGAAAAAAAAGAGAGAAGACTTTTTTTTTTATTGCGGTTCAGGATGGGGAGGAAGATGAGAAGAAGTTGATTAGGTTTTGTTATTAGGTTTTTATCTGATGGAGGGTAAGTTAGACATTTGTAACTGTTCTAAGACCACCCCCTAACCAATTTTTTAGTCACTAGGAAACCATGTGAAGCCCCTCTATTGGATTGTGAAGCCCCTATAATAGGTTTTTAGTTTTTCTATAATTGCTAAGTTATTGTTTATTGCTAATGGTACTGATTAGTTGTTGAATTAATCTGCATTTGTTTTTTAGAATGAGTTTGTAACTTCTTGATTTGCGACATTTAATTAGTTGTTGCACCTGTGGTAGATTTAGATCTGTGAAGCAGTAGTTCCCTGGAGCTTTGATTTCTTTCTGCCAAGCAGTTGTGCTTAAACTCTCTACTGTTTTTTTCATTATGTTGGGTAAGGCTAAGTCCTATGGTCTTCTAATTTAGTATCTAGATTGGCAGCTAGGACAACCTCCTAAGTTCTATGATAGTGCTAATCTAGTATCTAGATGCGCTGAATGGAACAACGAAAAGTAGGCGCGCTGAATGGAACAGCGAAAAGTAGACTTAGGTTGCGTTAAACCATTCCACAAAGTTGTGCTGAATGGAACAGCGTAACCATCTCAGCCGTTGGATCAAAAATAAATCAATCTGCGCTGAACCATTCAGCGAAAAGTTGATTTTGGCTGCGCTGAACCATTCAGCGAAACTATCTCGCTATTAGTTCACTTGCGAGATATATCTAGAGAGAGAAGTAGTGTTAAGAAATAGACAACATTTCTTTTCTATTGTGCAACGCTTTTTGGCTAATCTAGCATCCAAATCTAGCCCATAGGACTTAGTCTAAGAGTTTGGTACGGCTAGTGATTCTTAAACCTCCTCTGTCATCACCATTCTCATTATGTTTTAATCATATTCAAAATCAACAAATATTTAGGTCATATGTTTCAAACAAGCTCTTATCTGTTTTCCCCTCCAACAACATTTGAAATCTTTGACCAAAAATATATTAAAAATGCATAATCAAGATCCTAAAGATCAATCAATTCTGATATTCTTGGAGTCCCTTAAGAAGCTACCTAAGGATAAATATGGTTACTTCCGCAACCTTTGTCCGAATAAAAACCTTTAACGCATAATCCATTGCAATCAATGCCTTTATCTGAGCGGCATTATTTCACCCGGTAATTTTTCAATAGCCAATAACTTACAATTTTAATTGTTTTTTATCACCAAAAAGATGTAGAGTGTTTGTATTGGTTCTAGATCCCAAAAAAATTCTATTGTTTCTGCTGAAGATATTGATGCAGTTGCTGATTCTTTGTCTAACAGTTTAACTTGGAAGATTTTTTCTTGTACTATTGTTGAAATAATAGACATTAAAAAGGAAAGTTTTGGCTTATAGAGGAGAAACAAATGTGCTGAATGTAAAGTTGTGGATATAAACATTTTCCTATTTAGACTCAATAACTTTAAAGATCAAGATGATATTCATAAAAAAACTTCATGGGTACATCTATAGGTTCTCAAGAAACGTAACCTTAAAACCATTGTTGTTGATCTAAAGTTCACTCACCAGATTTTTTGTGTCAAATTCAGAAACTTGCACATTAAGCATATAGATATGAAGATAATTGCTCAAATGATCAATGATTTGGGGAAAAAAGGTGTTGATCCAAATAATTATCACCCAACATTTGGAGAGGAGTTAAAGCTAATACTAAAGTGGTTCTAAACAAACCTTTGATAAGAGGAGCTTGGGTTTGAAGTGCAACATGTTAGGAAATGTTGATAAAATATCACTATTAGAAAACAACCAAAAATGATTTTTCCAGATGTTATGTTATTATTGATTAAATTGAGGACATCTGTGAAAGTACTTCTTATGATTTTGATGCTCGTTGTGCTAGCCTTGAGCAAGAAGTAACTCACATTCTCAAAGAAGATAATGACACTATGGAAGATGAGAAAGACAATATTGAAGATCCTAGAAAGAAAAAAAATCCAGAAATCAGAGCAATCATTCTAGTGATGCTAATAAACCCATCTGTTAGAGCATTTCTTGGTTGAACCCACCAATTGTTGGTATGTCAAGTTTGGTTGTTAAATTTATTTCTAAAACTCGGAGTCACTTGATTTGATTACTAAAGTCAACTTCATTAGGTTAGACTAGGAACATAGAAATGTGGAGACTTTCTCTGGTTACTCACGAAGACTTAAAGACCTATCGTAGACAACGAAGACATCATCCTTCAATTCGAGGTTAATAACTACAAACTTGACTTGTTTCGTTTCTATCTTTTTCTATTTCATGTCAATATTCATTGAAAATATAACATGCGAAGTGAAATTTGTTTACAATGACTTTAATATTGGTGACTTGGTCATTATACTATGATCAGGGTATCATTAAGGAATGATATACTTATATGGAGTTACGAAGTATAGCTTATCTATCAAATTAGTATTGTCGACGTTGCACTAATTGGTAATTTGTTATTATTTAATGTGTTGGACTTCCGTACGAATCGATATCTTAGAATTATATTTGAAATCAATTTTAATTACATAGAAGTAGATTTGAAAAACTTGTTTCGTAATTGAAAAGGTGATTCAGGATCCAATCCATGATCGATCCCAATTCTGACAAAATCTGACCGAACTCTATACTTTTTATATGTCTGTTATGTTCGCGTTTCTGCATGCATCGAGGTGTACCTGTCTTTGCTCAATGGGTACAAAATACTCACGCTTTAGCACCTGGTGCAATAACAAGCACCATCTTGACTTGGGGGGGGGGGGGGGGGGGGGGGGGAGTAGCAGTAGGCGGCAAAGTAGCTTTGTTACCTATTCCATTAGGAACTGCGGATTTTTTGGTACATCACATTCATGCATTTACGATCCATGTAACGGTATTAATACTACTGAAACGTATTAGACTGGAAATGTTCATAAGCGTCGACCAAGTGAATTGAACATGTGATAAACTCTGATATCTTAATGTTCAAGTTTATTCATTTGATACTTAAGGCCAGATCCTGAAACAAATTTTCCAATATCTATTTGGGTACCGAAAATATATGTTTACCATATACCATAGGTTTGCATATCTCTAGTTATTATATTAGTAGAGTACACGGATGAGTTTTGATTAATTAATATTAGTTTTCATCTATGAGAAGGATTTTCGAAATTAGTAATATCTTGTCTTCAAAATAAGCCTTGGTCATAACACTATAAATAACGGAGTCTTGTATTCTTGCAAACTCATCCCTTGACAGACATCTTGTTAAGAGATACGTGTAGAAAGACAACTTGTTAAGAGATACGAGTAATCTAATTAGGTGAAACATCTCGCGTTGCCTTCGTTTTAAAGTCTTCTTTCGAATTAAGAAGCTTTTATAAGTAGTATCGTTGGTGGGAAACTAAATCATATTATTTTTAATTTTTCGATTGATTATTTATTTGACTAAGATTTAATAGTATATTTATAATTGATAGATCAAACTTGTTTTTATATGGTCCTTCTCTTCTGATATAAGGTCACTTAAGTTTGTTTGAGGATTTGACTACTATGGATAGTTATTCAAGATCTGTAGATAGAACTGTTGATCCATGAATATTAACATACTCCATTCTGGGCGTGTTTATCAGTAGTGGAATCGTGTTGTTTGCAGCGGTTACTTTGAAGATTGAAGACTACTTGATTCTCTGGGATCTAACAAGCGATTTATCTTGATAAACATAAAACTTATGGAAAAATCGAAAAAACTACCTAGTTGCATTAATTTGCTTGGATAGATCTTATTTGTTGAGATTGGTTATTTCGATAATCACTGTCTTGGTTTGATCTTTTTCGAAATGAGTTTATATTAATTAGACGGAATATTATTTACACTACTTTGTCTCTGATTGAAAGATTGATTTGGGAGATTTAATAAATGAGTCGGTTATTGAAAAATATTTAGTCTTTCGAAGTTTCGGGTTACAACCCAAGAGAGTTGAGAACCGGAGTTTTCACAGCAGTGAAGCAACTCAACATAGTGGACTATGTCTTGGGGTTCACATGCGTAGGCTATATCGGTTATAGGCGCAAGGATACTGAAAGAACTGAGTAAAGAAGAACCATTTACTTGTCTTAACTATACGAAGTTGCGGTAGTCAATTTATATATAGGATTAATTGTGAGAGTGTTCAAAACTGGACAAGGTCTTAAGGTTTTTCCGCCATACAGTTTTCCTCGTTAACAAAATTTTGTGTGTTATGTCGTTAATTTACTTTCCTCATTAACAAAATCTTGTTTTAGAAAAATAGCGTGTCTGTCACTTGGTATTGAGATCTTTACCAAAGGTGAAGGAGCTCACGCTTCAGATTTGAACATTGGAAATTGTTTTGTTCCAGTGCTTCTTTTTGGGAATTGGGAATTTCCATATCTATCTATATATTATAAAAATAAGTGGCCTTTGTGTATGCGGACAATTACAACTATCGATTTCTTCATCCCACGGAGCGAATCTCTCGGCTATATGTTTTATATAAACTTATATGGATGTCCGTCGGATCGTTGGGTTTCCTGACTGGCTAGGCTTCTATAACGTAATAATTCCAAACAAAATTAAAATAAAATCCGATCCTTGGTTTTCCTTATTTGGCCAGACTTCCGTAACATAAAAGTTCCAAACAAACAAAAAAAAGGAAAATTATTATGGTTTCGTTATATCTTCTACATATAGTTGTCCGACCGATCACTATTGGGTTTCCTGATATAACTATTTTTCCGTTAGTACAGGAGTTTCCTAAGTCAGCATGTCATGACTATCTATAAAAAGGAATTCCTAGACAAGAGCAACACCGAAATTTTGTCAAGAGTTGAGGAAGTGTGGACAGAGATTTGAAATTCAAGAAGATAGGGAAGAGGTGATTGCTACCATGAATATGCCTAAGCTTGAAGGTTTGAGATGGGATTTTCAGAACAAACTAAAGAAGACGTATGTGTGATGGTTACCGATGAGTGATATATAAAAGCTTATTCTCTTTGTTGTTTTTTCTCCATTAATTATCCCTGCATACCAGCTAAAATTCGGTTTTCTTATCATATTTTTCTAATCTCTAATGCTAATATGTCCATATTTTTCGTTATTATCATATCATTAATTACTGTTATTAATTTAAACATGAACCACATTTTTGTAGGTTGGGGTTTGGAGTTGTTAGAGCAGGTGCAAAGACAAGAGGAGGCAAGTTTTGTTTTTGTTGTATTTAGGGACAATCAGAGGTTGAATTGGAGCTTGGATCGTTAAAAGAAGTACATCCTCTGGCCAAATTACAAGGTACGTTTCAAAATGATTTCATCTTTCATGGTTTTCTCAAAATATCTAATATACCACTCCATGTAAATTTTTATTTGTTTGGTGATGCCAAGTCTACATACTAGGGTAATTACACGCTAAAATGGAGTGCTTTGATCCTGATAAAAAAATTTATATTATTTTGGTTTCTAGGTCCAAAATATTTACTGCATGCGCATACCATGAATGTTTAATTAGTTTCATATTGAGTTTTTGTGCAGTAAAAAAGAAAAGAAAATGGCTTCATACTATGTTATCTTATACAAAGTACTATCCAATTACATCGTCTATTTGGGTCCAACTATCTAAAGACCAGTCTTGCTTCTTTGCATGATGAGAAGCTTTCATGGATTTGCATCGAATTATAGGCATTTTGATTCATCCAAATATGGCACTCACCATTGAGTGGATGAAAGGAGGTAAGTATTCATGGACCGTTGAAGTGACCATGGACTGATAATTGTGCCTCTATTATGCTACCTGATTTCAGGGCTTGGGATCAGAGTTGTTCTAAGTGAATAAGCTCAACAGAAATCAATTCAAGATGATTTTGATAGCTGTTCTGAAGGTTATGGCAATGGTGGAATTACTGTAGGGCTTGGCATCTGCACTAACTGCACTGCCAAAATAGCTTTCGTATTAATTAGTCTAGAATGGGTTATGGCACGGAATTGGCTCATAACTGTATCGTACTCTAAAGAAGTGGTCACCATCCTGAAGAACAAGTGCATTTTATAGTGTTTTCGATTGAAAATGGCCACAACCCACCTCCATGAACACTAACTTCCTTCCAGAAAAGCAAGCACCACTGCTGCTATGTCTCCCAGAAAGGAGCAAATCCGTGAAGTGGAATTTCGTCTGAACACTTCGAATTTCGGCATCCCTGTGGAGATTCCATACAATGATTACTATAGATTTAGTTAGCTTAGATATCTTTGTAGATTTCTTTGGTTAGCTTAGATTCCCATAGAGGTCTGTCTTACTCTATTGGGGATTTTTCTGTTGTTCCTTTTGGTTGGGTTATTTTTTGTGAGGTGTTTTTATGCTTTGAAGGCATTGTCGCATCGCATAAATAGGCTTACCCGACCAACAAACATTGGTCCATGAGCCCCTGCCAATCTATAAGCTCAAATCGGTCTTAATATAATTAGATTTCCTATTTGTAATTTAATTTTCCTTAATGCCATATATTAAAAGAATTTAAGAAGCCACGGCTAATTTGAAACCGCCAACAAGACACTAGGACATGCTTAAGAGGCCACGGTCGGGGCTGTAAACCCCAGCTAATTTGACACGGCCAACAAAACACTAGGGTATGCTTAAGAGGCAATGGACGGGGATGTAAGCCCCGGCTAATTTGACACGGCCAACAAGACACTTGGGCATGCTTAAGAGGCCACGACCGGGGCTTACGGGGCTAATTTGACCCGACAAACAAAATACTAGGGCTTGCTTAAGAGGCCACGGTCGGGGCTGTAAGCCCCGGATAATTTGACACGACCAACAAAACTCTAATGCATGCTGAAGATGCCCCCGGCTAATTTGACCCGACCAACAAAACACTAGGGCATGCTTAACAGGCCTCGCCTAATTTCCCCGACTAGCTCGATGTTTGACAGTTCTAATCTAATTAGTTTTATTGATGACTAAAATTTTGTGGGAAAATACTAACCAGCCGACCATACAACAACAACAACAACAACAACAACAACAAAAAGGTAGGCCTGGGTGATACCTAGTAACTCTATAGAAAGACCCCATCTTAGGAACTTTTTCAATCCTGCTCCTTGTTCTCACAAGTATTATTTTATTTTTGGTTATATCTTATGTTGATTCTTTGATTCCGATTATCAGTAGTTAATCATATATATTTTTTACTTTTCCGGTCCAAAAAGTTTAGCAGTTACGACTGCCATCATGGCTAGGTTAGACCACCTTAGAAAAGACTTAGATCATACTGGAGATGATAATGTATCTTTTAAATGGTATGATCAAGTTCGTTCCAATTAAATTCCTTGAGCATGAGAAATTCAATTTGCTGGCTTATATCAACTCAAAACCTCGGGCTACTGATATTTTCAAAAATCAAGACTCAAGTTGATGAATCTGATGAAGATTCTGAAGGTAATATTCCTCACAAACAAAAGAGGACCGGATTGAAATGTGTTTCCTTTTGTGAAGCTGGAGCTCAAGCTAATGGTTTTGGGATTGATTTTGCTATTTCGAGTTCGAGTAATTGAGGTCAAGGTAGGGGTAGACGGGGAGGTATAGGTCGAGGTATTAATCCCCATGATGGTAGTCAGATTCGATCTGACAATCCAACTATTCCAAACTCTAGTTTCTCGGGTAAAGGTGGTGGTATTGGCCCTTCAAGTAGCAATTAATCCTAAGGGAAATTCCTATGGTAATGTTCAAATGAATTTTTTTGTTGAGCCAGGTGGATGGCCAAACAGGTTTCTCCACTATGGGAATAGCACTGCGCGGTTGATCATCAAGCGCCCAAGCTAAAGACAAACGCTGGCGTGTGTAAGACAAACGCGGCGCAGCGCTGGAAGAAAAAACTATGGCGCTCAAGACAACAACTATGGCGTTGGTCCTATCAACGCGGGCGTGAGAAACAAAAATGCCAACGGTCGATTTTCCAACGTCCATATTCTCAACGTTATAGTTTTCGAAGCTATAAATTCCTTCAACTCAATTCATTTTCAGTCACACCACTATTATTTTCTTCTTCTAAAACTCTTCTAAATCAAATTTTTTTGATACAATATGAGCGGCATTTTAAGAAAAATGGTCAATAGTGTAAAGAAGATAAGAGATCGAAGAAATGAACCGGCACCGCGGCCTTCCACAGGTGTAGATTTTTCTCAAAATCGGGAAGCAGAGTTTTCTTCGCCGAATGTCGTTGCTGCTCCATCATTTGTCCAAGGTCATGTGTCGGGGCATCAAAATCGGTCTGAGGATTATTTTAGAATGAGAGGTGGATTCTCAGACTTAAAGGCTGTTTATGAAGTTCTACCCCCTCAAGTCCGAGAAAGGGTTGACAGATATCCCTGGCGTGCGCTTTATAGTGTAAAGCCTAGAAGACACAACAACAGAATTACGAAAACAGTGGTAGAAAGGTGGTGGTTGACGACGCATACATTCCATTTTATGGATTTTGAAATTGGTAAGCTTGTTTAACTTAACTTAAATTATATATTTTAAATAATTATTAAATAATCATAGTTGATATTATACTTTTATTAGGAATTACGCTCCTTGATTTGTATTTCATTTGTGGGATCCCAAGTGGAATGGGAGAGCCGGCACCATTCAACCAAGACGAATGGGTATCAAATAGTAAATGGGAGATGCTTTTTCCCTCGTTTATGGAATCAAAAATACGTGAAGATTATAAAGAATTGAAAGGAGGTGGGATTAAATGTTCAGCGTTGAAGTCCTTCCTTATCCAAAGCAGAAACCAGAAGATGTAGATGACTATCCTGAACTCGAAAGGGTGTTTATCTTATGAGTACTGGGTCAGACATTCTTTCCAAACTCAACTTCCGTTGCTCATGTTGGTTGGCTTCAAGCGTTAGAAGATCTTGACAAAGCACCAGATTATGACTGGGGATCTACAATTTTAGCAGAATTGTACTGTACGCGGGATCAAGCATCCATGTGTATGCCTAATTTCACTGGTTTTTGGGAAATCATAGAGGTAAATATCAAAATTATTATTTTTAAATTTAAATAATTTTTATAAACAAATGTAGATTAAGTCAAAATACTAAAATTATGGAGTAATTTGCAGTATTGGTGGTATGCCTACTTCCGTGTTGGTAAACCAATCCTTAAAGATGACACACTTAGATTTCCAATGTTGGACATGTACATCTCGACCAACTTAGTGAAGGACACTGGCAGCGACGTCTCGGGTTCCAGTTTTGTTCAGAGGTTTCATCAGATGACTCGGAGCCACAACAACGTAGTTGTTCACCCTTACATTGATTTTCCTCCGTATGGTGTTAATGATGGACAACGTATTCTTGATTATTCTCGGCGTAGAGTTGTTTTTTACACTCCAGAAGCAGTAAGAGGGGTTTGGTACCTAGGAGAAAGACTGCAGTACCAAATACAAGGTATATATACAATTGCAATTAACCCGCCACAACAGATGCAAATCTTTGGATCAGATTTTGATCGGCTGAGAAGAACCAATTGGGAGAGCTATGAACTAAATACAAAGAGGGATATTAGTGAAGCGTAGTATGTTAACTGGTACAAGTCGATTGCGAAGCCTGTAATTGGGACACACAACATGCACATATATGGGTTTGATTTCCCAAGGTTATCACGCCTGTCCCATGATGCAAATATCGTTCCTAGCCAGACACCTCCAAAAGAGCCATGCTTTATGACTCACCCTACCACGGGTGCAAGTTCTTCATCATCTTCGTCAAATATGCCCAAAATTCGTTGGGAGATGCCAAGTATTACTTCACAAGGTGAGACAACCACGATCCACATAACATCCCAATCTATGGAACGTGATTATCCTTACTACAATGTGACTTCCAGTGACGAAGAGTTGCGGAGCCAACTTAACGATTTATATTGAGTGAATCGTCAAATGAAGGGTATACACTTAAATGTGTGTCGGAAATGGAACGAGGACACAATGTTTGGATTGAGTCCAACTATAAATGATGATGGGCTTTCACCGTCTACCGATTCCACCAGGAGCAACAGATCATTGCACGATAGTGATAATACAGTGGTGGGAGAAACACAAGTATGACAGAGTTCTTCACCACATGTACGACACAGTACTTCACCACAAACTGTGCCTGTATCTCAACCTCAAGTATTTCGGCTAGATCCTAGGTGCATTTCATCATCATTCTCGCCCTACAACCCAAATGATTGCTACAATGTTACACCACCACCACCACCACAACAAACATCTTATATGCTTTGAAGACCGAGTGCTTTCCAATTGCCTAGTGCTTTCCAATCGCCTAATGTTGTTCAACCAGCTTTATCCCCTTATGGAAATTTATTTAATATGTTGGCAAGTGGGGATATCCCAGGTCTTGGAGAATTCTTGACTCAAGAAGATAACAATGGGAGAGCTAGCGATGAGCGACGTTAGAGAGATTGTAATTTTTAATTCTGCTACATTTGTAATTTTAGTTTTAAAAGTACGATGGTCTGAATTAAATGAAATTACATATGTTTAAAATTATGCGTTTTACATTAGCTTCACTGATGAGAAGTACTAGATGGAATAACAACTACAAAGAAGGGGTTGAAACTGTTCAACACCTTAAGGATTTCGAAACATTTTTCGAAAGGAAAAGCCTTATTTTCCCATCTTCGCCATTCATCCAAAGATCTTGTTACCATCTCAGCATCAGTTTCACCTCTCAGTCTATATCGATTGGCATGCATCGTTAAAGATACAAACTCACTTACTTCTTCTTAATTATAAGAAAACGATTTTCTATTTCGCATATAACACGACGACTCGGATTACGGGTGTCAGTGCAGAAATCGTCGTGAATAATTGCCCAGAAATTCACCCATGGATAGTTTGCTGAAGCAAGATGGGTAAATAAAAATACATGGTTTCTGCAAATAGATTCATCTTCTTCTTTAGTATACGGAGCTCGCCGAACTAACAAGGGCCGAGACATTTTCAAGAATTGAAAATTTTGTTGAAGTTGAAGAATTTTTTTAAGCTCAGAGAAGAAGAGTAAAGAAGACTAGATGTGTGAATTTGGAGTTGAAATGGAGAGTATTTATAGAACTTAAAATTCTAACCGTTGGATGACAAGGATTTACAGTCCTCCAGATGTAGTCGTTGACGCTTTTGTGTCAAACGCTGGAGATTTACATACAGACGCTGGCATGTGAGATCTTGAGATGGCACTTGCTTCATGTATTTCGTCTCATGAGTCTCTGAAAATTTCACAAGAGAACAAGCTTGTTCAGAAAGATGACCGACCTTATAACTATCCTCAATCTCGAGAATAGATAACTAGATATAAAGATTTATGAGTCTAGATTTGGAAAAATGAAGTCTTCTTCCTCTTCAATTTCAGGTAGAGAGGAAGCAGTAAATCAAGATATGGAAGCTACCAAGGCTCAGACTGCCACAGGTGTAGATAAAAGAAAGTTTTGGATGAGTCTCTCAAATTGGATAGAAAGAGTTAGTTTCTCTTCAAGCTGAAGTTGCTAGATCTACTGCAGCTATTGGTGGGACTAATGTCTCATCAATTCAGATCCTTAACCAAATTTTATTGGTTAGATTTTTAGATAAGGTTAATGTTTCTGAAATTGACAAATTTATTTTTCCTTTTACAGTTAAAAATTCAATTGCTCATAAGATTGCAGCTTTTGCAGATTAGATATTCTTTATTTGTTAACTTAATAATATTTTTCTCTTAATGAAAAATTTCTTATATCATCTGAGTACTTCATGAAGTTTGATGCTTAGCTCTTTTGGCTACTCCCCCCTTTTAAATTTTTGGGAAAATTTAAAGTTGGGATTCTGATTCAGATCGGTTCCGATTAGATAACTTTCTTTCCAATAATGTTAATCTTTTGATAATTTTTATTTTTGAGACTTATTGCCTCAGTTAAAATATTTTAGGCTTTAGCTTATGATTCTTATTTCAGTTGCTTGATATGAGGTAGCTTTAATCTTCTCGATTTGAGATAGTAATCTGGAAAAGTGTAATTTTAGTCTCACGACTTGTAGAGATTTGACACTTAGTATCTCGATCTGGGCTATTTTTCCTTAGTCTCTCAATCTATTGAAGTTTGACTTTAATCTTTCATTCTGTATCATTTAGAAAGCTATTTTGGGGCGTCACATCCCAATAGAAGGGCTTCACCTAATAGGACAAAAACGGGTCACCCATAAGTAATATCAAAAACCCCTTAGCTAAAATAATCTTATAATGACTAAACAACCCTAGTCTAATTAGTGTTAATCATTTAATTAGATTAGCTAATTTAGTATTAGATAGAGATAGAGAATTAGAGTTAGTGTTTTGGTTTTTGTAGGGAAGAAAAGTAAATGCAAAAAAAAGAAAGATTTTTTTTTTTTTTTTTTTTGAAAACCTTAGATTTTGATTTACCCTACAAAATTGAATAAATCCAATGAGAAATTTGAGGTGGGTAAATCCTTATATAACAGAGAACCAAATTTTACATATATGATGATGAAGATCGTGATTCATCCAACCAAAGATTGATTTTTTTTTTTAGCTTTGTATACAAGTTTAAGGTTAAGTTTTTCCGTCGTAGCCAACCGTAAGACCAGTTTACGGTTAGGTGGTGATGAACTCTTAACCGTAGCTGGGTAAATCGAGAAAACCCAAATCATAAACCAGTTACGGTTGGATTTTTGGTATCTTGGAGCCAACCGTAATTCATTATGCGAATGTAGAGTAGGTTTCGGAATATTTACGGTTAGGTTTGTGAAAACCCAGCCCAACCGTAACAATTTAACAATATTTCTGGATGCCCTTTTTTGTGTATTTAGCAACTCAGCATTTCCGCTTCTTTGAACCGTTTTTTGACTTTTATCAATCAAAGAAGCTAGATACAAACAAGAACCTTGTAAAATACTGAAGGATACTCTAAGGTCGCCGCCGGCAGAATACAAAACTATGAAGAAAGCATTTGTCTCAGCAGTCTTCATCATTCCCCTGCACTCGTGCTGTAACTAATAACAAATCTTACTTCTCCAACAACTTTAGGTAAAAGCTACAACCACTTCTTTTAAAATTTCCCAACAAGGTTTTAGTCTTTGTATGAACATCTCTTTTCTCCTCGTTATATGCCATTGTAATTCTGAAAACCAACTTCGCGTAAGCATATATCTCATGAACATTTTTATATCCAGTGCCATATTTTTTTTCCATTTGATTCTTTATTGTACTAAAATCCATGAATTTGTCAATCACCTAATAATCATGATCACTAGCAGTTAATTCACATAGCCAAAAACAAGAGCGCTGCTCCACTAATTAGTACACCATGTGCATACTAAAAACAAGACATTCTATGAAGCAACGTGAACATATAACGTTGGTGGTGTGCTAAGAATTGATACATGTAGTTCTTCCATCTCTTACTCCAACAAGAAAAAAGAGGGAAAGGGGGCTTTGGATTTGTACTCAGATGTGTACTTCGACTCCCCTGCATCTGATCCAAGTAAAATATTATGTTGTAATCGCTATCTAGGAAAGCACAGTAAAGAAGACCAAGGGTTAAAAATGCTTGAATCAACACGTTGAGTCAACAACGATGAGTTAGAGAGCTGATATCAACAAAAATAAAATGGATTGACAAGAAAACTTACAATTGGGTTTGGTCTTAGTCGAACCCAACCGTAAAAAAATTACGGTTGGTTTGTTTAGGATCAAACCCCGCCGTAGATATACTTTAAAAACTTGGAAATATTTTACGTTTAGGTAAATGGGTTAAATTGATTTACGGTTGGTAGTTGTTAGTTCCCTAACCGTAACAGTTTCAGAAAACAGGTTTACGGTTAGGAAACTAAGAATACCTAGCCGTAAGTAAAACTGCAATACTAATTTTTTCCACCGATTTCAACCAATTTAACCATCTCAAACACGAAAAAGAGAAAAAAAAATAGGTTTTTCGAATCTAAAATAATTTGAGGAGGAAGGGAACATGTGCTTAACAACCATAGGTTTGTAGAAGATGATGAATGGTTTCAATTGAAAAAAGAAGAAGAGATGGATTGATGGTTGATGATTGAGAGGAAGTTTGGAAGAAGAGGAAGATGACTAGATTTTTGAATTATAATATGTTTGATTTTATTTTTTAGGTTTTTATTTTAGATGGAGGGTAACTTAGACATTTTTCTATTGCAGTAAAACACCCCCTAACCAACTTTTCAGTCACTAGAAATCCAAGTGAAGCCCCTCTATTGAAATGTGACACCCCAATAATAGGCTTCATCATTTAACTTTGGTCTCTTGAACTGTTAAGATTTAACTTTAGTCTTTCGGTCTATGCTATTTGACTTTGGTCTTTTAGCCTATTGAAATTTGTTTTTAGTCTTTCAGTTTATAGATAGATGATATCACGGGTCGACCCTTGGTCAATAAGTATCTTCCTACAGTCCCATCCGTCAATGATCAGTTCCACTACCAAAGCATCAGAGTTTAAAAAAGTAACTCCAAATATATCTCTGGCAGTGAATCTTATGTCATCAGTAGTAAAAGTAAACCTTCAGAGCTGGGGTGCAGACATGTGATATTTATCTCACAGAGATTTCTTTTCCTGTCAGTTAAATCGAGCTATGCTTCAGTTCCAGCTCGAGCTACATAGTATACCATATTCACACATCATATTACTTTTGTTGGAGTTGGGGTTTGATATTTTGAGAGACCTTCCTTAACCAAGTCATCAATGAACCTGATCAAGTTTCTGCAGTCATTAGTCTGATGACCAAGAGTATAATGATAGGCATAATAAGTTTTTCCCTTTTGTCCACTCCTTATTTTTCTTGGAGTTAAGAAATATGGATTGTTCTTTATGAAATCTAAGATGACCTCAGGAGTTACAATCAGCTTTGTAAAGCTTTTACGCTCTTCTAGTCATTTAACATCTAACTCAGCTTTGTAATTGACCTTCTTTGAAGTCTTTTTAGGTGACTATGGAGAATGTGGTCTCTTATTGCCTGCAGATGGTCCAGCTAAATAAAATTTGTGATCTAGAGCTATAGTTGTAGGTGAGATCAGATGGTCCTGCTCTTCCCTGACCCATATCCCAGCTCTGTTTTAGACTTCTTCAAGAGAAGATGAAACTGAGCCTGTGAATGAGTCCCTGATTGGTCCTTGAAGTAGAGCATTTTTGAAAAGAATACCGAGAAACTTCTCTTGTGATTTCTCATTAGGTGTTGATACAACTTTAAACCTTCTTAATAAGTCAGTGAAGCTCTCATGCTCATGTTGGGCAACTCTGAAAACTCCTTCAAGTATACCACCTTGTATGATGCTGCAAGAGTAATTTTTGAGGAATAGCTCCTTAATGTTCTGAAAATATCGAACTGAGATGGATGGCAGACACCTGAACCAAGTTAATGCATAGTCCTCAAAACTGCTTGGAAAGAAACATACTATTATCAAGGTGCTCTCCAGATATTAAGCCATTTGATGCTCATAATGAAACATATATTCATTGGGATCTGTATTTTCTTTGAGACATTTGAATTTAGGTAGGTGAAATTTTTCTGGCAATTTGAAGTTTTCTCACTTCTTTTGAAAGTGGGACATCCTTAATAGTATAAGTTGGGTCAACTTTTGGTATATTAATCAATAACTTGAATATGTCTTCTTGTTCTTTGAACATCCTATCAATTTTAGTGTGGACTGACGTTTGGATTGTGCTGAAAATAATAATTGGTCTTGGCTTAGAGTTTTTATTTCTAGAAGTAGATAAGTAATGATTATCCATCGAGCTGTAATTTCTGAGCTGCTGCCTTAACTACTCTTGTTGGTTATTCAACGGAGCTGTAGCAAGTAACTGAGATATGCTAATAGCTGGAGATGGTTGAGCAACTGTAATAGTTGGAGTTTTTACATTAGGTGCTAGTGCAGTCATTTGATTGACTCTCTCAGTCAAATTAGAGATTGACTTTATCAAATCTTGAAACATGTCATGGGGAATCTACATGATTGGTGTAGTTGTGATTGGAGGAGCTTGTGAAAGATTTGTTAGTGCACTGCTCGGTCAAACTCGTAAGCGTTGTTATCTCAAGCTTGTTTGTCAAGTTTAGTTGTCAAAACTGTAAGTCTTGATTTCTAGTCTACTTATAGCTATGTCTCGGACTAGGATAGAATGTGTGGTTGAGCTTTAGACTTCACGGCGTTCATCAATTGAAGACGAAGATCTACTGAGGAGAGCTTGGAAGAACTTCATTAACAAAAGGTATGTGGAGACTTGAACTCATCTATCACACAAAAGTCTATTTCTTTCTATCTCCTATTGAGACTAAGTCGTATAGCTATATAGACTTTATATACACATTTGATGTGAAAATCGCCCGGTAACATCTTATAAGATTTGTGTGAGACGGTCATTTGATATAGACTCGGAATGTTTCGTATTGATCACTTGAAAATTGCTTTGAAGCTAATAGTTTGTGTGAGACAGCTATTCTCGTCTTCTAAGAATGTTTCAATGATTGAAATGGGAGTTTAGAACAATTAACCATTGTTTGGATATAGCCTATTATGCGTACTTGTATGCTAACTGTTGCAAGAGTATTCCAAGTCCGGGAGCTCAGTACGCATACCCGTATGCGTACTGGTTTAACAGATGAAGTTCGGGAATTTAGTATGCGGACCCGTTTGCATACTGATTTCAATTGAGTTCGGTCGTGAACGACAGTATGCGTACCCGTTTGCATACTGGCGGACAGACCAGATCTGGAACTTTAAGTATGCGTACCCGTTTGCATATTTGAGTGGATAAGTTCTAAAATCGGTTAATCATGAACAAATACGTTTATATAATAAGGAATGCAATCTTTGAAAACCGTGGCTAAAATGTTCATGAATTGATTCGAGTGAATCAAATCCAATTTTGCTTCAATTGTGTCTTGTATACTTCTATGAGAATATAAACAATTGAACAATTCTATGAGTAACACAACTAGATTCATTTGAGTCATTTGGTCTAGATGTGTTAAGATGAACAAGGTTGATATGAAAGTGTTCATATGGCTAACTTCGGTTAACTATTGTTGAGCCAACTCAATATACATATTTAGGTACGGTTACCCATATCTAAATGAAGGTATATTTCATTTGTGTGTAACAAGCTAAGACCATCTAACGGTGGATAGATATTTCTTTGGTTTTAAGCAAACTTAGCTTGAATCTTAAATCAGGATTTCATCTAACGGTGAATATTGATTGCTTTGTTTCTAAGCTATCAAACCCTGATTTGAAGACTATATAAGGGAGAACTCTAGCAACTGGAAAACCTAATCCCCACACCTCATGTGTGATACTAGTTGCTCTAGAGTCGATTCTCCTTTAACCTAGATTTTTCCTAAAACCATTATAGGTTAACAACTTAAAGACTTCATTGGGATTCTGAAGCTAGACCCAACTATTTTCTCTGTAGTTGTGTGTTTTGATCTTACTTGTTCTATCGTATTGAGTACTATCTTCTCTAAGATTTGCTCGAGATTTATCTCCGATAGGTAAGATATAAAAAGTAATCACAAACCTCTTCGTCTCATCGTTTGTGATTCCACAATAACTTGTTCTCCTACAATATAGTTAAGTTATTGTGAGGTGGTTGATATTTCTAGGTTGTTCTTCGGGAATATAAGTCTGGTATATCAATTGGTTCTTGTGCACCTTGATTTATCAAAAGACGGAACAAAACCTTGTAGGTATTAACAGATTTATCTATCTAAATAGACTTTTTTGTGGGAGACGGATTTGTTTATTAAGTCTTAGACTTTGGGTAGTAGAAACTCTTAGTTGTGGGTGAGATCAGCTAAGGGGATCAAGTGCGTAGAATCCGGCGTGGTTCTGGAGGCGTAAGGAACTCGACTGTATCTTAATCAGTGTGAGATTGGTTAGGGCTCAACCACATTCTAGTCCAAAGTTAACTTGTAGTAGGCTAGTGTCTGTGGCGGCTTAATACAGTGTGGTGTTCAAAGATGGACTAGGTCCGGGGGGTTTTCTGCATTTGTGGTTTCCTCGTTAACAAAATCTTTGGTGTCTGTGTTATTTCTTTACTGCATTATATTTGTTTATATAATTGAAATATCACAGGTTGTGCGTAAGTTCAATCAGTTTGTGAATCCGACCTTTTGGTTGTTGATTGAATTGATTGACACTTGGATATTGGTTTTTGATATCGTCCAAGTTCTTTCTTATATTAATCAGGCTCACAGTTTTATATCTGTTTGATTTGATGATTATATTAAGAAATAGAGATATAACTCTTGGATATATTTCTTGATCGAGCTCGCTTTATTAGTTGGTGCTCTAAGAATTATATTGAAGTTAGTCCATACAGATTGCCTAAATGAAATATTGGGTGTGGTTGTTGTACCCCCGCTTTTTCAAGATTCCTTCTATCTTATGGTGTAACCACTGGTCCCACCAAAACAGACACCGGTTGACCATCTGGGACTAAAATAGTTGATGATGTAACTGGTGGTTCACCTCGAGAAGTTGTTGGTTCAGTTCGAAGTCTAGCTGATGAGTTTCCTCGACCTGTAGGAGATTTATGTATATTTGGTGTAATAATTGGAGTTAACACCTCTTGTGTAGATGGAGATGTGGATATAGTTTCTCGACATAATGAAGTTACTCCAGGTCGAGGTGGAAAGATTCTTCTCTGCACTGGAGTTGTCATTTGATTTTTACTACACAAAACGACAAACACCACGTGAATACTGAGATTTTACGGTTGACAATGGATCTTTTAAATCTGAGACTATTGTTTCTTTCCCAAAACCTAAAGATTCTTAAAGAAAATTTATATCAATAAATCATATGCATATTTGATGTGCTTTCCGTATTAGATATTTGATATTCAACGAATGATAAGATTTAATAAAAGATTCGGATTGAAAGATTCTACGTCCGCGTCTTAAAATAAACTTTTTTTATGAGATCTGAAAGATAAAATGGACCTTTTGTATGGAAACTTGAGATTATTCTTTTAGAAGATTAATATTGACAAGATCTGAAAACTTTTTAGATAAGAGATATCATTAAAGAGCTATGTCGGTTAAATCTACGACAAACAACGATTTTATTATCCCTAAAAGATGCAAGGATTAGTAGACCGATTTAGATCTATATCATTAATATTAAAGATAATGATAATACAATTTCGATCACGTAAGATCTACTCAAGATATGATAATAACAACATATTTTCATGAGAATTTGTGTTAAATAACGGTATCAGATGATTTTTAACACAGGTAGTGAAATCATTAAGATAAAGATAATAATTATCATCAGATTCAATCAACGATGCTGCGATTTGAAAAAAGATTAAATGACAAATGATCTTTAAATGACGAGGGTACCAAGTACACCACAATCTTTTCATATCAACCTATTTAAGACACACCTTGCGTGATCTAATATAGACAGACAATGTCAAGAAGATAGCAACCACAAAATGTCCACTTAGTATATAGTATAAGTTCGGTCCGAACCAGCTATGGGATCAAACTAGGTGTTAATTGACGTACAAGTGTATACTTAATTATAAAGATAAGCTAAATAATGCAGAAGTAAATTAAAAAACACGACACAAGATTTTATTAACGAAGAAACCGCAAATGCAGAAAAACCCCGGGACCCAGTCCAGTTTTGAGTACTCTCAGAATTAAGCCGTTATACAAATACTACTACTAACTTCGTATAGTTGAGACCAAGTAAACTAAATCTAAGTTATTCAGTTCCTTCAGTATCCCTGAGTCTACTACCAATCTGGTCAATGCACGTGAATCCTAAGATAGAGTCCATTATCTTAAGTTGCTTCACTCGATGTGAAGACTTTTAGCACTTAACTCCTTTGGATCGAATTCCAAAACAATAAATTACTCTATATCCGGTAAGCGCTCTATCGATCTCAATAACTAAATCAGAGATATTTGTTGAGTAATACAAAGACTCTTCCGTTTAATCAATATAAACCCCTTTGTATCGGTTAACTCAACCAAGATCTGGATTATTGAGATAATCAAATCTTCGTTTACAACCTATCAGATTCGGATCTTGAAGAAAACCACTAAATGATAGATCGTCGATCTACACAACAAGTTATGAGAAATATCTTGTTGTTAAGAATATGGCGTCAGAGCACCAATTTATTATGATAAGTTATTTGAACGTACCTTTACTTCGTTACCCGATTAATGTCCATGTGTAAGACCCAGCAAAGCTACCCGTAAAGAAACATGTTGCCGAGTTTTGAGATTAGATAGACTCATGAACTCCAATGCGGTACGGGGTCTCATGGTTTTCGAACTTTTTGCCCGGAATGATCCCCTTATGGGATTGTCATCTAACAGACATCTAGCAGATTTATATTTTTGTGGGATACTTGAATTTATACAGTATATATAAATTTGGGATCAACAGATGAAAAAGTAACGATTTAATTGGTAAATTTGGTATTAGGGCAACTGGATTTTCTATTTTACTTTTCGGAAATTTAATAATGTATCCGGTCCGACTGGATCTTAAACTGATACTACATAGAAATACTTGTACTCTTGAAGGTGGATCTGGCTTCTAGAGTCCAGTGGCTTGACCTTGGGGATTATAATTCCTCTTTTTTCTTTAATTCCATGAAGGAGGGAAGGTCCAAAAATAACATCCTTACCCTCACATCTCTTAATGACGTTAGTTTGGATGAGGATATCTCCATTGTTATTGAATGTGTTTCCTTCTTTTCTTCTTTGTTTGATGAGTATGAATCTGCTCCACCAATACATATATTTTTGATTCTCTAACTTTTCATTCCCTAGTTGATAATACTTCTGTTGATGATCTTATAAAGGATTCACTAGGGATGAAGTTGTTTTATCCTTGTCTTCTATTGGCTCAAGTAAAGCTCCTGGACCAGATGGTTTCTCTAGCCATTTCTTCAAGTTATGTTGGTCCATTGTAGGTGATGATTTTGTTGCCGTTATTTTTATTTATTTATTTTTGCACTAAATCCAGAATGTTGAAGGAGATTAACAGCACTTTCATCACTCTTGTTTCCAAATGTGAGAATCCTTCTCTTATTACTAATTTTAGAACAATTGCTTGTTGTAATGTGATCTACAAAGTTATTACTAAACTTATATCTTTAAGAATGAAAGGAGTGATGCAAAGCTTGATTAGTGAGAACCAATTTGCATTCATTTCTGGTAGGTCCATTCAGGATAATATTTTGGTTTCTCATGAAATAGTTAGGAACTATCACAGATCTAATGGCCCTCCTAGATATTCTCTAAAGATTGATTTCAAGTAGGCCTGTCAATATATGTCCGATATCCGGAATCCGTTTCCGAGTATTCGAGATCCTATAGGATTTTATCCGTTTTATCGGATATCGGATATTCTATCGGATATTTCTTCCTTAATATATCGGAATCGGATTAGGCTCCATCCGAATTGTTAATATCCGATATCCGATAGAACATGGATTTATATGTGATTTACCCTAACCATATTTGTGATTTACCCTAATATCCGATATCCGATAAAAATGTTCGATATCCGATATGAAATGTTTGAGAAATTGAACTTAAATTTCAATTATAAACATGTTCTAAAGAGTTTTTAACATCTTTTTGTCATAACCAGATATTGTCGGATATTTATCCGATATCCGATAGCTTAACATATCGGAATCGATATCTGATTTTGTTATCCTATAGGATATTATCGGATATCGAATATCCGATAGTGCTTAACCTGTCGGATATCGGATTCCTTAATATCCGACGGATATTCTTCCATTGACAGGCCTAATTTCAAGAAAGCCTATGATACTGTGAGTTGGCAAGTTGTTTTGATTACTATGAAGAAGATGGGGTTTCCTGACAAGTTCATTCATTGGATATTTTTATGTATGTCTACTGCTAAGTATTATTTCCTAATAAATGGCTCCCCTTATGGTTTTTTGGTGCTAAAAGAGGATTGAGAAAGGGATGTCCTTTATCTCCTTATCTATTTATCATTGTTATAGAAGTCTTCAACAACATTATAAAGAAACAAGTGTATAATGGCTCTTATGGTCTTCATTCAAAATGCTCTCTCACAAAGCTCACTCATTTGTGTTTTGTTGATAATGTGTTAGTCTTCTTTAAAGGCTCTATTAATGCTGCTACCACTCTCAAGAGTAGTCTTGATGAATTCAGTTGTTGCTCTGGGCTGGAAGTAAAAAATCAAAAGACTTCTTTATATACTTCTTCCATTGCTCCAGATGTTTTAGAAGACATCATATCTTTCCTTGCCCGCTCTTCTGATAAATTGCCTATTAGATATCTTGGAGTGCCTTTACTATCTACCACACTATCTTATGATGACTGCCTCCCTCTTATATCCAGAGTTCTTGCTAGAGTTAAATCTTGGAAATCCGATAAGCTTGCTATCCCTGGAAGAGTGAGATTAATCAAGGCTGTTCTCACAGGTATGGTCCATTTTTGGTTCACTTGTTTTATTCTTCCTAAAACAGCAATTTTAGAATTGAATTCTATCTTTAAGAGAATCTTATAGTATGGCTCTGAGCTTGGCAAAAAGCATAACCCCATTAGCTGGGATACTATTTGTTTATCTAATGAGGAAGGGGGTTAGGGTATCAAGGATCTAGAAACTTCAAATACTGCTTCAAATTTGAGACATATATGGGATATTGTTTCTGGTAAAAATACTATATGGACTCATCGGGTGCATAGGAATCTCATAAAGAATAAGGATTTCTGGCTATTACAGATTTCTCATGATGCCTCATGGTGCTGGAGAAGAATCCTTGAACATAGACCTCTTGATCAAGCTCAGTTAGGTCATATTATAGGGATTGGGGATAAGACAAAATTTCTTACTGACAATTGGCATTTTAAAGGCAAGCTGATTGATTGGGTTGATACAACTGTCATTGAAGAATATTTTCCTTACTCTGATGCAATGGTATCTGATTACATTATTGATGGTCGGTGGAGGTTTCCTACTCCTACTTCTGCACTTGCTGCTGATGTGTTCCATCAAACTTCTAGAGCTGAATTTAATTCCGATGAGTTGGACATTGTTATATGGAGGCCCAACTCTAAAGGCTTGTTTTCTTTAAAAGATACTTATATGGCCATTTCTAAGCATCAAGAGAAAGTTTTCTGGCATTCCTTGGTTTGGTTTAAACTACATATTCTAAGACACTCATTCATCTCTTGGGTGGCTCTTCATGGAAGATTTAAAACTAGAGATAAACTATTTAAATGGGGTATTAGTGATACTGACAAATGTGTTATCTATGAGCAGGGGATTGAATCTGAAGCTCACCTTTTTCATGAGTGTCCTTTCTCTGCTCTCATTTGGAATGGCTTACTGCTGAAGATGGGATAGTCTAGAGGCCTATCTATATCTTGGGAGGTTGAAATTCAATGGTGCTTAGTTCACTTTTCAGGTACTGACCTTGTTAGCTGTATTAAAAAGCTGGTGTTTACTGGATTTGTTTACCAGATATGGAGAGAGAGGAATAACAGAATTTTTGCTAAAAATAAGTGCCCAGCTCACCAAGTTAGCCTACTCATTATTAATGATATCCAGCTTAAGCTTAATGCTCATGCCAGATTTGTCAGTGATATCCCTGAGAATAGAAGATTTCTTAGTTACTGGAATGTGGAGTATTCTTTTATTTCTAAAATATGGAAATAATGTAGATGGATTGGCCCTAATGGGAATGCTATTATGATGAATTCAGATGGGTCACTTAAAGAAACTACTGCTGGTTTTAGCGCCATCCTTAGAACTGACCAGGGAGAAGTAGTGGATTGTGTCGTTGGTGGTTGCAGGCCTGTGTCAGTTGCTGCTCATGAACTTCAAGGAGTTGAGCTGGGTCTGCAGCTTGCTTGTCAACTACAGATTCATAGGATTCATATTATTATTGACTCTATGGCGGTCTTTCTTCTTTTAAAACAGCTTGATCCTAAGCCTCCATGGGATATGTATTATGTCTGGAGAAGAGTTATCGCTTTGTTGAAATTATTTGAAAATGTGGAGATTAGTCATTGTTTCAGGGAAACAAACAGAGCTGCAGACCTCTTGGCCAGTTATCATCCTAGTACAAAATTTGTGAGATTGAATTCTGGGCAGTTCAGTTAGGAGCTACAGGTTATTCTTCTTGAAGACAAAAATGGGAAAATCTATCTTAGATATATTAGTTGTGGTTTGATCTTTTTTTTTTCTTTCGTTGTTCTATTTTTATTTTTATTTTTTCCTTCCTGGTTTTGGGCTTAGCCCTGCTGAATGTATAAAAAAAACAAAACGTTGTCCCTCCCTTAGTTTAGGCTTCGGCGATTGGAAGCCTGAAAATCTTCCGTCCCTCCCTTCACCTTTCAGCCTTCACCATATTAACCGAGTTTACCTTTAGGTTTCTTCCCCTTTTTCTCCTCTTCTGCAGGATACCTTTCTTCGCTGGGTTCTTCTTTGTTTTGGGGGGTTTTGAGATGGTTTTTATTTTTTAGGGTTTGAGGTTTTTATTCTCAATGCCTAGAACCCGATCTGCCGCTACCTTTCAAATTTCAGTCTCTTCTCAAGAATCAGTAGCTTCGGTTCAGGTGAGTTCTCCCATTGTAGGTCGTATCCAATGTCCATTCAAAAACTTCAATGGTTGCTGCAATGGTGTTGGTGGTCTTGGATATAGCAAATATGGTTTCTATAAGCACTTAAATGACATACATATACCAAACCAGGATTGTAAGAATGCTTGTAAATTGAGAATCAGTTCTAACCGTTTTGTGTATGAAGCTTGGGAGAAAACCATAATGCAGTTGCAGATGTGTCTTTGTGTGCCATGCATGCATATGAAGGCCTCGAAGAAAGCATGCGGTTCACATATTGGAGATGTTACTGCATGACCTTTGAATGACATAACTGTTGAATTTCTTATTCATGGGGTTGACAGACCTGCAGACACCCCTGATATTTCCCATTCACAAAATGATGTTGATGCTTCTGAAGACACCATTGCTCTTAATATGGACCTGAAAAAATGGGGGTACAACAACCACACCCAATATTTCGCTTAGCAATCTGTATGGACTAAATCCAATATACTTTCAAGAGAATCAACTAGACAGTTAGACTCAATCTTAAGAAAAGTATATCCAAGAGTTATATCTGTATTTCTCAATTCAATCTACAATCAAACAAATAGGAATTTGCGAGCCCTATTGAATATAAGAAATAACTTGGACGGTATCAAAAACCAATATCCAACTGTCAATCAATTTAATCAACAACCAAAGGTTGGATTCACAATTGATTGGACTTACGCACAACCTGCGATATTTCAATTATATAAACAAATATAATGCGGAAAAGAAATAACATAGACACCAGAAGTTTTGTTAACGAGGAAACTGCAAATGCAGAAAACCCCCAGGACCTAGTCCAGATTTGAACACCACACTGTATTAAGCCGCTACAGACACTAGCCGACTCCAAGTTAACTTCGGACTGGAATGTAGTTGAGAATCTCACACTGATCAAGGTACTGTCGCGTTCCTTACACCTTTAAAACCACGCCGGATTCTGCGCACTTGATTCCCTTAGCTGATCTCACCCACAACTAAGAGTTGCGACGACCCAAAGTCAAAGACTTGATAAACCAATCTGTCTCACAAAGAAAAGTCTATTGAATAAATAAATCTGTCTCCCACAGATATACCTATGAGTTTTGTTCCATCTTTTGATAAATCAAGGTGAACATGAACCAATTGATATACCAGACTTATATTCCCGAAGAACAACCTAGAAATATCAATCACCTCACAATAATCTTAATCGTATGGAAGCGAAACAAGAAATTGTGGAATCACAAACGATGAGACGAAGATATTTGTGACTACTTTTTATCTTGCATATCGGAGATTAAATCTCGAGCAAATCTTAGAGAAGATGGTACTTAATCATGATAGAAAACAGCAAGATCAGAACACACAACTACATAGAAAATTATTGGGTCTGGCTTTACAATCCCATTGAAGTCTTCAAGTCGTTAACCTACAGGGTTTTGGAAAAAACCTAAGGTTAAAAGAGAATCGACTCTAGTCGCAACTAGTATCACACAGGAGGTGTGAGGATTAGGTTTCAAGTTGCTAGAGTTCTCCATTATATAGTCTTCAAATCAGGGTTTGCAATCAATGTTACCTTGGTAACAAAGCATTCAATATTCACCGTTAGATGAAAACCTGATTAGACTCAAGCTAATATCTTTCAACCGTTAGATCGAACTTAGCTTGTTACACACAAATGAAAAGTGAATTCATTTAGATATGAGTAACCGTACCTAAACGTGTACACCTTTGTTGCCTCAACAATAGTTAACCGAAGTTATCCATATGAACACTTTCATATCAACCATATTCATCTTAACCATAACTAGTTCAAATGACTCAAATGAAACTAGTTCTAGAGTTGTTCGATTGTTTATATTCTCATATAAGTATACAAGACACAATTGAAGCAAAATCGATTTTGATTCACTCGAATCAATTCATGAACATTATAGCCACGGTTTGTAAAAGATTGCATTCCTTATTATATAAATGTATTAGTTCATGAACAAACCGATTTTAGAACATAACCTACTCAAGTATGCAAACGGGTACTTGAGTAGGTTATGTTCTAAAATCGGTTTTTTCATGAACTAATACATTTATATATTAAGGAATGCAATCTTTTGCAAACCGTGGCTATAATGTTCATGAATTGATTCGAGTGAATCAAAATCGATTTTGCTTCAATTGTGTCTTGTATACTTCTATGAGAATATAAACAATTGAACAACTCTAGAACTAGTTTCATTGGAGTCATTTTAGTTGTGGATAAGATGAACAAGTTGATATGAAAGTGTTCATATGGCTAACTTCGGTTAACTATTGTTGAGCCAACAAGGTGTACACGTTTAGGTACGGTTACCCATATCTAAATGAAGTCACTTTTCATTTGTGTGTAACAAGATAAGTTCGATCTAACGGTTGAAAGATATTAGCTTGAGTCTAATCAGGTTTTCATCTAACGGTGAATATTGAATGTTTTGTTACCCAGGTAACATTAATTGCAAACCATGATTTGAAAACTATATAAGGGATAACTCTAGCAACTGGAAAACCTAATCCCCACACCTCATGTGTCATACTAGTTGCGACTAGAGTTGATTCTCTTTTAACCTTAGGTTTTTTCCAAAACCCTGTAGGTTAACGACTTGAAGACTTCATTGGGATTGTGAAGCCATACCCAACTATTTTCTCTGTAGTGGCGTGTTCTGATCTTGATGTTTTCTATCGTGATTGAGTATTATCTTCTCTAAGATTTGCTCGTGATTTAATCTCCGATAGGCAAGATAAAAAGTAGTCACAAACATCTTCGTCTCATCGTTTGTGATTCCACAATATCTTGTTTCGCTTCCATACGATTAAGATTATTGTGAGGTGATTGATATTTCTAGGCTGTTCTTCGGGAATATAAGTCCGGTATATCAATTGGTTCCTGTTTAACTTGATTTATCAAAAGATGGAACAAAACTCATAGGTATATCTGTGGGAGAAAGATTTATCTATTCAATAGACTTTTCTGTGTGAGACAGATTGGTTTATCAAGTCTTCGACTTTGGGTCGTAGCAACTCTTAGTTGTGGGTGAGATCAGCTAAGGGAATCAAGTGCGCATAATCATGCGTGGTTCTAGAGGCGTAAGGATTGTGACAGTACCTTGATCAGTGTGAGATGTGTTAGGGCTCAACTACATTCCAGTCCGAAGTTAACTTGGAGTAGGCTAGTGTCTGTAGCGGCTTAATACAGTGTGGTGTTCAAATCTGGACTAGGTCCCGGGGGTTTTCTGCATTTGTGGTTTCCTCGTTAACAAAATTTATGGTGTATATGTTATTTCTTTTCCGCATTATATTTTCTATATAATTGAAATATCACAGGTTGTGCGTAGTTCAATCAATTAGATAATCCAACCTTTGGTTATTGATATAAATTGATTGACACTTGATCATTGTTCTTTGGTACCGTTCAAGTTGTTTCTCATAATAATCAGGCTTACGGATTCTATCTGTTTGATTTGCTGATTACATTGAGAAACAAAGATACAACTCTTTGATATATTTCCATTGATTGAGTCTGACTGTCTAGTTGATTCTCTAGGAATTATATTGGAGTTTGTCCATACAGATTGTCTAAACGAAATATTGTCTGTGGTTGTTGTACCCCCGCTTTTTCAGTTTCGGTGTCCTTGCTTTCTCCATTCTGGGTGAACTCGGTGAAGATATGGTAATATTTTTGAAGAATCGTATTCAACTCACGGATCTATGTATGAGTTAGATCGCTAAATGTTCGGGACATAAATACCCTTTGTAGCAGACTCGTTAGAAAATGTTTAGTAACGTGTTGATTTTAGTTTTAATTAGGTCATAATAACTGTCAACAATTAAAAGACTAAAAACCCTAAAAACCCAATTTAATCCATGATCATTTGATGTAAAATCATCAAGAATTTGGCACTTTGAATCTATATCTTCTACGAATTTAGGACTAAAATGATCGGTGAATTAATATTTTGAAGGTTGGGAAGATGATGTTCAACAGTCAAAACACTTAACACCTCCTTTTCCTTTTTCAAAGCTAAGAGACTCAAATGCAACGTTTTGTGAGTCTGTGTCTCCAAATGTACCTATGTTTGCTTGAAACGGAGAATTCCATGAACCCCAAACAATTAAAGCATGATTCTCTATTCTTTCTATGTCTGTATAAGAAAATAATATCAGTATGTAAACCTTGGTTCGTCGGTACCATTGGAAGGGAAATGAAAGATTCACGTTCATGATTCAAAACGCGAATTGCAAAATTCTCTACCATAAACAGGAAAGTGAAATGCAACCTTACACTGTCAAAAAAAGAAGGTGAAATGGAACCTTTCACTACCACCGAAGTGATGGTGAAATGCATCATGTCAGTACCATATGTTTGGTTAGTGTTACTGATATCACACTTAATTTGAATGTTAAGGTTGTTCCATTTGGGGTTCTCCATAGGAATGAAACAACTAATCTTGTGCCGATATCTTTGGTGTCCTCCGTACATATTGAAATATAACTACATTAAAGGGATATGTATACGCAGGGAGGTTGGTGGAAGAAAAAAAGTTCTAAAGCTACCATTTTAGATTAACTTGGACATTATTTTATAGTCCTAGAAGACTATTAAATGATTAGATCACAAGCATCTTCTAATGGCATTTTATTAACACAACGACAACAACATCTATGGTTGGACTTAGTCATTGTTGGTGTCCTGCAAGGTGACTTAGTCATTCTCTTTTTATCTGGACATCGAGAAAGCAAATAATTCTCGGCAACATTAATTAACTTAAATAAAAAGATTTTCATGAATGCTTTTATTTCTCGCTCACTGTAGATGGGTTTTCCATAAAAAAAACTTAAAGATGGGTTTTCCATTCACGTTTATTCTATAAGTCCAGAATTATTGATTTACCGACAACCAGAATGGACGAGAATGCAAAAAATAAACAAACTGAAAGAGTTGGTTTTAACTCACATTCATTATGGAGGTCCAAAAACGTCCGCCTCCAGGGGTTTTATAAATCCATAGCATATAGCATCGCTAATACAGGCAGGTTTAACAAAAAATCCATTCAAAATATGGAAACAATCGGGTTTACCATTGCAAGCTTCTTCTTGCGTTTGTTGTGTACTAGAAAAAAGAATTCACAAAAGACTAGAACTATAAAATTAAGAGCTGCGAGAGTTGGTTCTTGCGTTGTTTTTTTTTAGCTTCTTCTTATGTTGGGACATCAACAAAGTCCAGGCATGCATGTCATCGCCGGAATCAGGGAAAAAGATTTGAAAATTCATTGATGATTATCAAAATTTTAGAGGATAACAAATACACGACCTTTAATGAAAAAAAAAAGGCTTAGTGACTCATCTTCACCTCCTGAGCAAGGAAACTAAACAAAAAGACTTAATGTAGCTTTTCTTTTCTTTTCCAGTGATAAAAGGTAAAGTTTTCTTCAGCCTTCTTCTGTCACGGCACAACTTCCACAAAACGTAAGAAATGGTAACTATGCACTCCTCATTCTAATTATTACAAATTCAATCTAAGTTTTAAGTTCTGTGTTGCTGCTTCTTATTGAATTAACCTGAAAATTACCAATCTTAATTTATAGCTTTCCATATTCGTCGAAGAACAAAGACAAACAGAATCAAACCTTCATCTTAATTCAAACTTAAAAGATTGATCTTAAAAATCAAATCAATCGACCAATAAAAGGTAAAGTTCAAAATGCACACAAATAAGGCATATCGTGAACATGATAAAAAGAAATAATCAACCTCAGGAGTCCATACTTAAGAGGATCTAATCATGGGTTCTGGATTTTGAAAAAAATAAATAGAATCTCTTTCACTTAGACTCAACTAATTACTTAAAGATATCTTGTGATGATGATTGCTTTTATTTAACCCGTCCAATAATACCTTGCTTTTTCTTCCAGTTGGTTGATAATACCTTGATTAACCTGTCAAAGATTAGTTTAAGATTTTACGGAAGGCTTGAAATTTTGTTAAGGTTTTTGTTTTTTCTTCCAGTTGATAGAAACAGAAGAAAAGGAAAGAAACGATTTGGGTTGGTTTGGAACGTGGCTTTTGTGCAAGGGTAGTGTTGTCCAACTCACAGGAAAGTATTGAATCAGTCATATTGAATGAGTTGACTACGAGTTTTCCACTCCCTTGATCCAAAAACCTCCTCCCTATAACAAAAGTGTAAATTATAAGATATAGGCAATTCTTTTTTCTATATATTAGGTATTTGCATTTGAAAAGGTGTGGGGGCTTAGCTGGTGGCTAGATTACCCTCCACAGATATTGTACCTATTCTTTGATTTTTAATAATACATCCCTGGTGGCTCCTTTTCTTAAGGAAAAAAAAAGAAAAAAAAAAAAACATCTAACAGATTTTGATTTTTTGTGGGATACTTAAAATTATACAATATATATAAATTTGGGATCAACATACGAAAATATAACGATTTAATTGGTAAAATTTGGTATTAGGGCAACTGGGTTTCTATTTTACTTTTTGGAAATTTAATACCGTATCCGGTCCGACTGGATCTTAAACTGATACTACGTGCAAATACTTGTACTCGTGAAGGTGTGGATCTGGCTTTTTTTTTCTTTTTGTCTAGAGTTGGATGAAAAGAGAAATGCCTTTGGCGGTGTATAGCAAGTGTCATCAAACAAGAATCGAAGTGGGCTCTCATGGTGACAGCAGTGTCTGTGTTAGAATAAATTGTTTATCTTTAATGTTTAAGTTGGTGGGATATCAACAGAGTATTAATAATGTATAAATGAATTTTATAATGCGGCAACCCTAATCCTCCATCCCGCAATTGTTTGTATATTCTCTGTAGCCCTTGTTCACAAGGGACAACAAGGCAAGGAAGACGCGTAGCTAGTCTCTACCTATTTGGCTTCATAGTCGAGACTACAATACAGACTACAACACTTGCTAATGAGGTCGTCAGATTAATGGGGAGGTACCACAATAACTAGTCTCTACTTATATGTCCTCTGTCCTCATACCCTCCCTAGTGAACTGACACCGTAACTAGTCTCTACTTATATGTCCTCTGTCCTCATACCCTCCCTAGTGAACTGACACCGCCTATTAACGGCCGTGTATAAACTATTTGGCTCAGTTAAGCAAATCACTTTAGGAACTATGAGGAGGATTGTAGATATGAAATCACATGCCAACAAAGATATAAACTATTTGGCTCAGTTAAGAAAATCACTTTAGGAACTAAGAGGAGGATAGTAGATATGAAATCACATGCCAACAAAGAGTAGGTCTAAATGCTACAATCTTGTATAAATTTAAGGTCGTAGTTAGAATTAATTCTAAGGTGACATTTTATTTTGCTAAAGCTAAGGATCTTCCATTACATAAATCAAATTACTTGGAAACTCTAAATCTTAAAACGAAATTTTCTAAGGGTTGTTCGCCCTCCATTTTGTCTGGATATGTTAAGTAAGGTTCTTTCGGCGAGATAGAACAAGCCCTTTCGGACGAATCCTGGCTACTTCAACTGCTGCCCCCAAATTCTTGTGAATTTGGAACAATTGGTGCATTGTTTCTATATTTTTGGCCCTATCTACTCTCATATAAGGTAGGTAGGGTTCACTGCTCCTGTGATGTTCTACTTCGCTTAATGCAAGATTCCGTTCTCTCTCTCTGGTTTGTTACAAAGATCAAGAACATGGCAACCGGTAGAGACACAAACTTGAATTTAGGATATGGTGTGATTCTTACCAAGTCATTAACCGTCCTAGCGATTGGCTAGGGTTTCATCACAATCATACACAATTGAAGAGATCCTAGAAATCAATTGGTGTATCCAGATTACGACACCACTCTGCTTCTCCTTCCTGCAGGGGTATTTGAGCTTAAAGTAGCCTCAGTTAGTTTCCTATCTTTTATGGGATATCTCCAAGAAATTAAGAATAAATTGTCAAAACTTCACCGAGTAAGATGTTAAAGGTGCCACTTTAAGTGGTTAATGCTGATGACAGATGAGGAATGCAGTTGAACAAATAAAAAAGGAAGTAACGTAGATTTCATTAGAAACTTGATCTTCTAAATACCATTCGCAAAAGTCATACAATGTCACAAGCTCTAGTGAATCAAACAATTTGATGATTGCTGCGCAAAGCATATATAAAAGTTTAAGAAAATTAAACATCTATCTAAAATTGATATTGATACGAGTCGTATGACAAAATTGCATCTAACAAAAAGGAAGATGAACAAAGGCTTAAAATGAGTGTGGTTCTGTTTAAAACAATGCCGTACCTAAGCTTTCGATTTAGTAAGATTTTGCAAATATTGCAACTTCCTCAGCTGGATTTCCAGTCATCAAGCATGTTTTTATTCCTCCGGGCTGCTCAAAAGGGAAACACCTGATTGTTGCGCCTGTCTCATTCTTCACTCTTAACTCCTCTTCGTCGCTGCAAAACAAAGTGTCGGCATTTAATAGTGTATCATTTTCATCCAGGAACAGTAAGAAACCATAAACTCAATACTTCGTACTGTTATATCTAAGGGAACTGGAAATCAATCAATACTAACTGACACCTGCTTACATATACTGCTCAATTAAAATTGATTATCGTACTACTACAAACATCGTTTGATATATGAGTTAAATACGTAAAACCTAAAACCCCAAGAATGGATGGACATTTTATAATCCTACTCAGCAAATCTAAGAACCGAAACCAGCGGTAAAACCATAATTATTTTTTTTAATTATTATTATTATGTTTCAATTTTAGCCATCTTAAATTCATGGCAGAAATGGCTCATTCACACATGTAATATTGAATGAAGGACTATGTCAAACATAAGCTTTAGTACCTTGCAGACCAAGGACCCCTTGCCCATTTGCCCTGAGAAATTGCTTCCTTAAGCTCATCATACGAACTCACATCAACAATGTTACTGCACAAGAAATGCCTTTTCAGTCAACAAAGAAAATCACATTATAAGTTTATAACGCAATAACCTTCATTTAAAGGAACCCATGCTTGGCTCATAAAACCTGGTTGGACATGTTAAAGAATATTATCACTGCACGCTTACAGATATCCATTTTACTTTCATATGCAATAAACTGGATGATATGCAATTTAAGTTAACAAAAATGAGCTATGGCACAGCTTACCTCACTAGCTACAAGATTGTAATTAAAGACGGCAGGGGAGTGTTAGGAGCAGATACATACCTATTTCTGAATGATACTGCTCTTTCTAGAAGAGATGATTGGATCTCATCTAATTTTTCCTTCACATAAGCTTCCAAATTAGAAGGTTCCATAGATATTCCAAAAACTTTTCCTTGCTTTCCAGGGATATCTCTCCTGGAGACAACCAAAGTCCCACTTGAAACATCGCGAGGTCCAATTTCAATTCTTAAAGGAACACCCTGATGACAAGAAAATTCATTTCTAAATGTTATGAGAATAAAATACTAAGAAGATGAAGGAGAAACAACTGGTATGTTCGCCAAATTACGCAGCGAAGGATAAGTCATAAAATCAGTGGCATAGGAGATCTTTCAAATTGGACAGGTGCATACTTTCATCTCCCAAAAATTGAATTTCCATCCGGGGGTTCTTTGCTCAGAATCATCCAGTTTAACTCTAATTCCAACAGTTTTCAACGCTTTCTCAACTGAGCTTGCAGCAGCGAGAACTCCATTTTTCTCGTCATCTTTCTTCCAAATTGGTACAATCACAACCTGGTAATGAAACAAACTATGAGATCTAATTATATAACTTGTTGGGCATCACAAAGAAGTACACAAAGTGAAGTACAATCATACATGATAAAAACAGGTACAGTTTGTTTACTCTAACCAATTTATATGTCTAAAAATTGGAATAGTCACATATATGACAATGTACAAGGAAGGCACTGGACATGGACTATTGATATTCACATACATGATAAAATCTCGACATGTGTCATGTAATGAAGCTATCATTCTTCTGGTTAGGATATCTGAGTATATTATTGGCACTTGAAATCCCAAATTAGATCTATAACAAATTTATGGAGCGATGTCGTGTAGAGGCCATAGTGATACTTATTTCTTGTAATGGTTTTACTAATATATATATATATATATATCTCAAAAATTGAGCCTTTCTGCTGCTGTAAGATTATGCAAATCCAGTAGGACCACTTTCGTTGTAGGACCAGAGCTTACATGTCCCTTTATTTCCTCTCTGTTTGTTCTCCTCTATTTGTTCGTTGGTTTCAGGAAGAAAAGGTTTTATCTATTATTGATAGCTTAGCTTTCAGTAAAACAAAGACCGAACATTAAATAGATATATCAAGAGTGCTGACATAGCACAACTACTTTCTAAGACTTAGCAAATAACTAACAGTCTTAGACTAGATTTAACTTAAAGACTACATATCCTACAGAATCCTACAGTTTACTTATCTTTGCCTTTCAGTTATTCTATACAAATACCAACACTGACAAGATAATATATCTTTGAGTTGGTTCAGTTGGTTCTCCGAAGTGAGAACCCACTGAATGGAATACTTTAAGCAACAGCAAACTGAAGTGGAAGCCAAGAACAAGACGAGAACAACTGCAACAAACCTGTACTGGAGCAATTCGAGGGGGTAGCCTTAAGCCAGCATCGTCCCCATGAGTCATGATGATACCGCCAATAAATCGGGTACTGATAGCCCACGATGTCTGCCAGACATGTTGCAGCTGTGTATTTTCATCTAAAAACTGCACCAGGCACACCGCTTTCAACTTAGGAAAACTTATCCAAAGTAAAGGCAGGGAAAAAGTATTTAAAAAATGAGGCAGAGAGCTTTTTTTTGTAAGAAGAGAACTTGATAAAGTAACAAACATTAACCCAAGAACGAACATCATAAGATGAAAAGGTTAATAACATTCTAAGTTAGACAACCTACTTTCTACCCAAATTTTTTCCAATATGAATGTACTTTATGAAAGTCATCAGCCATCACAACAAACTAACAATTCCCCTCTACCCTTCCCGATCCTTAACAAGTTGATTAATCCCACCAGATATAAGCTTAAATAGAGGGAACGAGTAGCCAGGATTGTCACTTCTCACATCATTTATATAAGACCTTTGGATGCAAAAAGGTTTACTTGGAAGTATGCATAGCACTAAATGAATTACCTATTTGGCAATTGTAACTTTGATAAGCTGTACTCTCTAGATTCTAAATCACTATTTTGTCATAAGGAGGAAAGTCCGTTCCAAAAAAATGGAGGGAGAAGCCCTTTTAAAGTAGCACACAATATTTCAGCTATGCTGATTCGTACTGATTCAAAGATCCTTTGCTTGCCAGTCGAGGCAATAGACATTTTTTATCAGTAATACTAGAATAATTTTTAAGAAGACAAGAAAACTGGGTAAGATCCTAACAACCTAATGTAATTGGCAAAAGCCACGACACTTTTAGTAAATGGCACAAGGATTGGCACTTTTCACACCTGTGTTCCAAAAGCACGAGAGAAATTCTGCCCGAGGTTGTGACTAGTTCCAGCCTGTAATGCCTTTTTATCTCCCATCATCGCTTCAATTGTGTAAGTTCTTGAAGCCCCGGCAAATGTCTCAGCCTTCGATTTCCGACCTGTAACGACTGGTATTGCAGCCATCTCATTTGCAAATTTTGTATAGATATCAATCATCTGCAATGCCTGCAGTTCCACAAAAAAACAAAATATAAAATTATTAACTAATGTCATAGATTCAAACCGCTAGAAAGATAAATTACTTATAGATATGTAATGTAACAAGCCACCTCTTTCTCTGCCTCTTCGGGTTTGGCATGAGCAGTATGTCCCTCTTGCCATAAAAACTCAAGAGTTCTCACAAAAGGTTTCGTACGCATTTCCCATCTTGTGACGTTCGCCCACTGAAAGGAAATAATTTTAACCGGATGAAAAAAGAGATTTATACATGTGTGACCATTGAATAGAAATAAAGAATACATAGTAAGAATATAAAGCGATGGACTACCTGATTAACCATAAGAGGCAAATCACGATAACTATGAATCCATTGGGTAAACATGTGATTAACAATGGTTTCACTTGTAGGTCGTACCTGTCAATACCTCAAAAGAGAGAGGGAAAAGGAATCAAAACCAGAATCAATTATGCATCAAAGGATACAATAAACTATCAGAAAGCAAGAGAACACATGCACAAATATTTTACCACAAGTTTTTCTTCAAGATCCTTTCCCCCTCCGATAGTTACAACTGCCAGTTCTGGGCTGAAACCTTCAACATGGCTGGCCTCTTTCTCAATGAACGAGTATGGTATAAACTGTAAAATATCATCATTGGGTACCAATCTTGACAGATCAATTTGCACATCATTTCCTTAAGAACAAAACTTATAATATCCAGATCAATAGCTATAAAAACTCTATAGATACAGTAAACACATCCTAGAAAGAGGAATACCTGTGGAAAGTACATGTTACTGTGACCGGTCTCTTTAAACTTGACATTCAAATAATCCTGCAATTATTAAAAAGATGGAAACAAATTAACTACTTTTAGCAACACTAAAACACAAGAAACCAAAACAGAGAGAGAGAGAGAGGGAGGCGTAAAGTAAATTTGAGAATGACCTGAATGGCTTCCCAAATAGCATATCCATAAGGACGTATAACCATGGTTCCACGAACAGGACCATAATCAGCTAATTCAGCGCTAGCAATAACATCAAGATACCAAGCATTAAAGTCTTGAGACAGAGGAGTGATGTAATTCTCTTGACCTGATTTTGTTTGTTGCTTCTCTTCCTTTTTAATTGGCTGCTTTGGTTTCTCTTTATTTGTTGCGCTTGTGGAGAAATCACTTGAAATTGAAGCCAATAAGGGCTTGCAAGGGTAACGGTAACGTTGGTAATGATGATGAGAGCGGGTGAAGAAAGGAGAAGAATGGCGTATAGAGGAGAGCGTGAAAGAGGGGAGCCTCAGAGATACCACCATGACTGGCTTCTACACACATAAATACTCGAAATTTTAATCTCAAATTAAATCATGTGCTTCCACTATTGTTCCAGTTTCCACTATTAACTGATATCAGACAATACTTTAAAATTAATTTAAATATCATACCCGGCACACTACCATGCAAATCTAAGCAATTACTTTTACAAATCTTAAACAAGTCTCTTCATGTAGATCACAATATTTATTTATAATATTAAAATTACTAATGATTCCTTCATAGGTAGATATCAAAACTCTGTGAAGAATTTTATGCAATTTGGTCAGCATGGAAATAAGTCCATGACCAATTTGAGAATTTACAAGAAGTCGAGCACACAACATACAACACATCATAATTTAGGTTCTATAAAACAATATCTTCTCTGTAACTTGCCAACCTGTACTTAGAATTTTTGTTTCCAAAGGTGTCTCGATACTGGCTCATCATAAAGCACCATAGTTTAGTGTCATACAGACTACAAGTTACAGAAAGAAAATTATAAAAATGATACAGAACCCTAACAGTCACCGTGGCGATTATATGCTGCTCACATACAACTCCGTAACATGAAATAAAACTGACTCAATAACAACTGATATAATCATTATGTAGCAAAACATACAGGTTCGTAGTTAATTTCACAAACACTATGCAGACAGGTCTTTGTTATGTCAAAATAGTCTGCTCCATTTCTAGTTGAGATAAGGTGGTGTCATATTATGAAATCCATGAGAGTTTCGCTCATCAAAATTAAGATGAAGAGAGAATGTCAATAAGTTGTGAATTTAAGATATACTGAAAGAATTTTGGAAGAGAAAATACCTCGTCGTGATTGGCGCTGGTTAAGGCAGTGATAGTGTACTTGGGATTACTAAAAATTCGTAGAGCTAGGTGCTTTCATTCTCATCTCTAAACCGATTAAGTGGTGGTCATGACCTTCATGGATGGTGATGGATGGTGGATTGTGGTGGTCGTGATACCAAGAAGAAGAAGGAGAAGAAAAGATGTTTTATCCAGTGATTTTTTTGTCGTGAATCGTGATTATTAGGTTATTAACTCGGTAGCACGAAAGATGAATTGTCCCTTAACAATCCACAGCACTCCGGTTAACAAATTCTCGAATCTGTAATATTTTAGTTTGATCAGGGACAATTTGGTATTTCAATTAAGATTTCAAAACACAAAAGGCGGTCTGGTCTCCTCTCTCTTCTCCTCCTTGATCAGTCTGAACGAAACCCCAACATTCTTACTTATTCTTATTTTTAGTTTTCTCATTCGTCACCACAGAATCGCAGAGTAGAAAAAGAAAAAGCAATAATGGTGTCTTTCAAGGTAAAACTACAACCCTAATGTTCTTTCGTATAATGTTTACTGATCATATATTTGAATTCCTTTTCAATTTCTTCTGAAAAATTAGGGTAAACTGAATTCAAACCAATGTCGAGTTATAGAGGATCGGAAAGCACTCACTAATCGTGAGTTCATCATCTCTCTTAACATTATTTTAGTTTTTGTTTCAATATTTTCTTCTTCTTCCTGATTTACGACTGAATCACTAATACCTGTTGTTATGAAAGATTTCAAGATTTATTCCGACAAGAACGAGAAGATTAATGTACTCGAACGTGAATCTTCTGGTAAAACTGTAACAAAACTACTTCTTCCAACTAGGTATTGTTTCATTTTTCTCTCTCTCTTTCTCTATTTCAGTTTCATTTATAAAATTTCTCATAGTTTTCTGTTTTTGGATTCAAGGAATTCATTACCGGTTTCGAAAGGAGCTCTTATGGATGAACCTCGTGATGTTAAAAAGGTTGAATTTGATTTTTATGAACATTGTTTTTTCATCATGTTCGACTAGTGTTAACTTTTTTAGTTCCAACTTGTTTTAATATTTTAGGGTTTTGCGGAAAATTCAAATGCGAGTAAGAAGAAAAACGATACTGCTGGTAAGACATGAATACATAATGTATTTAAGAGAGACTGAATGTGTTCTCTGTGTGACTCCTTTTTTCATACTTTTTTTTTTAAACAGTTAAAGTGAAGGTCAGAAGGAAGGTCTTGGCTGATGTTAGCAATGTCAGGAGCTATATCTTTAGGAACGGAAAGAGCGATGGCGTTAAACCATTGTAAGTGATATTGATTATTTGTCTGGAACAACACCTATAGCAGTCATTGTATCCTTTATTTTGTTTTTGTGTAATGGTTGTGTGTTTCTTAGTTATTCTTTCAAACTTGAATAGCAGACAATATGTATCTGTAATGATTAGTAAATGAGGTTCTCTGGCTTAGCCTTGATGTCTTTCTACAATTCTTCATTTATGGCATTTGGTGTTGATAATAGAGATTTCGAACCCCCCACCCACAATCTTAGCATTCCATGTCCTGGAGAAAATGATTTGAACAGAGAATCAGCTTGCATGTGCTGTTGAAGGGTAAGAGTGAAAAAAAGTAGCTTGTTTCAAGGGTATGTGATCTACTTAGACTAGATAATTAAAAAGTAGGAACCAAACTATTATGCTCCTGCAAGATTACATAGAATGCGAAACATATAAAGTGTTGGATACTCAGTTAATGCGGTGTCTCAACAGTGAGGTTGCAGATGTGAAAGTTTTTTGTTATTCTTATTATGGGAATGCTCTAGCCTAGGTAGTGTTTCTTAAATTTCTTCCTTGTTTATTAAATTCTTTTGTGTTTTGTCAGGAATGATAAATACGTTCTATATTGACGTGCAATATTATCTGCATGTGTATAGGGTTTCAGAGGCTCGGGGTACGGCATGTACAAGTATGTCATCAAGAAAGCCTACCATGGTATGTATACCTAACAAGAGTTTGCTTTCATTTAGTTCCCTCTCACCTCGTGCATCATCGTTATTTTCTCTATCCATGCAAATGGACTGCACTTGAGTCCAGGAAAAAACTATTTTTTAGACTCTCTGATATTTGTTAGTGAACGTGAACATATTTATGCTTTGTAGACTATAAAATAAGACCATTCAAAGCATCTGAAAGAGATATTGTCGTATAACTTGTATAAGCATTATGATTTCGGCCACAATTTTGTTTTCCACAGTACTATAATACTATACACAGAGTTACTTTTGATTCTTTTCCTGCTTTTCGTTATATTACACACTCTTGTGCAACAAAGTTTGACAATGGTTCCCATCATCCACGATAATTTCTTCTCTTTTCTTGTCTTGTCTTCTTTCTTTCTTATTTTTCAGTAATTATATATACATCTTTTTATTTTAGCTGTAAAATACTTAAGATTGTACTTGTGAAATTAGGCAACCAGGAGAACTAGCCTTGGTCAAGGTGCTAATCCTCACACAGCAACTAAAGGTTAGCTGTTGTTTTTTCCTTTTACACTTTATCCCATGGTGCTCTCTATTCGATATCTTTACTCAAATTTATTACTTTTGGAGAACAGTTGATGTGAAAGGTTCTAAGGTTTACACTGATAGTCAGAAGACTAAGGGCCTGGATCATGAATCTATCAGTAACAATGCCAGGTGACAACAGTTTATAACATTATACTTTTAGTTATTCTGGATATATCTATAATTTCATTTGAGGGAGTTTTGAAATTTTCTTCTGCCTTGACAGGAAAGCTGCCAAACCGGCTCTAATATCGACGAGGTACCTTAGATTCAACCCAAAAGTTATGACAATTAATCAGCACAGTTATGCAAATTAAGTAACTAAGCTTTTTATTTTTTCAATTGTAGGAAATCATTGCCAGTAACAAAGGGAGCTACTATAGTTGATCCGAAGGTTCGTGTAGTTTCTTGCTTTACTGTGTACGGGCTATGATTAGGTGCTTTCTAACTCAATTAAGTACATATTCTTGTGTTTGATATTGTTTTTCCAATCTGTAGGAAAATGGAAAGAATACAAAAAGAAGTGCAACTAATTCTGGTAAGGATGAGATGTTTGGAGACTCTTCTATCTGGTCACCAGAAAGACACACTTAACACAAATAAATACATTGATATGATTAACAATTAGTTAATAAATGTGCAGAATGTTCAAGAAACCAGAAAGACACACGTAACACAAATAAATACATTGATATGATTAACAGTTAGTTAATAAATGTGCAGAATGTTCAAGAAACCACCATCAAACTGAAATGCTAAATACATATTATATTATTGTTTGTTGAATTCAGTTAAAGTTATGGTTGGGAGAAAAGTAGTTCCCTGTGTAAGTAATGAAAGGACCTACTTCAGGAGGAACCGAGCAAGTGATGGCTTCATATCTATGTAAGTGTTGAAATATATATGGAATTTATTTTTTTTGCTTAAAGGAATAGTTTAATATATCAGTTTTTTTTTAGAGTTAGGTTTTATTTGTAATCAAAATAACAATTAATAGATTTTATTGATTTGGTGCAGGAATGGACAATCTAGAGGATTACAAGGGTGTGTGTACTTCTCACTGTCTCTTGTTTGGTAGATCTCAAACGATGTTTTTTCCTAGCAACCGAAATCTATTTGTTAAACAATTATTTGGTGTCACTGTCTACGGAACTTTTTGCCTCTTCTTCTAGAACAACAATTTATTTTTAACTTCTAAGCAGATTCACATTTCTACTGTTGTTTCATTGGTATGTTCCCAGGATTCAAGTGGATCGAGGTACTTTTTATGCAACCACATTGTCAAAGAGACCCCTTGGGGTATGTATGTAACCTTTTCTATCCTGCAACCCTTGTTCCCTTGTTCCCTTTTCAATTGAAATTCATTTGTATTACCTTTTACTCTTTTAGCTTATTATAATATCTAGCTGTTCCATGTTGATAGGTCAAATCTTTGGATGATATTGTAGTTTTAGAATATTTTTAGAAGGCTGAAATTTATGCTCGATTTATTGTTTGTTGTTCTTATTTTGATCCTTGGTTGTATACCTTTTTTTTTGGTTCAATTGTACATTTATAACTGCAGCAGACACCTTAGTATAATCGATAAGAGGGCATACCTTTTCTTTAGAAAGTTATGGATTGTTCATTTCCTAGAATGGACCTTCATCAACTAATATTGGATAATAGCCTTACGGCATGGAGATGGCATATGATCAGTAGTTTAATAAATAGAGTACCAGTTGGAACTTTTCAGAATCATCTAGATTTGAACCAGACTAAAATGCAAAATTTACGTTTTTCTTCCAGTTCTTTGGCTTAGTGTCTTTACATCCATCAAAGCTACATTTTCACTTCAGAACTCAAATTTCATCCTCAAATATTATTTTTCTTTACTGTTATGTTTTCCTCTGTATGTGCAACTGTTATTATTTTGATACTGTCAATCAGTTTATCTAGTTGTATTTTATGTCGTACAGCCTACTGGAAAATTCACTCAATCAGTTTCTTCTATGCGAATCGGTTCAAATACTGCCTTGGGTTTGAAGAAACCTAAAGCTGCTCTAGCTGCAGCTACATCAAAGAGAAAGGGGGAAATACCTACAGTCTGTGACCCAAAAAATACTAAGTTTGTGGGTTCACATGGAAATGACTCGATTACGAATCCTGCAGATGTCATCTCTGCGACAAAAACTAGTCGTCGTAAATCTTTTACATCTTCACTTGTAGCAAGACCCGAGGTAACCTTTGAAAAAATATCTTTTATTTCTTGATTATCTCCTTTTCATTTACTTGCACTTGCTTACTCTTTTCCCTATCTTTTGAGATTTGAGGGCGTGATGTGTTCTTTATTTACCCAAGTATGTATTGGAATATTGTGGTGCTATTTTGGCAGATATTAAGAGTATCTACAGATGTTATTAAGCATGTGGAGTTACCTCCCATTGATGATAACAGAAATCACCTTGAAGTTGCTGAATACGTCGATGACATATATCAGTATTATTGGGTTATGGAGGTAATGTGTATATTGTTGCTCTCTTGTAATTTGAATTGTCTGTTACATTTCCTTTCAGCCTATTAAATCTGAGACCACAGTCTAGTATGTCGTACTGTTGCTATTTATGTCTAGAATGTGTCACTATATTCTTCGGTTGTGGAACAATGTAGAATTGCTACATCGATTATTATTTTTGCTAACAAACATGCTGATTTGCTTTAGATGCTTCTAAAACGGTAGCTGGTCATAAATATTTACTTTGGCCGTCAATTTGAAATATCCCTCGAGTGTTGCACAGTTAATAATTATTAATAAGAGGTTTGACGAGCTTCTTCATTTCAATGTTGTCAGGCTTATGGTAAATAGATCCATCTTTTTGCTTTCATCACTTCGTTATGCATGATTCTGCATGTGCGCATAAGAGATAAATCCTAAAAGATATTTCATCAGGCTTAAGGTTTACTGTAGTCTTGTTCCAACTCAATCTTTAGTATTATCTCTTTACCACTTCGAAGCTTAATCTAGGACAATGTACCGTCATGATTTGCTCAGATGGGTGTCAAAACCAGTGGTGTTGCCTTGAAAAGAAATTTCGTGTTTCTAATTGATAATCACACAGCACCAGAAACCGCATACATGTGAGGCTCTGAAGAATTACATGCTATCTTTTTACTGGCGCTTACTGGATTAAGCAAAACCACTACTGATGGAAATTTATAACTATGAATCTGTGATTGCTTTATTGTTGACAACATTCAATTGATTTAGGACGTTGAAATTGTTGATTTGACTGAAAATTGTGGGTATCATTGCTGAAATATTGTTTTTGTCAGGCAGAAAGCACATCTCTAGCAAACTACATGGAGATTCAAACAGATGATATAACTCCTAAAATGCGAGGAATTCTGATAAATTGGCTAATTGAAGTATGATATCAACTCATTTTTGATTGCCTTTTCCCCCCTTCAAAAGTATGTTCCTGACTCCTTAATTGTAATTCACTTGGTTGCAGGTTCACTACAAATTTGACTTGATGCCAGAAACTTTGTTTCTCATGGTCGTATTGTTTGACAGATTTCTTTCTGTTTTTGCAATAAAAAAGAACGATATGCAGTTGGTTGGTCTTACAGCCCTCTTGTTGGCATCAAAATATGAGGATTTTTGGCATCCGAAGGTAGATTTATATCAGTCTAGCTTCAACCCATTTCATGAAACCATCTAATTAACGGTACTCTTGCGCATATTATGTTGTCAAATAAAAGAAACCGATAATCTTAACGCAGGTTAAGGAGTTAGTCAGCCTTGCTGTCGATACCTACACTAAAGATCAAATGCTTTCAATGGTGTGAATCTCAAAACTCTCCTTGTATATATTCATATCAACCCCAAATTTGCATATATTAAACTGATTCAATCCCCTTCTATCTATCTCCAGGAAAAGCTGATACTTAAGAAGTTGTTGTTTCGTCTAAATACACCGACTCCTTACGTTTTCATGATAAGGTTTCTCAAGGCTTCTCAATCGGATGCTAAGGTATGTTATTAACTGGGTTAAGTTACCTAATGGCTGCAGAAGTTTACTTCTTACTGTCTTGATATTAATTGCGGGCTTTGTTACCAGGTCGAAAAACTAGCATTCTACCTCATAGAGCTATGTTTAGTGGAATATGAATCTTTGAAGTTCAAGCCATCATTATTATGTGCATCAGCAATCTATATTGCAAGATGTACGTTACATGAAACTCCAGCATGGACTCCTTTACTTTGCAAGCATTCACACTATGAAGAACCACAACTCAGGTATTAAATTTACAACCTTATTTATTTTAATTATAGTCTATCTAGTGTACACATGAGTTGAACTCAATCTGGAATACTGATTCTTTATTTTCAGGGTTTGTGCAAATATGATCTTGAGATTTCAAAAGGGTGCCAGTCGAGGGCCATTGAGAGTTGCTTATGATAAATACATGCAAGATGATCATTGTTGCGTTGCAGGAATAAAAGCTCTGGATAGGCTTCCCAGTTATATAGAACCTAACTCGAGGTAAGCTTGTAGTCCAGTCCTACTGTATATATAAGTGATAATGTGTTCAGTAATAGAGAAAGTAAAACAATTTCACCTTCCGTTTTAAAATAGTGTGAAATGCTTCTACAATACCTAGTAAATTCCTGGCAGTTGTCACCTTTTGACGAAATTGCCACAACTGAGCATACAAGAAGTTTAGTATACTTATTTTTTGTGTGTGTTAGACTCCGCCTTGTTGTTAGTTCCTCTTACTATGATTAGTGCTGTTGTAATATGTATCATCTTCTGTAGTTACTTGTCAATCTGAATCTTTGTCGTCAAAAGAAAGCGTTTTCTTGTTGTTGCAAATATGAGCAATTGTAGACGAAACTGGTGATGGTTATTACTAAAATATATGTTTCAGTTATGTTTCTTATTATCAGCGTATATGCTGTATTTTAGGCACAGTACATGTGACAGTACTCCATGCTTCCTATATGTTCCCAAAATTATACTGTGGAAACAAATGTTTGCCTGATTTTTGGTATGGTGGAGAGAAACTTGATTAGGAATTTTCTGAGGATCGGATACTTGAAGTATATGGTGGTCATGAATTCCTAGGTACTATATTTATGAGATCATCACCTCTTGTCAAGCCCTGACCTCAAATATGAAAGTCAAAAATTCCATCTGGTTGGTTTTTCAGTTACATAAATACTTAGATAGCAGAATGTGGTTGGTTTTGTGGAGAAAAATATCTCGGTAACCAAACCATGCCTAAGTTCCTAGATTAACGGTTTAGTGAATTTTTCCAGACTTGATAATTTTCGCTTTTGCTTTTGTGACCGCAAGGTCCGCCAGCTTTATTTGATTTCACCGAAAGAGAAAATAGATGCAGTCAATACTTAGTCTGTGTTGCTTGGTTGGAACTTTATGAAATTGCAATTAAATTTTCTAGGTTTGAAAATTTTATTAAAAGGAAAAATTGGAACATCGGGGATATATAAATATTTTGTAATGGTTCATACATTTTTCATTTAGTTTTGGTTTAAGTTACACTTTGCGAGGGGTTTTTCTCTGTGGGCTCTAAGGTGGTGATTAACATAAGTGGGATGATTGTAATTCGTAAGTCTCGAACTCTATAGTACTTGTTTTGCATCGGACATACCGTAACCCTGAACCTTCTTGCTACGTCGTCCACTCCTTTTTCGGGCCCAAAAACGATTCAAATATTTCGTGTCAGGTACATCGCAATAATGTATCTTCAACTCGACTCAATTCAGTGCAGTTAATGTTATTATCCATTTGGTTAAATAGGCATCTTTACTTTCTATCTAGTCTAGTAATAAAGGAAACTTCAAAAATCAGATATTGGAAATGAGGGAAAAAGTATATTTGAGAGTGACTTCAAAGCCAAGAGAGTTGTGCACTCAAAGAAAATAGTTGTAAACCAAAAGAAGTCATGCCAAATCTAATAGTTGGTATCTCCTGCATATTCCATAATTCCAAGTCAGGGTTTAAAAAGTGCCTTGTTAAGGTGTGTGTGTGTGTCAGTGCAGGTTTTTCTAGATCAAACGCAAGAACATTCCACCCTTTTCGTTTTCTTTTGTTTCTTGTTTGTCTTGTGTAAAACATAATAGTATCATGTGGTGTCATGCACATTTAAGGGGAGAAACAACTCTTGGGAATCATCCTAGAATGAATCAAAAGCGAAAAGGGATAAGGGGACAATGCATGTCAAGTTGAAGCAAGAAGTGTCTGCTTTTCAAACTTCTCAAGGGGCAGTTGAAACAAACAGAGCAAAAACATCATCACCATCACCATCTTTGGTATAAATTCATTTCATATATTCATTCATTCATTCCTAGCTACTCTCAATCAATCTAATGAAGTAACAAGTAACAACCACACCCTAAAAGAAAAGCAAAACAGAACTTGGTCTTTCAAGAAATCCTAATAATACTTCGTCACCTAACGGAAGATTTACATTTTTTGCAAAAGCCTGAAAAGGGAAAATTAGATCAAAAGCTACTTCCTCCATTTTATAATAATAGGCTGGGAAAATCACCAATAAAGAAAAACTCAAAACCAATAAAGAAGCCAGAATTATGTTTCAAACATTTTTTTTGATAATAAAATTCATTAGAAGTTAAAATTCAAAATAGACTTGTTCTTCGTAGACTTGGGTACAGGCACCCGGTCTATCTTGATTCAAGAGATTAAAAATACATATTGTAGGGTAACCCCTGTAGTTACGGGTTGCTGTTGCATTAGCAGTGGCAATTGCTAATGCAATTGCTGCCCGGTTTGCTAGTTTTCTAGTTGGGACATAATTAAAAAGTTTTGAAGAAAAAGAAGAAATAAGTAAGAAACTTGAGGTTTTGTCTTCCCATGTAGCTTTTGCACGCCAGTCCATATTGGTTTGGGAGCCTTGGAGAAGTCTGATCAGATTGGTGTTATGAGCTTCAATGCTGATGGTGGGAGTTTGAAGTTGCATTCCCCATTTCCACGCTTCAATTGCAGCCAACACCTCTCCAACATCCTTATTGAGAGCTGTGATTTCCATGGTTCGAACCTCCCTGCAATAGCCCAAAAAAGTTCCTTAGAATCATAGTTGTAATCATTGTATTAGTTGTTTGGTTCCAACTGGTAGCTAGGTTGATTTTTGCAGTTCCACTTTCTGGGTTCTGCCAACTGTTTGTTTGAGGTGAGGCCGAAGACAGGATCGAGCTAAGTTTTGTACTTCGTTTGGCCTGCACATTTTCTACCCAGAATTGTTTTGCTCTAGTGAAAGTATGCTGGGGGTTGGGATTGATTCCTCTAAACACTTTGTCACATCTAGCTAGCCAAATGTGCCATATGACAGCTGCACAAAGAGCATTCAAGGGACCTAGTTCACTATCCCAACCAGATGGATTGGGGCTCCAGCTAGTAATCCATTGCTGCAAAGACAAGTTAGGGATACCATGCACAAATGGGTTTGCAAAAGAAGCAAACCATACACTTCTAGCAAAAGGACAATCCATGAAAAGGTGTTTTATAGTTTCATTGGGTTGAGTGCATAAAGGGCAGATGTTTGGCATATCAGTGTATTTAGTAAGTTTAGCAGCTACTGGAACCATACTATGCATACATTTGAAGACAAATAGAGCTACTTTTGGAGCTGTTTCCATACTCCAAATCTTCTCCCAAGGGGAGTTAGTTATAGTATCAAAGTTTTTAATGCTATGATAGAGGGATGCTGTTGTGAAATTCCCATTGGGTTTCAACTTCCTCCGAATTGTGTCATTCCTACTGAGCCGAAGAGGGATGCGACAGATGGTTTGGACAGTTCTAGGTTCGAACAACAAATTGAGATTGTTGAGATTCCAAGTCTGATGTTCGACATCTATCAGATGACTTACCAGAAAAATGTTGTCCGGAAGCGGGGTTTTGAATTCTAGAATGCTTGGGAACCACTGATCCTCCGTTATGTGGATAGTTTCGCCATTGCCTATCTCCCATATGCAACGGGGTTTGATAGTTTCTAGCCCTTGTAGGATACAGGACCAGATCCAAGGTCCTGTGATGCTAACCTTTGGATCAAGAGGATATCGGCACTTGCTGAAATGACTGGATTTTAGAGTTTTTTCCCAAACTGAATCCGGATTATCTAACAGGTTCCAGGCAAGTCTTCCTAGTTGCGCTAGGTTGTTTGCTTCTAAGTCCCTAAAGCCTAAACCTCCTAGAACTATTGGAATGCTGAGATCAGGCCAAGCTTTTAAAAAGCAGCCATTTTTACCATCCTTATTTCCCCTCCAGAAATTTCTTTGAAGGGAAACGAGTTGGTTGGTAATGTTTTTCGGAATCTTGTAACAGCCCATCTGGTAGATGGGAAGAGATTCAAGGATAGTCTTCACTATTACAGTTCTAGCAGCTTGGTTGAGGTATCTTCCTCGCCAATTCTGTAATCTACTACGGAATCTAGCTATCATTGAGTCAATTTTTTTTATTTTGGAGGCTCCTATAAAGAGTGGTGTACCTAAGTATCTATCATTGATATTTATTTTCTGAACCTTAAGAATTTTTATTATCATTTTGCCAAATTTATTAGGGAATCTATTACTAAAGAATATCCCAAACTTTTGAAAGTTTATCTTTTGGCCAGTTGCTGAGCTGAAGGTGTTGATGATATTTAGAATGTTTTGGGCATCACTAAGCGAAGCTTTAGAGAAGATGATGCAATCATCGGCAAAAAGGAGATGGGTGATAGGAATACTATTGTGAGCTACTTTAATTCCTTGGATTAAGCCTTCTGCTTCTTTATGCCTTAATAGTCTAGTTAGTCCTTCTATACACAGGAGGAATAGATAGGGAGATAACGAATCTCCTTGTCTGATTCCCCTAGTGGGTTTAAAAAACTTACCGGGAGAGCCATTGCAGAGAACCGCAATGGATGGTGTGTTGATGCATTGATGAATCAGCGAGCACCAAGACTCACTAAAACCTAGTTTCTGCATTAGTTCCATCGGATACTCCCAGCCGACCCTATCAAAAGATTTACTCATATCAAGTTTTATTCCCATTAGGCCACCTTTACCTTTGTATTTTTTCATTTTTTAGACCACTTCCTGAGCCATTACTATGTTGTCTGTGATTTTTCGATTCCTCATGAAGGAAGATTGGAAGGGAGAGATTATTCTAGAAAGGATTGGTTTGAGTCTGTTGGCTAGGATTTTGGATATTATTTTATAAGTTGTGTTACACAGACTGATTGGACAAAAGTCAGCTGGGGAGGAAGGGTTGGATATTTTAGGGATAAGGGCTAGGAATGTAGCATTTATTTCCTTGAGGAGATGACCAGTGCGAAAGAAGTGTTGTACCATTGCGACAACATCCTCTTGCACAATGGCCCATTGGTGCACAAAGAATCGAACATTGAAACCATTCGGGCCCGGAGACTTTTCAGCTGCTAAATTTTTAACAACTCCAGCAATTTCAGAGAAGCTTGGAGTTGCTGTTAAGGTTTGGTTTTCAGCAGCTGAGACTTCAGACTCAAAGAGGCTTGTGACAGGTTGAGAGTTGAGATTGGATTCTCCGTAGAGATGGTTTTGAAGTGTTGGGTTAGAAGTTCAGATATTTCCTTATGGTTGTTGTGAGTGGTTCCATTTAGATCTGTAAGAGCTGAGATTCTATCCCTTCTATGTCTATTAAGAGTACAAGTGTGAAAGAATTTTGTATTCCTATCCCCAAATTTGAGGTTGTTTTCCTTGCATTTTTCTTTCCATAGTTGCTCCTCTTGATTGTAGAGAATCTCTAGATCATTGATTTTCTTTTTGATTATATCATCCTTGGTTCCATCAAGATTAGAACTGTGGATAAAGTTTATTGTTTTTAGATTACTTCTTATGTTTGTTTGAATCTTGCTAAAGACTTCTTTATTCCATTTGGATAGGTCTCGTTTAACTAATTTGAGTTTGGCAGAGATTTTAAAGGTTGGGGATCCTGTTATTGGTTGATTCCAGCATCTCTGAATAATTTCAAGAGCTTCAGGGATATCCAACCAGAGACTAAAGAATTTGTAAGGGATATGGATGGAATCTACGATGTGTTTACAGTTGAGAAAGATGGGGGAGTGATCTGAGCCTATGGGGGGGAGATGGTTGAGAGTAGCACTGGGATTTTTCGCTAACCAATCAGAGTTGGCGAGAGCTCTATCTATCCTAGCCTGAATTCGAGAGGAAGAATCTTGTTTATTCGACCATGTAAAGATTGGTCCAATAAAACCAAGATCCTCAAGGCCACAGTTTTCTATGATGTCTAAAATATTCGAAACCTGGTTAAAGGATTCCCTCGGGATTTTTATACCGCTGACAGAGTAACATTTAGGTCTCCAATGATTAGCCATGGATCGTCGCTAATTCTTCTAAGTTGAGCCAGTCTTTTATTCTTTTAGGTTTTTTGGGGTTGCCATACAAGAAGTTAATGAAGGTTGTACTATTATAGGAAGCATTAGGTTCGATGGAGACATGAATCATTCTAGGATTTTTAAGGAGGACATTTACAGAGATGTTTTCTGTCCAGGCTAAACTTAGTCCCCGTGAGAGCCCTATAGGAGAAACTAGTGTGAAATTACTATAACCACAGGTTTCCAGAACTTTGGAGACTCTATCATCCTTACATCGAGTTTCTGAAAGGAAGAGAAAATGCGGTTTGGCTGAGATACATAGTTTATTTAAATGAGAGGAGGTTGTGGGGTTGCCAATTCCTTGGCTGTTCTAGGAGAGAATGTTCATGGATGAAAAAAGGAGAGAGTCCTAAGTGTAGAGTCAAAGAATCAGCTAGGAGATAGAGCTTAGGGAAGGCCACAAGGGAACCAGTTAGAAGAAAGAAATTAGGGAAAGCCTCAAGGGAGATGAAGAAGACCTATTGGAGCTTAAAAAAAAACCTACTGAGAGGACTGTTTGAATTATTGGAATCTTAAAGAGGAAGGAAGCTACTGAGAACTATTGAGAAACTAAAAAAACTTGGAGCGTAAAGAGAAGACACAAAGAGCAGAAAATCTTAAGAGACTACTGAGGAGCTTATTTAATTAATCCTAAGCATACTAGAAAACTAAAAACCAAGAAAGGTTCAAGTAGTAGTTTCAATTTCGCAAACTGGTAGAGATTCAAATACCAACAAATAATTCAAAGGACAAAACCTAGGCAAGAAAAATGCACTTAAATTATCCTAAGTTGTGCTTAGAAGAGGCGTTTGACAAGGGTAGACTAACAATTCTGAATACAAAACTAAGATTAGAGTGATAAGTAGAAATCAGACAAGCATAGATATTAAAATGTAAATATCAGGATGGTTAGAAATTTAATAGTATGCTAAAGTAGGTACATCCAAACCATATGCAAAGAGAATCAAATTACGAAAGTAATCGAAACAAAGACCATAAATTGAATCAAAAAGTGTTCAAGATTCTAGCTTGAAACAAACCTAACTGAAATAAAGTGTCACTGATAGGCAGAGGGAGATATTCTGTTTCTAGCAAGAGAAGTCAAAAGCAGCTAAATTGTCTATTGTGGGCTCTTCTAGCAAGAATACTCAAATAAAATTATCACTAGGAGAAACAGACTATGTTCTGTGTTTAGTTTTAAGTAATCTAGTTTCTAGGAGTGTAAGTCCTTATCTAGTTCTAATTAATAGAGAAACCATGAAGTTTTCTTAGGGTGCCCAATTTCTATTCTAATTATCTGGTTACAGGGTTATTGTTATGACCTAAATTTCCAATTAAAATCCTTGTTTAAGGTGACAAGTCAAAGATGTTAAAATCTCAATTAAATCAATTTGAAAGCTTATTTATAGGTTTTAATTTAACAAGATAAGCTAACTTTAGATGAATTGAAAAAGAGTTTAGGCAGTAGTGGTTTACCATGGAGGCCTTCACCTGCTTCTCTGTTGATTGGTTCTTTGCTACTGTATAAAGTGATTCCAAGTTCCCATTTTCCGACGAAAGCTCTTCATCACCATTAAGATTTGACCCATATTGATCGATGGCAAGAGGAGGGGAGTGGGAGAGTTAGAGTCGTTGTTGGAATTTTCTGTGTCTAAATCTTCTATCAGAATGCGAAAAGAAGGTTTATGATTAATCAATTGGTTCGGGTTGCGGTTCAAATCTAGAAAGGGGAACGGGCCTTCCCTGAGGACCGGCCCACTCATAGAGGCCTTTGAAGAAGAGCCCTCTCCTAGCTCATAACAAGGCTTTTTCACTAGAGAAAAAGAAGGGCTACCAAGGTTGCTAGAGTATGAGCGTTTACCCAAGATAGAAGGTGATGCTACAGCATCAAGGAATGAGGATTCACTAGAGCAAGAGAGAAATAATTCTCCATTCAACACAAGATTTGGCTTAGGAGAAGAAGGCATAGCTAAGCTATGGTCAGATAAGTTATCAAAAAACACAACTTTAAGTTTAGGGTCTATGTAGTCGGCAGACCAGCTATCAGTGCTAATCTCAGAGGTAGGTGATGCGATTTGAGGATCATACATAGCATCTAGAATTCCATTGTGGATTACAGGATAATGCTCGATTCGATGAGCCAAACGAAAGCAATATATGCAAAAATTATAAGGTAGCTTATAGTAACTAAAGTTGACAGCAGTTCTGGGAGATCCACCAACTGACACTATTACTTGTTTCACTAAGGGTCTCTCTATGTTAAGAATAGATTTAATTCTCATTATGCCATCTTTAAGTGGAACACAATTCAAAGGTTCAGTACAAAGGACCATACCAACACGTGATGTTATTTGAGCAACTACTGTTTCATTTTGCATATAAGGTTGGAGATCTTGGATGGAAAGCCAAGTTGTAAAGAAGCGTAAGTCACTACAGGGAATAGAGATGGAGGGATACCAAGTAGTCACAGCGAGAATATCTCCATAAATGACCCAATAGTTGGTCATAGTTACCCAAGATTTGGATTCAGCCTTTGCAAAACTGATTTTGTAATGGTTTAGGCATACACTAGAGATAATGAAATGATTTTGTTTCCCCCATTTAAACTGAAGGGCATCATAGACTTCCTAAATGGAATGAATGGAGAGAGTAAAGAACCTAGCTAAGATGCAGTGCTTTCCTTCCACTATAGTGTGGCTCGATTTGGGTATAGTTGATGGATGGGGACCTAAAATAGATTTAGAAGAGTAAATGCTCATATTGGCAAACTTAGAGAGCATGCCTGAGAGAAGATAGAAATAAATGCAAGAATCGGGTGGAGATAATCAGAGGGAATGAAGAGAATAAAGTTAATAGAGATGAGTGAAAGAAGGGAATAGAATTAAACTTTAACCATATCATAGAAAATTCACCAAATTCACCAAATTCACCGATGTGATTATACCTACACATAGGTGAATTATACCTACACAGATGTAACCAAGGTTTGAAAAACGGGTCACGGCTCAGGTCACGGGTACTAGGCGTGACCGTTATAACGCGTTTTGACGGGTGTGAGCACATTTTGGGCCAAAACGCGTTTTTTTTTTTGACGTTTTTTTTTTAAATAACGGGTGTGATAACGGTTAAATAGGAAAAATAAATAAATTCTGATATGAATTTCCTATCTAACGGTAATCACATGCGTGAAAACGGTTACAACGGGTCTAAATAACGTTGTTACTACGTTTTTTTCATATATTTTTTGTTTAATTTAATTTTGATTTTTTATTTCTTTGTTTTTGGGTTTTTTACATACAAATTTATGGATATCTTGTAAAATTCACAAGCATGAGTCTATGACTTATAGCAATGCATTGTAGTTATTGTCTACCGACAATATTTATACACGCGTACTATCACTATCAACTTGATACTATCAAGTTGTCACTTGAATAGTTGAATGCACTCCCCAATTTTTGAATAATGCATATTCGTATTCAAAAGGAGTCAAAAGACTCAAAACTTTATTGTCGATGATAAGTGAAACTGATAAAATATTGTAGTAATAATACTCTTAGGCTCTTAGCTATTAGCTACATTCTACCCAACAAGGAATTCAAGTGGAAGAGACCAGCTAGAGAAAAAGAGAGTGAGAGAGGTAAGTTAGGGATTCGATTTTATTTATTTTTGGATTTGGGGTGTGTATAATTGTATATACACTGTATGCTACATGTGGTGTAGAGTCTAGACTCAAAAGTTAAAGAAATAAAACTAAAAAAAAAAGTAGTTGGTTTCATGATCAAAAGACATGGCTAGCCTATGTTTCTACACGCATGCAACCAGATTCCTAATGTTTTCAGAATATATTGATTACCTAGCTAGTATGGCTTCTTGCGCAAAGTAATGCTTTAAAAGGACAAGAGAAGAATTGAAACGAAATCAATACCTCTGGTTCTCTGCTTCTTGCGCAAAGGAATGCTTTGGATTTTGAATTTCTCAAATACAAGTTTAAGAGGTAATATTAAGTTATTTTTGTAGATTTTTCATTCAATTAAAGTTATAATTTGTTGATACGTTGTTAATTTATTTATTATCATTTTTTCTTTCATGATGTCGGAGTAGTGATGTTAATGTTGATGTTGAAAATTATCTTTGAGTTTGAATTGAGCAGTTAAAATTTTGAAATTTTTGTTTCGAAAAATAACACAAATACAGTCCATGATTAGGAGTTTTAAGCTTTAAAATTAGAAATGTTTTAAGAACCACTCTCTGACTAGCTTAGGTCTGAAACAGTAAAACATATATTCATAATTAAATTGTCCATCAACTTGAATCAGTTGATACATAAAGAATCATTGTTTCCTTATTAAAAATAGCATAATGAATTGATATATGGTATGTTGTATACTTGCTCTCTCTTTTTTTTGATGGGAAGATGAATTATATTAACTAGCAAATATAGTACAAAAGATTTACAATTTCGTTTCTATCAAAGACATTAGAGATAATGCTAGATTGCTGAATTTTTTGTTGTAGTTTCGTAGATATATGTTGAAGACTTTTTATTCTTGCTTCCTTGGCAATTAGATCTGCTGATGCATTGTATTTTCTATTTGTAAACTTTACCTGAGCTTGAGGAAGATTTTTTTATATTGTCTTGGCTTCTTGCATGGCGTTTTCGGCTATCCATGAGAGATCTGTGTTGTCCTTGTTGATGTTGTCTGCCAAAACTTTACAATCAGTTATTATTGAAACGCTTGACAAGACGTTGTCTCTTAGCCAGATGACCGCTTTTTGTAAAGATATCGCTTCCACATGAAAAGACGAAGTAGCTGTCTCTGATCCCGCTGATATGTGCATAAATATTTTGTGATCTACGGAGTATACAATGTGAGCGTATCCCATTGAAAGGTCTTCTTTATTGAAGGAAGCATCAATAAAAATTATCCAGTCTGTGTTTATATCTGACCATTTGGTATTGATTATCATTAACTGATTTTTATCCAGTCCCTCTCTTTTATTATTTTGAGGGATGATTGCAGAAATTTGTTTATCTGGTCTATTAGTTTCATTGGATCTGGATTTATTTTTTCAAAAACAACCGAGCATCTGTATTTCCAGATGAACCATAATATGGTTGAGATTTTTCCTACCAAATTATCCAAATATGGATTTAAAAGCCACCCCTTAACCCATGATGTAATCGAATCCGTATTAGCTGAAGAAGTTAAATTTCCTAGCGAAAAGCTGAACCAAATATCTCTAGCGAAAGGGAAAGATCTGAATAGATGATTCTCGGTTTCCTGAACTTGAGAATTGCACAGTTTGCAGTTTGGGTCAATTTCCGGGTTATGTGCCCCTAATCTCGAAGAGGTAGGCAAAGCCTTTTGAGCTAGCTTGCAAACAAAAAGTTTAATTCTTGGAATTGCTTAAATTTTCCATATATTTTTCTATGGAAAATCTATCAACGATTCATCATCTTCTTGAGCTTGATTAGCCAAGAAATTATAAATGTTTTTGGCCGAGAAAATTCCTGAATGATGGTGTAACCATCGGATTTTGTCTTCTTCTTGTCTTCTTGGAGTTATGGCTTGAATTTTCTTTCTAACCTCTGGGTTAAAGAAACTGTTAAGTTTTCCTTGATCCCATTTGTTTTCTTCAGTTATGAGCTCTTGAACTTTTTTTGGGGCTGTATCCTGCAAGTCTTATGGTTGCGGTATTATTTCCGAGTTTGGAATCCATCTGTCTTCCCATATTTTAACCGAGCTTCCATTTTTAACTTGCCATACGAAGTTTCCCTTAATTAAATCTAGACCTTTTCGGATGCTCGTCCAAATCCATGATAATTTAGAAACTTTAGATGCTTCCAGAGGGTGAGAATTTAGGAAATATTTTACTTTAAGTATTTTTGCCCATAGTTGGTCTTTTTCTAATATTAATTGCTGGCTAGTTTAGTGAGAAGCGCTATATTAAATTGGTGAGGGTTTTTAATACCTAAACCACCTTGAGCGATAGGCTTGCAGATGTACTTCCAAGCTCTGATGAATCCTCCTTGTTTTTTTTGCCCTTCTTTATTCCACCAGAAATTTCTTTGGATACAATCCAATTGATTCAAGGTTTTTTTCGGTAGGGCAAGCACCTGCATTTGGTACGTTGGGAAAGCTTGAAGGATATATTTTATCAGAACTGTCCTCCCCGCTTGAGATAGGAGTTTGGATTTCCATCCTTGCAGAGTGGAGTAATATTTTTGCAGAAGCAGCTCAAAATTCGCTTTCCTATTTTTATCAAAAAATAGTGGAGTTCCGAGATATCTGTCATTTTTTGTCATCATGGGGACTTTAAGAATTCTAGCTATTATTTTTCCATGTTTAGGATGGATTTTTGGGCTAAAATAGACACTGGATTTTTGTAGGTTTATCATTTGTCCTGTTATATCCCCGAATAGGGATAAAACATCGAGAATATTTTTTGCTTCCCTCAGATCAGCTTTTGTGAATAGGAAACAGTCATCTGCGAAGAATATATGGGAAATGATTGGAGCATTTTTATTGATTCGTAGACTGGAAATTTTTCTCTCCACTATCACATTTTCTAGCAGTCTAGATAGAATTTCCATGCAGATCAGAAAAAGGTATGGAGATAGGGGGTCTCATTGTCTTAATCCTCTCGAGGTTTTAAATTTTGCCCGGGGGAGCCGTTGAGGAGGATTGAGTAAAATGTAGTAGAAATGCATTGTAGTATGAGATCTACCCACTTTTCATCAAATCCAAAGCTAAGAAGGGCTTTTTCGATAAAATTCCACTCCACTTTATCAAACGCTTTAGAGATATCTAATTTAAGGGCCAGATATCCTTTTGTCGCTTTTGAAGTTTTCATTGAATGGATGAGCTCATGGGCGATTATAATATTATCAGTGATTTGTCTTCCCGGAAGGAAAGCTGATTGGTTGGGAGAGATAATTTTGTTAAGAATAGGCTTTAATCTATTCGCGAGAATTTTCGAGATTAGTTTGTAGATGGTGTTACTAAACTTATTGGTCTGAAATCACCCGGAGTTTGAGGAGTTGATTTTTTTGGGATAAGAGTAATGAAGGAGTGGTTTAGATCAGTGTCAAGAATACCGTTTTTAAAGAAATCATGAACTATGTTAACAATATCCGGACCGAAATTTCCCAGTTAGCTTTGAAGAAACCCGGTTGAAATCCATCGGGTCTTGGAGCGCCCCACTGATTCATTTGGATAATGTGAGCCAAATCTCAATTTTGGTTGGGATTCCTAGGAGAGATAGGTTTTCCTCTTCAGATAGACAAGGCTTTATGATGCTGGATAAATCAAAGCTACAATTGTTTATTTAGGTAGTACATATGTGGGTAAAGTGGTTTACCACAAGAGAATTGATTTGATCTCTATCCGAAAGCCAAAGGCCAGAAGGTTCTCTAAGGGCATTGATGGAATTTATTCTTTTCTTATTGGAGGCCGTGGCATGAAAATATTCTGTATTTTGGTCATATTTCTTGAAGAATTTATCTCTAGACAGCTGATGGTAGAAATCGTTTTTGATTTCGTACCATTTTCCTAATTCTGTTTGGAGATTTTTTAGCTTGTCTATGTCTCTGGAGATATTTCCGGATTTTTGAATTCTCTCGATTTTATTATTTAAATTCCTAATATTTTTATGAATATTTCCAAAGATGTCCGAATTCCATTGGGAAAGATCTGAGGATATGAGTTGGAGTTTCAAGGAGATGTTTCCATTTGTTGTGTTATTGGAGTGTAATTCCCAAGCTACTTTGACTACCTTGTGTAGAGTGGAGTGTGAGAGCCAAGATCTAATACATCTAAAAGGTTTTTGAAGTTTCAATTTTTCAGGGTTGGTATCTAATAAAATAGGTGTATGATCTGATCCAACTCTAGGTAGATGAGTTACCTTGGTATCCGGGAAATTCTGAGACCATAGAAAGGAGGTCAACGCTCTGTCAATTCTTTCGCAAATGTTCACTTCTCCTTTTATGTTGTTTGACCATGTGAATGGAGCGCCTTCATATCCCGCATCTTGTAATCCTATGGAATCGATTGTCTGGATGATGATAGTCTTGCTGCTAGAGCTAGCCTTATTTCCCCCATTGCTTTTCATCTGGGTCAAGAATGATATTTAAGTCACCGATCAGAACCCAAGGCTTATTCACTTGCTGGGCCATTTCTGAAATATAATTCCATTGTCTGATTTTTTTCATCAGTATCAATTGCTCCATAAACACAAGTGATGAAGATCTTCACGTCACCTATATTCGCTTCAAAATGACACACGTTATATCTTTGCTGATACTAATCTCATATCGATATTATTATGCCAGGCGATTGCTAACCCTTTTGCTATTCCTACTGACGGAATGATAAACCAATCATGAAACTTGGAATTTTTAAAAAATAAATCCATCCGAGATAGCGGAGCTTTTGTCTCGGCTAGAAACACTATATCAGGGGTATAGAATTGGCAGAGATATTGTAAATGGTCCTTTGTGAGAGGAGTTCCTATACCCTAGACGTTCCAGGATAAAGTTTCATTTTGCTAAACAAAGCTACACTACTAATGTCAGAGTGAAATTTAGCACCAGAAAATGAGAAAATGAAAGGAGAAGATATAACACTACTTAGGATGATGGGATAAAGGGAAATGCAGAGGTATCTAGCTGGATTAGATGGATATTGGTAATTGTGTAATAAGGGCTGCCTATGAGAGAAATAAATCAGTGAAAGGAAATTATGCACAAAAAATAACACGACAACAAACTAAATCTTATCAGAGAATAAGGGCTACACAATATCTTTCAAAACCAAAAAAAGCGTAATGGATGGTTTAGCTCAGAAGGGGGTCAGAATGGGAAAAGATACTAAAAAAAAACAGACTGTCTAAAAGCAGTATGAGATAAACTTTTGAATACAACAGTACAGGTGACTATACTAAGAAACCAGATCACAAAACAAGGAACTATGCTCATAGGCTCTGATTTTCTCCTGTTACAACAAGTTCTTCAAATGGGGATATATACAGATTCTTCAAGAGAGGAAAGTCGCCATGGTTGAAAAGGTTACTCCCTGATATAAGTTCGATTCCGTATCTTCAAACCAATTAATGAGGCAAATTTACTCTTGAGACTGAAATGTGGATGATCGTGAAATATATTGATGATTCAATCACAATTGCTTCTCTTAACTCTGAATCTGTTTCCTTGGAAAAGACTAAACCAATGCTTGTCATAAAACTAGTTTATGCTTACCAGAAATACAGACTATAACTTACGTGGAGAATATGAAATTATGAAATTCAAAGATCACCCCATTGACCAACCCCGTTTCAAATTCAGCAATAATACTGAAGCAAGGGTAGTCTAAATCTGATAATTGCCTTAACAAAAGAAATTCTAAAAAGAACAAGAAAGATAAAGATAAACCCAATTAAACGGAAACATAATATGAGAAGAAAAATCCTCAGATGGACTCCACAAGAAAAACCATTAGAAAACACCCAAAACTCTCCTAGCTAAAAAGACATAATTCTATGTAACTCTAGCTCAGCTGAAAATTGGTTAAAAGCACCTTATGACTAGCTCTCCCAGATGCAAAATTATTTTGAACTTCAAAAAGACACCAAATAAACAGTTTATGTCTGATAGAGACAAAAACTACCTGAATTCTCAAGTTCATGGAAATTTAAGACGACTAAAAAGTTGAGACACGTCACCAGAAATAAGATGCAACCAAGGTGATACCAAAAAACCCAGCTAACTAGCTACCAGACCAATACAATTTTTTTATTAGGTGCTTGAAAAACCATAAACCAGACCAAAATACTAGAGATGCATAATACCTCCGGGAGAAAGGAGGACCAAAACCAGAGTTTAAAGGGTGGAAAAGGGGCAAAGGAATCAAAGAGGAGATCCAAAAAAATAGGGATAATTCAAATTGTAATGAACCTGGGATGAAATTGAAGAGAAATTGATAATAATAAGGACCATAGTGAAACGGAATAACAAAACCCAATAAGAAAATCCAGAGAAAACCTAACCTATTAATTAACGGATTACTTTTTTTTTGATGTAATTAATGGACTATTTCAACATAATATAAATTCGACAATTATCAGATTGCAAAGAACCTAGGGTGAAAGAATCATCATAATTTCAAAATTAAGGAAAAATATACCTGGCCTCATTAGATAATTATCTTCTTCATCTGCTCTGAGAAGCAAGTAGATATGTGATTTAACAAAATTTGCAGCGCCCAAAAAAAATCTCCACCTCCTTGATGTTAGTTATTCAATCCCCTTAGCTTCAAATTAGATCCATGAACTTATGTAACAGTTTTCCATCAGAGCCTATGAACGGCGGAATTAGCCGCTCATGGCCTGATTGATGACAGTAGAAGATGAAGAAAGGTTGGAAAAACTCAAAGAAATAAGAAAAACTTAGGTATGATGACTGAAATGACTAATTTAAGAACAGATGAGTAGATTTAGATGTGAAACTTAGACATGTAGAAGATTTAATCTTCAATAATGGTGAAAATCATTGACGGTGGGTTGTATACTTGCTCTCAATCATAAAAAAAAAAGAAGGTTGCATGATCCTTTTCTCTCATTTTTCTTTTCATGCATATTTTGTAGTATTAAATGGATCATGTTCCTTTAAATATTCTCTTCTTCTTTTTTGAACTTTTAAATATTCTAAGTTGAGTAAATGATTGAATGCAACTTGTTATTTTTAATTATAATGCTACTCTATAAATATTTATATTGATCGAATATGACCACTTAACTTATTAATATATGTCACTTATTGCTATGTAAAGTTTTCTAGTTACAGAATATAGTAGAAGGATCGACATCCAGACAATCAGATAAACGAGATGTTTTTTCATGCATATTGTACTGTAATGAGTGATGGTAAAAAGTTGAAGTGCAATTTTTGTGAAAAAGAAGTATCTGCCGGAATTTCGCGTTTCAAAATGCATTTGGCACAACAAAGAGGTACAGTTACTCCCTGCATGCATGTGCCACCTTAGATTAAAAATTTAGCAAAAGTTACAGTGCAAGATAAAAAGAAAGCAAAAAGGCAACGAATACCAGAAACTGAATATGAAGATACAGAAATTCAACATATGTATGAAAATGAACATGGAACCCTGAGTATGATATAGATGAATAAGAACAAGATGTTCATGCAGTAGAACAAGCGCAGATAACACAAAATAAAATGGGCGGGTTCTCGAAGTTGAAGAACTTTTTTGGAGGAAAAAGTAAGAATACTAATGTCGGAGAAGGTACATCGCAGCGTTCACGGGCCTCTATGGACATATCTAGTTCAACAATGCGTACACCACACCAACCATCTAGGATGTCTGTAGATATGGGAGGACAATATAATACTAATAAGGATTCTCAACCTAGCATGGCGAATTTTGGGAGAAGTAAAACATGCCGGGAATAAGTTGATTCTTCTGTTGGACGTTTTTTCTATGCTAATGATATTCCCTTAAATGTGGCCAACTCATCTCAGTACCACGAGGCATTCAATGCATTTGCAAATTTCGGAAAATCCTACAAAGTTCCGTCTTCCTATAAGTTGTCAAACCCGTTATTAAGGCAGGAAAAACAAAGGATTCAGAAGGATGTGGTGTTAGTCCAACGACATTATTGGAGAGAGTATGGGTGTACACTCATGTCAGATGGTTGGAAAAACAAAAATAACCATACGATTGTAAAAAAATTAGTTTACAGTGGCCATGGAACAACATTTTTGAAAAGCGTTGACATCGAGCATAATCGGTTGACATCAGAGTATTTGATGAGTTTGTTCAGACCGGTTATAGAAGATATTGGTCCGACAAATATTGTTCAAATAGTAACTGATCAAGGATCCCAATTCAAAGCTGCAGGTAACTATTATAACTTAATTTAATTATATTTATTTATTTGTATATATTATTAATTAATTTCTCCTTTTGTTTTAATAGGTATGAGATTGGCCATAGAGTATGGTACATTTTTTGGGTACCTTGTGCGGCTCATGTGTTGGATTTAATGCTGGAAGATACTGAAAAATTCCCGTTTGTTCAAGGTGTGATTGCAAAAGCTAGAAAAATATGTAAATTTATTTATAATCATGCTTGAGTTCTTGCTAGATTTATACAACATTCTGGGGGACGCAATCTATTGCGCCCTGGCTTAACAAGGTTTGCGACAAATTTTATCGCAATCAAAAGTATCATTGATCAACGTAATGCAATCGAGAGTCTTTTGTAGACCAAGAATTTGTGAAATCGCCAGAGGGAAAAAATCGTACGGCTAAAGATGTGAAAAACATTATTTTGAATGAGATGTTTTGGCACACATGCCAAAACGCATGCATGATGGTTGGTCCTTTATTGAAAATGGTTCGTTTCTTGGATTCAGATAAACCTCCAATGGATTATTTGTTTCATGCACTTGCTACATGTGTGGAAACTATACAAAGGGGTTTGGGATCAACTCGAAATAATTCTATTGTAGGTGTGATAAACCGACGATATAAAGATCAGTTGAGTTCTCCTCTTCATGCTGCGGCGCATTTTCTGAATCCATATTATATCTACAACCCAGCAGCCAATCTCATCAACAATGAAATTTCTCATCCCCAAGTTTGTCTGAATGAAGTTATATATAAAATGATTAGTAGCCCTCAAGAACAAGCGACATGCATGCTAGAGGTGTCAATTTTTATTAACAATTAATTTCGTAATTATATGAATTTCTAATAACAGTTTTATGATTATTTTAGGCAGGACGAATGCAAATGATACAAGGCCAATTTGCATTACCGTCAGCAAGATTGGCTGCTCTGCAAGGTGATCATGTAAGCTGGTGGTTGTCCTACGGTGCTTAGTTTCCATCACTCCAGAGGATTGAGGTAAAGATACTAAGCCAGACAAACACATCGTCTGGATCCGAGAGGAATTGGAGCGTGTTTGAAAGAATCCACACCAAACTACGCAACCGTTTAGTTTCGTCAAGAATAAACGATCTGGTGTATATTCAGTACAATTTAAGATTGGAGCAGCAAAAAGTTCAAGGTAAAGCAAAGCGACATAACATCGATGTCCACGATGTTCATAGCCTGCTGACAGATGACAATATGCTTGACTGGATAGCAGGGGATGACGAAACACCAGTTTTACCTCAGGAAGAACATTGGTTAAATGAATTGGAAGAGGAAGCGTCTAATAATCCAGAGCCTCTCCCTCCACCATACGAATGGCATGATCCATAAGTTGAAATCCCATATCAAAGGTTGCCGGTGAGTAACTTTGTTTATTACTTTGGTAATCTAACATTTGGAGACAATACACAAGGTCATGAAAATGTAAATCCCGTATACAATTCTCATTACACTATCGATCATCCAGAAGAAGATACCCGAGGAATTAATGAAGAGTATAATTCCAATATTGATATCAATAATGAAGTAGATAGTCGTAATGATGATGAGGAAGAAGACTATGGTTATGACGATGACGATACTGTTAATTACGACAGCCAGATGCATTACGAGAACCAATATGAGGAGGAGGAGGAATCAACTAAGAATCACCGAGAAAATAGACAATACTTGAATAAGTCGAAAAAGAATGCTGGTTCAAGTTGGTTTGTTTAAGTTTTAAAATTTCAAGCACTTCTGCACTAGGTTACCTATTGTAAGTTTATAAAATTCGAAGTGTTTAATCATATAGGTATCTCGTACCATACATGATACCTTTGTATTATTTTTAAAATTCTGGTTGTAAGTTTGAAAATAAAAATTGCATAAGAATTTCTCCAACTTAATTTTTGTTTCCCTAAACAAAGGGTATAACGGGTGTGAAAACGGAAAATACGGTCTAAAAAACTTGTGTTAAAATGTTATTTAGAAGAAAAAAATGGAAATATCAATTTTAGAAAAACGGAAATCACATGCGTGAAAACGGTTATAACGGGTCTACATAACGCCGTTTTTTTCCTATTTATCGGTGTTATTTAGGCACGCATATCGGTGAGCCTCACGGGCACGCTATATAGGCGTGACCGTTATAACGACCGTTTTTTCGGGAAAAACGGCAGTTTTTTAAACCTTGGATGTAACTGTTGACAAAACAAACGGTTTTATTTTCTTACGATGTAGTGCCTCTTGAAAAGAAAAATCAAAGTAATGAGTTTGGTGGCCCAAAACGATAAAGAGCGGATGCCCATTTTAATTCATTATCCATAAAAAAACCTCTCTCCTCACTAGTTTCTTCTCAAAACCAAAAAAACATTTATGTTCCATTAAAGCTTGCTGCTCAGATCTAGTCCATTTTGGTCTAGATCTGAGCAGGTTTCTTTACTTTTTCTAGTTTTCATAGATAGTTAGTAGTCTAGGATAAATTTATTTAAGTTTTTGTTTCAATCTTCATTGCTTTTAGGAGATTTTTATGGTGTTCTTGAGGGTGTGTTGCCTTCTTTGTTTGTGTCTTCTCCTTTATGGAGATTCTTGATGCTCTCTCATGGAGTTTCTTTGTGATCTCAATGGAGCTTTTAGATGGAAGTTCAAGTGTGGAAATCAAGATTCAAGACTTTGGGCATATTACTCTCAAATTTTTATGAGAAGATCTCTTTTTCAAGAAGAAAAAACCCTTTCAAAATGGTTGGATTATAATCTCAAAACCATTCTCTCAATCTTAGGATTGTTTGGTACTCTTGTTGGTAATTTGTTACTTCTCTTCACAAATTACTCTTTGTTAGTACCTTTGAATTGTAATTTGATCTTTGATCTTGATGTACTTGGAATCGATGTAATCTCTGTTTTATCATGAATGAAATTTATGAGATTTATAAAAAAAAGAAAAAAAAAAGAAAAAAGAAAGAAAAGCGGATGCCCATTTTTCACGTGGAACAAGATTAAAACTGTCAGCATGCACTATGTGCATACATTTAGCTAGGTAACTATACATGTCATGTAACTGTCCGTTTCACAAAAAAGAAAAGGAAAGATTATTAATTGCAAAGAAAAAGAAAAAATTGACAACAATAATAAATAGTACACCGCTTTTGTAAAAACTCCACGGGTGTATGGTTCATATTCATATTTACCTAACAGCTACTCACCATACTTTCTTTGTGTTTTTTGATCTTTAATTTTTTTTTTTTTTATGGGATCTTTAATTTCTTACTTTACAGTCATTTGTTTATGTCTTCAGAAAAGGTTTTACAAGATCAAGAAGGACACGTATAGGGAGCAGCAGACGCTAACTGCTAATTTAATTTCACTTTTTCCAACATCAAGAATATAGTTCTGCTGTTTTCCCCTTGAAATACTGCCCTTCTAGGCTTCTACTGCTAAATACCTTTACCTGCTTCAAAATAATAATAATACCTTTACCTTTTTTTTCTTTTCCGTGTGCGGGGTAGCAGTATTTTTTACACTGTGAAAGGTTGAAAACATTTAAACATGAATAAGTCTTCATGACGTAAAAGGTTGAAAACATATACCGTGAAACTTGTTAAGATTCCCGTTTAACTGATCCCAGAGACAATATACAACCCGTTTCACCGTGAATTATCCCCCAACATCCAAAGTATCTTTGCATTTTTGTCTCAATCTTCTAAAGAGCAGGTGAGTAAGAAGTGGGTAAGTTACTGACTTTCCATGTCAGGAAAGAATTTTTCCTCTTCCGAAATTTCCATAACCTTTGAAATTATACCATTTAGTATTACCCCCTTGAATATTGCGTGTAACAAAGAACTCATGTGTTTTTCTAGACTTGGTGTGTTAGTCCTTTTAGACCTAAAAAAGGGTTTTCGTTACTTCCCCTATAGATTTTTAATTAGTGATATCTCATATCCTTACACTATCTATTTAGGTGTGTCAGTTACTGCATGTAAGATGCGTACGCATGGCAACGATACTAAAATATCTAAATTACCCTTTCATTTAAAACAAAATTGGGACACTATTTGACATATGATCAAAAAAAATCAGACGGTTCTGAACTATGTCAGATAATGAAAAGTGATGGGTTGCTTACTTTTTGATAGGTTTCCAAGATTACAACAAGTGCCATCCGTCTCTAAATTACCACCACAACCACAATCTACCGGAATAGACGATAGAGAGAAAAAAATCCTGAAATAGTTGCGGAGAAGAGGGAAAATCCTCAAATTGAGTGTTGTAAAATTTTAAAGTCTGATCGAAGATAAATTTCACTCATTGTTGAACTATGTCAGATAATGAAAGGTGGTGAATTTCCTACTTTTTGATAGGTTCCTAAGAAAACCACAAGTGCCCTCTGTCTCTAAAATTACCACCACAATCTACCGTGAATAGATATTAGAGAGAAAAAAAATTATGAAACTAGTTGTAGAGAAAAGAGAAAATCCTGAAATCGAGTGTTGTAAAATTTTAAGGTTTGATCGAAGAGAAAGGCCAATTATTGTTGAACTAATGCATAATTATCTTCCAGATAAGTTCTCTTGTTTATTTAATGGTCCTTCTCTTCTGATATAAGGCCACTCGAGAACTTTGAAAATCTAACTGAAAATGGGAGAGTATCAAGATATATTTATGCACATCTAACATTGACAGCAAGCTTGAGATAAAAAAAACGTGTAAGTTCGACCGAGTGATGGTCTAACACTAAATATAATAGATTCAGTGATTCGAAATTTGTTAATAAAACTATTGACTTTCCAACGTGAATTAACAGACTTCATTATGTCCACAAATCATATGGTGGAATCAAGTCGATCTTTAGGTTATTACTTTTGAAGATTAAAAATATTGAAGACTTTATGACTTGAAGACCTTGATATTTTGATATTGGTGTGCGGCCATCCGTGACTTGATTATCTAGGACTTAACAAGTTATTTATTTTGACAAATGTAAACCTCGTAATTGAGCGGATTACTTTCAGATTTGATTTAACTTTTGTGATTCAAGTGTTTCAGATCTTAAGTGGAAGATCCTTGATTCCTTATCTTTATCACTTATAATCTTTATTTGTTATTTGATACTGAGTTGGTATCAAACCGGTTTGTCCTTTAACTGTTTGACAGACGTTCTAAAGGAACTTTAGTCAGACCAATTGATAGTCTTCACGAGGAATTTTGGAACAAATATTGATAGTGGACTCTATTGAGGGATTCACGTGTGTTAACCAAATTGGTTATAGGGGCAGAGATACCGAGAAAGATGAGTAACGAGGGGTAGTTTATCCGGTCTCAAGTACACAAGGTTGCGATCAGGTATTTGTAGAACGACTTAGTTATGAGAGCATTCAAAAGTGGACTAAGTCCCGAAAATTTAGCCAAACAGTTTTCCTCGCTAACAAAATAGTTATTTTTGTGTGCTTTTACTATTTTCACATTAAATAGTTATTTTATTGTAAAAGCAATATTCATACTCTCATATGCTTGAAACTTACTGGATTGAAATAATTGATGGTGAACTTGGTACCCTCGTATTTTCAATGCACGCAAGTATAACCTTGTTCATTTCTGTTGGACTAAAAGAACGATATGTGCTGCAAACGACGACAAACTTCTTTTTCAGAATTTCAAATGCGCGTTCAACATCTTTTCTCTTTGCCATTTGCTACGAGTTAAAGTTATTTTTCAGCGAAACTCACTCATCTCACTATAGGCTTTAACTAAACTTGACCATTTTGGATATATATGTATTGTCAAATAATATAATCGTGTTATAGTTATTGTGCAAGGCTCTGACAGGCCGGCGTAAAAACTATGTTATATTTTTGGGAGATATTCTCCAGTCGACCCGGTACTTGCTACTGGAAAAGACTTTGGATTTGGATTTGGATAGTTATTGTGGTTGACGCTGAAATTTGCAGTACCAACGACTATACTTGAGTTCTTCAAGCAAAGGTGATTTATGCAAACTATTTATGTCGTTTTGTGAAATTGGAATTCCAAAAAAAACAAAAATGTCATATCAACAATCATAAGTAACCGAAGTTTCCAAAATTATAGTTGATTTTTATATAATGACCCTTATACTTACATTGCCAAGCAACAAAGCATACTGACCATTTCCAGTGCATATGCGATCAACTACCTGACATTTTTGGAGAACTTTTTTTTCTCATTTTCCACGAGTGTACATTTGGCATTAGCTTGAGTTGCATTTCTTAGAAAATGAACATAATGGTTTATTACCGTTTCATAAAAAAGTTTAAGATTGGCAATTGCGGTTGTTTTTCCCATATAGATATACTCATCAGCGACTTCTGCTGAGACATCATAACATAAAATTTGTAGCCATGCAGTGATCTTTTGCTCACTACAACGTTCTTGATATATTACGTGCATCATATCGGTAGTTAAATTTTGGTTCTACCTAATAAAACTCTCCAACAATCCTAATCAACAAGTCATGGCTGACAGTGATATCTTCAAACACATATCCATGGTGAAAATTATTGATTTTCAAAACGAAGTTAAAAACTATGATAATTTTGTTTTAGTTTTCTATCATTTTACTCGTTGAATTGATCACATAAACTGAAAGTCACCAAATAAGGGATGCAAGATCAAATATCCATTTGGGTCGATGCTTATAGCTTAGCGGTTTTCCATCAACTCCAGTAAGGAGGAAGTCAGCGGTTCAATCCCCATCATAAAAGTTTGTATAGTTAGTGAAAAACCAGGGGGTCTAACAACCACTCCCAATATTTCGTTAGGCAATCTGTATGGACTAACTCCAATATAATTCCAAGAGAATCAACTAAACAGTCAGACTCAATCAAGAAAAATATATCCAAGAGTTATATCTCTGTTTCTCAATGTAATCAGCAAATCAAATAGATAGAATCTGTTAGAGCACTGCTCGGTCGAACTCGCAAGCGTTGCTATCTCAAGCTTGTTTGTCAATGTTAGTGATCAAAACTATAAGTCTTGATTTCTAGTCTACTTATAGTGATATCTCGGACTAGGATAGATTGTGTAGTTGAGCATTATACTTCACGACGATCATCAATTGAAGACGAAGAACTACTAAGGCGAGCTTGTGGAACTTAATAAACAAAAGGTATATGGAGACTAAAACTCATCTATCACTTGGAAAGTCTATTTCTACTCTATCTCCTATATTGAGACAAAAGTCGTATTACTATATGGTTTTCGATTATACACATTTGAGATTCCGAGCTGAGTTTAACTCGCTTACATATTTCTCGAAATATGTGTTGGAAAGCTTTCGCTTCAACCAAGTTCATCTTATATTCTTGACGAAAGTCAAAAGATGATCATGTGAAAATCGCCGAGTAACATCTTACATGGTTTGTTTGATACAATCATTTGGTGTAGACTTGGAATGTTTTGTTATGATTATTTCAATAACTTGAAAATTGCTTTGATGCTAATAGTGTGTGAAAACGGTTATTGTCATCCTCTAAGAAAGTTTCAATGATTGAAATAAGAGCTTAGAACACTTAACCAACATTGGATTATAAACATGTTGTGCACTCTTGCATATTTTTTATCCATGTCCGGGAACCATAGTATGCATACCCGTATGCGTACCTGTTGGTTTGAGAAGTTCGGGAACCTAAGTGCGCGTACCCATACGCATACTGGCGTAGGTTTGTGACCGGAATTTTCTGCTGGGTTTGGAGGTATGCGTACCCGTTCGCATACTAGCGAAAACCAAACTTGGTCCGGCTATTCAAGTATGCGTACCCGTATGCATACTTGAATGGTTAAAGTTCTAAAATCGGTTTTGTTATGAACAAATACATTTATATAAATAAGGAATGCATTCTTTGCAAACCGTGGCTATAATGTTCATAATTGATTCGAGTGAATCAAACCGATTTTGCTTCAATTGTGTTCTTGTATACTTCTATGAGAATATAGCAATTGAACAACTCTTTAACTAGTTTCATTTGAGTCATTTGAACTAGTTATGGTTAAGATGAATAAGGTTGATATGAGAGTGTTCAAATAGCTAACCTCGGTTAACTATGGTTGAGCCAACATGGTTTACACGTTTAGGTTCGGTTACATAAACCTAAATGAGGGTACATTTCATTTGTGTATAACAAGCTAAGTTCGATCTAACGGTTGAAAGATATTAGCTTGGGTTTAATATGGATTTCATCTAATGGTGAATATTGAATGCTTTGTTACCAAGGTAACTAAGATTGCAAACCCTGATTTGAAAACTATATAAAGGAGAACTCTAGCAACTGGGAAACCTAATCCCCACACCTTCTGTGTGATACTAGTTGCATAATCTAGAGTCGATTCTCCTTTAACCTTAGGTTTTTCACGAAACCCTGTAGGTTAACGACTTAAAGACTTCATTGGGATTGTGAAGCCAGACCCAACTATTTTCTCTGTAGTTGCGTGTTCTGATCTTACTTTTACTATCGTGATTGAGTATTATCTTTATTAAGATTTGCTTGAGATTTATCTCCGATAGGTAAGATTGAAAAGTAGTCACAAACATCTTCGTCTCATTGTTTGTGATTCCACAATATCTTGTTTCGTTAATCGATTAAGATTATTGTGAGGTTATTGATATTTCTAGGCTTTTCTTCGGGAATATAAGTCCGGTATATCAATTGATTCTTGTTCACCTTGATTTATCAAAAGACGGAACAAAACTTGTAGGTATTTCTGTGGGAGACAGATTTATCTATTCCTATAGACTTTTCTATGTGAGACAGATTTGTTTATCAAGTCTTCGACTTTGGTTCGTAGCAACTCTTGGTTATGGGTGAGATCAGCTAAGGGAATCAAGTGCGTAGTATCCTGCTGGGATCAGAGGCGTAAGGAGCACGACTGTACCTTGAATCAGTGTGAGATTGATTAGGGTTCAATTACATTCCAGTCCGAAGTTCATTGGTAGTAGGCTAGTGTCTGTAGCGGCTTAATACAGTATGGTGTTCAAAACTGGACTAGGTCCTGGGGTTTTTCTGTATTTGCGGTTTCCTCGTTAACAAAACTTTTGGTGTCTGTGTTATTTCTTTTCCGCATTATATTTTGTTATATAAATCAAATATCACAGGTTGTGCGTTGAATCGATCAATTGGGAAATCCAAAATTTGGTTGTTGTTTGAAATTGATTGATCCTTGAACATTGGTCTTTGGTACCGTTCAAGTTATTTCTCTTATATTCAATCGGGCTCGCAAATTCCTATTTGCTGATTGCGGATTGAATTGAGAGATAGAGATATAAAACTCTTTGATATACTTTTCTCTAGATTGAGTCTGACTATCTAGTTGATTCTCTTGAAAGTATATTGGAGTTTGTCTATTTAGATTGTCAAACAAAATATTGTGTGTGGTTGTTAGACCCCCGTTTTTTCAATTGGTATCAGAGCAGGCAAACACATTAAAGACCTCATAAGTCTGTGTTTGTAGCGATCTGAATATGGACAGAAGTGTTATCTCTATAAACGTACCACCAGTCTTCGATGGCTCAAATTACTTGTGGTGGAAAATTGCTATGCATGCCTTTCTTCAAGCGCGTGATTTTCAATCATGGGTTTATGTGGTTAATGGCTATAATCCTCCGGTTGTTGCAGAAGGCGATGCAATTGTTCCAAAGGATATTGGTGCATATGAACCTGCCGAGATTCTCGCTGCAAATCAAAATTCTGACGGGTTAAATGCTATCATCCATGCCATTACCATAGAGCTCTAGCATCATGTGACAACTTGCACAACGTTTAAAGATGCTTGGGATATCTTAGAAACCGTATTTAAAGGGAATACCTGTGAAAAGGAAGCTAGGCTGCAAAACCTAAATTATGATTGGGAAAACCTTCGTATGGCAGATGAAGATTCATTTGATGAGTTTAATCACAAAGTGTTTGAAATTGTTAATGCATCTTTTGCATTGGGTAAGACTATTCCTGAAAAGGACATTGTGATGAAAATTCTCAGATCGTTGTCATCCAGATACGATTCTAAGAAACATGCCATTGTTGAAGGAAATAACCTAGAAACTCTTTCCAGAATTACTCTGGTTGGGAAGTTAAAGATCTTTGATCATGAGAATACATCCAAATCCGGAAAGGATGTTGCTTTCAAAGCACAAAAGAACACTAAATTACTTGACAAAAGTAAGAGTGTTTGCATCTCTGAAGATGATCTTTCTGAGTCTGATTCATCAGATGAAGATTTTGACAAGTCAGTTTCCCTGATCACAAGACAGTTTAGGGATCTTCTTTAAAAGAGAAGTAAACGATTCACCAGAGATAAACCTAAGTCATCAGTTAAACCTCATAATCGTGTTCCTCCTAAAAACAGGGATATTGATGAAACTGATGACGAGGATATGCCTCAGTGCTTTAAGTGTAAAGGTTTTGGTCATTTTGCAAATGAGTGTCCAAATCGTAAGAAATACACTGGGAACAAAGGTCTAGCTGCAACTCTTGATGAAATTTCTGACAACTATGATTCCAATGAAGACGAAAAGTCAAGTGTTGCACTTCTTTGTGAAAATATTGATTTTGATAATTGTAGCAATACATACATCAATCTTGATATTCTTTCAGAAGAATTCTCAACTGGTCTGGAAGAAAAAATGGATCCATTTGTTTCTGCTGGAAACTCTCTTTCTGATGTTTCAGGTTCCACTATGTGTCTAGCTGCTTACACATCTCGGGCGTCTGGATCATCCTCCTTGTTGACATGCTCTTATTGTTCTCTCAGAGGTCATGAACTTTCAAAGTGTTTCAAGTACAAACACAAAATAAGATACGTCAACAAACTTCAACGAAGAGCAAATCGATTAGCAAACAAGCTCAAACTTGTTCAAAAATCATCAGAGGTATGTAAACTCATCTCTTCTTCGAATAAGTTAGTTTCCAAAGAAAAGACTTGACCACTAGAGGAAAAATTATGGTCTAAACATTCTGTGAAACAGGGGTCTATGAATTCCTTTCGAAAAGGTTATGGTGGACAGATTATTGTTCACCCCAGCACAACTTGATTGTGTTGGTTGGTGCATCTTGTCTCATGAGCCTAATAAAAAGAAGACAAGATTTTGCACACCTCAGGCTTTAGGAAAGGAGAATTGTTTTTATGTTTTGATTTTATCTTTTAGTTTTGCTGTGATATGCAAGTCTAGAATTCGTTCCTCTTTTCATATCTAATTGATATTAGAAGGGACCACCCTGTTTAATCGATAAAAGAGGGTTATTCTCGACAATTCTACCCTCTTTAGGGTTGAGAGTTGTGTGTACGTGAACTTATGTGTTTAAAGGTTCCGTAACCCTACATTCATTTTTCCTTCTCTGAAAAACTCTTTTTATCTCAAGAATGCTTGTTGAGTATGATTTGTGAATTCTTCCCACAATCTCATACGTGTATGGAGATTCCAAGCATTATGTCTTCTGATGGAAAAGATGTTAATATGATCGTTAAGCCATCAATCATGAAGGAAAAAGATAAATCTCCTGTATCTTCAACTTTGAAAAGAAAAAGGAGGAATGTAAGAAAACCAAGAGTTGTTCCGTCTAATCAACAGAAGTTCTCTGGGATTCTTGAAGAGTTGAAGGAAACAAGAAAGGAGATTCAGGAAATAAAGGCTTTTGTTTTTAGGACTCTCGAAATTCAGAAGGCCCTGGTTCGACATCAGTCTAAAAGGTTTGTTGGAATTAACTCCTTTCTTCATGAACCTTATGTTCCTATGGCTGTTGACGACAAGGAGTTTGGGGACGATAAAGAATTTTTTAGAGGTCTTAATATTTAGGAAACTTCTTATGAGAATTTATTCTTGTGTTTTTAAGAAGGATAACTAGGGTTTGGAATAGCCATTATTGTGAGTACACATAGCTATTGCCAACGTTTTCATCTTGCAATGTTTTTAGATTTATTTATTTAAATTCTAAAATTTTGTTGATGAAGTTCCTCCAAGCTCCCCTTAGTAGATCTTCGTCTTCAATCGATGAACGCCGTGAAGTCTAAAGCTCAACTACACATTCTATCATAATCCGAGACATAGCTATAAGTAGACTAGAAATCAAGACTTATAGTTTTGACAACTAAACTTGACAAACAAGCTTGAGATAGCAACGCTTGCGAGTTCGACCGAGCAGTGCTCTAACAGTTAGGTTTGGAGGTTGGGTTTGATAGTGGGGCCAGACTGACTGGGTTAGGATAGGGGTCGCGGATTAGCTTTCGTCCAAAAAACAAAACAAAAAAAATCCATCTGTCATCAAATAACATATTGGTTGGGTATAAAAAAAGAAACAGTTGGAAGGGCTTATCGTTAATTATGTTAAAAGAATCAGGTATATTTTGGTAGGAAAAGACCTGAGATAGTTGAATCGAATAAAAGATGAATGAATATTAATTAAACTGAATACCATCGTGGGGGTAGAGGGAAGTTTTCTTTGTATGATCCCATAATAAGAGACTGCCAAGACCCACAACAAATCTAAGTTAGCTAGCCTTTCTCTTTCCATGACCACTTTAATCCTCCTCCCTCCTCTCTCTCTCTCTCTCTCTCTCTCTTCATTGGAACTTAACTCTCTTTTCTCTCTACTTGCTGTTAAAAGTCCAGATAATAATAAATTTGTGCATTCAATTCTTTTGAATTCGTTTGGTATCCACATCTTACTACTCTAACCCCGAGAAACACATTGCCAAATCTCTTCATCTTCTTCTCAATATATATTACAGAGGGAGTTGAAAGAAAAATCAAGATACAAAACAAAATGAGAGTAACAAACGCCAAGAAAGCTCTGGGTTTGTCAATGTTGATTGGGTTTATTAGTTCTAGTCTCATTATAATACACGTTGTTGTTGGTTCTACTACTAATACTGCTGCTACTGATGATCATCATCAACATCATCATCGTGATGAGAATTCTATTAAGTACAATCAAGAAATGAATCAAATGAAGGGTATTAAAACTATGTTTCTTAGAAGAAATTTGGTTTCTGTTCCCCCACTTCCTTCAATTTCTCCTCCTCCTAGTCATCCACAACAACAGGTACTGCATGTTCTACTTTCATTATCTTTTCTGATGTTCTTGATTCAAATTTCTTGTTTTTTCATAGTATTTCAGGATAATTTCTTGATTAGTAAAATTTGGTTTACTTATGTTTTTGTGAATTGTGAAAGTTACTGGTTATCAATTTTGTGATTGACCAAAGTCAGACTTCAGTCAACAATATTTTCCAGTTTGTTTTCTTTAATGGTTCTTGTCAGATTTGTTTGTTGATTTTACATGAATAACATGTTTAACAGTTCAATTGTGTTCTGTTTTTGGAAGAATGTAATGGTTTTTAAGTTGGACTGTACATCTTCTGATAATTGAACTGATCATTTTTATTTGCAGATTTCACCGGCAGATTCACGAGTATATAAAGTAACGGCTTATGGTGCAGACCCAACAGGAAAAACAGATAGCACGAAAGCTCTGCAGCAAGCATTTCTTGACGCTTTTAATGCAGCAACAGCAACCGCAACTGCTAATGATAAACTTAATGAGTTTCTAATGCAAGGCATAACTGATCTTGGAGGTCCTCAAATTAACCTTGAAGGAGGTTCATATACCATCAGCAGTCCTTTACATTTTCCACCCACAGGAGGAGGAAACTTAGTGGTACATTTTCATATGCCGAATTCACTTGAAAAGAAACGTAAAAATGCACATGGTTCATTTTTTATTTTTTGCTGATGATATTTTTGGTTTTTCAGATTCATGGAGGATCGTTACGGGCATCAGAAAGTTTTCCAAAAGACGGATACCTAATCCAGCTTTCCGCTTCGTCTAGGTCATCAAGTAATGGCCTTGATTCGGAGAACAAGGATATGAAACAGAATAATGGTAGTACTAGCTCAAATAAAGAGGATAATGGAATGGAACAAGAGCTTACTTCATCAGCTTACGCATACGAATACATAACTATCAAAGACGTAATGTTAGATGCAAACTACACAGGTGGTGGAATTTCAGTTATCAACTCACTTAGAACAACCATTGATAACTGTTACATTTCTCATTTCACAACAGATGGAATTCTAGTCCAAGGTGGTCATGAAACCTACATACATAATTCATTCTTAGGCCAACACATTACTGCTGGTGGTGATCCTGGCGAAAAGAACTTTGGAGGAACTGGAATTAACATAATGGGCAACGATAACGCAGTAACGGATGTTGTAATCTTCTCAGCTGAAACAGGCATCAGGATATCTGGTCAAGCTAACATTCTTACAGGGGTACATTGTTATAATAAGGCCACAGGTTGGGGTGGAACCGGGGTTTATTTAACTTCAGCAGGCTCAATTCAAACTCGGATAGCCAATTCATATATGGATTTCACTGGAATCGTTGCTGAAGACCCTTCACAACTTCATATTTCTAATACATTTTTCCTTGGTGATGGTTTCATTCTTCTGAAATCGAATAGGGGCGAGCTACATGGAGTTAATATTGTTGACAATATGTTTTCTGGGAGTGGTAAAGGAATTGATATTGTTCAACTGGATCAATCTAAGTCGCCATTTACAACGGTCGATCAAATTGTTGTTGACCGAAATAATGTACGAGGAATGAATCTTAGATCAACTGTTGGTAAGAAATCGATACAAGGGAATGGAAGTTCATGGAGTTTAGATTTTAGTGGGGTGTTATTGTTTCCTAACCTCATCAAACATGTACAATATACTTTGAGTACTTCGACGGGGTCCTTTCCTAATCATGCCCTGACAAATGTAACTGGTAACCGGGTCGTTGTCGAGTCGGATAAACCTGTTGCTGCTAAAGTTTTTGTTACAGTTGATCAAAGTACGACGATTGATAGTTGATTCTCTTAGAACTAATAATATATATGAGTTGATACAATTTGAAGTCTACATTTATACATCTTTTCATTTTCATGTACAACTTGTTGAAACTGAAATTTTTTCAAGTTGAGAAATAGCTTGCATTTGCTGCATTTTTAGCACTAAATGTATGTAATTATTATTACGTTTATAACTGACTAAGAGTTGGTGGTGAGCCAGACATGTATGGTGTTTTTGATGTTGATCAAGAATAAGTAATTTGAGTCTACGTTGGGTTTAAAAACTGGGTAAAGATTTAATGAAAAACTCTTTTTACCCAAAGTGCATTTGGAGGCTTTACAAATTTTGGTGGTGAGCCAGCGTCTAGTGCACCATGCGACTGACAAATTCTGTTTTCTAGGACTTATGGTTTTTTCCTGGAGGTATGTGCACAGCCGACCTTAGCTCAGTTGGTAGAGCGGAGGACTGTAGTTGTAGCAGATAATCCTTAGGTCACTGGTTCATTTATCTTCCTTGCTCATTAAAAGCACATCATTTATCTTCCTTGCTCATTAAAAGTGGTGTTCTGTAATTTACTGATCTTGTGCACAATATCTAGCCTAATATGTTTTGACCGTAACAATAACATGTGTCATTCCAACAACTGTTTGGAAAAAGTAGAATATTAGTCACGAAGTTTATTTTTAATTGAGCTACCGAATGATCAGAAACTGTACATGAAGTAGTTGCAGTCCCTATACAACATATTAGAGAAGTATTTGGAACATCAACATAAGCTTAAGATTCAGATCATGGTTTAAAGAGAATCAACACTTAAACTGGACCAAAAGAGATCAGATGCATAGAAACCGAAGGAATCAAACAGTGACCAAATGAAGATGCATATACAGGACCCTTACAAGTACTGTACTATTACTCTCCCTTGAACAGAGTTATATCTATAGATTTCATCTCTCTGGGGTGCGCAAAATAACCAATCAAATCAAGAAATGACAGATGTATTTCAAGCTTAGTCTTTTTGGCCCACTAGACATCTAAACATTTGAATTAATAATGCATGGTACTAGTATCCCTCACAATAAACCCAAAACCGCCTGACACAAGTGACATCAGAGCTCAAATCAGGTTTTGCCTGGACGGGGACTGTTGTTAAAGCTTGGGTCGGTATCAGATAGATGCTCAAACATACCACAGCTGCACTAACATCACTTGCATGGAAAATTTGATCTACTGTATGTCTAACATAAAGTCTAATATGAAAGATTTCATCTACGCAAACTATTCTTGGGTTGCATTATGAGTTTTAACAAAAAGATTTTAGCTAATTATGTATATTATACTACTGACTAGAACATATAGTTACTATGATGAGCATTGGTCAAATCCTAGTATACGTCTTATTAAACAAGAATTGGAAATAGAGTAGAATTGCTGAAGTGGAAAACATATAAACGACTTCATTACAAGCATTTTTGCAAAGACTACATTTCAATAAAATATGGACTAGAAAACTCACCGCATATACATTTGTATATATTCCCACATGCAGCTCGAAGCTTTCCTCCTTATGTACAACACCCTTTTTCCTTAGGAAACAATGTGTTATATAAAGTATAAACAAACATATGGTACAATTTGTGGCATATTAGATAAAAAAAGAACATCACAGGATAAAACGACCTCTTTACCTGAAACATCTTTTACAATTACGAACAAGTAATCAACCCTCTTTGTTGCAGCAAATCCCCTTCACTATTCAAGGCTCCCCTCACTGCGCAATAGAGATCCAACCACGACAATTGGTACTCATCTGACAAGCCCCACATAAATGTTGGGTTTGGACTTGGTGGGTAAGCAGCAACCAAATCCAGAACTGAAGTAGATGGTTTCAATTGCCGCGGGAAATTGAAAGCCAAATTATCAACTTTGTGCTCATAAATCTTCCCATTGCGGTCCAGCTTATATTTTGACGTCCCTTGGAACTGCCCACTTGCTTCCCATGGAACCCTTGGAATACCTCTCAAATTCCATCTGATTAGAATAACATTCTCAGAAGGCTGCCAAACCCTCAATACCTCGAGAGATATTTCTCGAAATAAAACTCGACCATGAAAGCACAATGCCCAGAATATCAATTTGTATTTTTCCATCCCCGTGAATATGTTCAATGGGTCTATAAATGTTATATCATCTCTGCACAGAATGTTACAAATAAACAAACATTGGTTTACATATTTGAAGGTTTAAGCTAAATAACATTGACATATTAAGATGCACTTGTACATTCCAACGAAAATCTAAAAAATATGCAAACCATTATGCTGATACCGGGAAAAATAGAAGAAATAAATGAAAATTCAAACTCAAGCTATATTACACTATTCCAGTGGGTCTGCATACTAGTCTAATTTCATTTATGTATGTCTGATTCTTCCTGAGAGACAACTAAAAACCTTTGTACATGAGTTATAAGGTTTACAAGTATCTCCTTCTCTATTCATTTACACCAAAACCAATCTTCTAGAAAAAAATGAAAAACGATATTAAACCTAAAATCCTAAATTTACAACAAAATTGAAAACCCCATTTCAGTGAACTTCAGCAATTTGACACAAACAAAATAAATTAAAAAAACCCTAGAATTAGCAAGCAAGAAAATCATAAGAAGAAGAACCTGTATATATCGTAATTGAGGTCTTTAGAGAACAACAAAGGCAAGTCTTCTCGAAGTGTCCGTACAGCGAGACCAACGTTCACATAGAAGTCATTTTTCTTCTGCTTGTTATTATTGTTGTTGCTGTTGCCAGTAGAAGTAAGCTTGGAGGTGGAGAGTTCTTTATCCTGTTGTGCATCAACTGTTTGGGGTGGAATTTCAAGTTTGAGACAAGGATTATTATTATTAAGCTTTTGGTATGTGGTGGTGGTGGTAACAAGTTTCTCTTTCAGAGATGATTTAGTTGTGGATTGTAGAATAACAAGGGATGATGATGAGTGAGAGATATTTGGGAGATGAAAAGCCATTTATTCTCTAATTCCCTCTTGTGTTTTTCCAAACAATTGAAGTGAAGCAGCAGAGAGCGTGAGAGGGTTGGCTTTGGTTGGTTAACAGTTGGACAACCAAAAGCTTATTCTAGTATAAGAAGTCTCAACTCACCGAGTCTCGTAGGAGAACCAAACAAGAGATACCGAATTGTTTCAATTTTACACCAAAAAGATGCCAACTCTTGTTATTAACAGGTAACAAGTGGGGATATCAGGAGGGATCATTCGAGGGAAACATAATGGGTGGAATTAAACTTTCCCTTACCTTACGATTACATATATAAGGCCTATTCCTATGCACATGCCAAAATCTGATATTTGGCATATATGCACCCACTATGAATGTGAACACAGAAGTAACGATGGTACCTTCGTGTCCACAATCAATGCTCGCAGTAATGAAATGTGCGATATTTAAAATACATAGATAAACACATATAAATCTAAGGGAAAAACTCTGAGCATAAGAGCTCGTCATCGTTCTATTTATGCAAAGATTGGATGCATACAGTGACCATAACCAGTAATACGAAGCAAGTCAAGTAATAAATGCATAATGTAAATGAGACGATGATTTACATGGTTCGGCACTAAGGCCTACATCCACGGGGTATTGAGGTTTTCACTATGGATTTAATAGGATTACATGACTCAGTCCGAAGACTCTGAGTGGGGGAGCGAAGATAAGGTAAAAGGGGATTACTCATACCTAATGTCTTACACTTTCTCTCTCTAATAGTTCTCTCCTAAAAATGGTCGACCCCCTCTTCACAGGTCGAGCAGGGTATTTATAGGCTCTTCATGCGGGCCCCTTTCTCTGACATGACTGTCATTTATCGTCTTGGTTCGTGTGCCGATCCCGAAGACTATCTTCGTGATGCTCCGATGCCTCCAACTGTAATATGTTGCAGCGATGATCCGCCTCTGCTTCCTCCATAGGAATCGTGACACGTATCCTATGTTCGTAGCATTTAATGCGGGTGGTTGGGAAGTACGCACGCGTCAGATAGCTGTTGCAGCAGCTGTCACTTCCTCCGTTCATTCTTGGATCTTCCTTGGGATAGGATAAAGTGGTTTTCTTGAGTTCTTACTGTGCTTCGCGGTGCTCCTTCCATCAGGTACTCCTTAGCTTCTTGGACGTCGGATCTGTTTCATGATGGATACGTGGCAGATGATGATCGATGTCCTTGAGGTGTCATAACGTGGCATCGTGGTTCGATGCTCCCTTGCCTTATGGAGTACACGTGTATTCTTCTTGTCACGTGGTCAATTATGAATTATGTGTATACAATTTTCCCCTTTTCTTCAAGGTTTGATGATGGTCAAATTTTGAAGAAAAACTCCCTATCGAAGCACGTTTCCCATTCCTTGCAATAACTTTCCCTTGATTTTCGAGCACGTTTCCCATTCCTTGTAATAACTTCCCGTCGATTTTCGGGGAGGTTTTCTCCTCCATTTGTTGCGATTATAAATATGAGAGAGAATCTGGGCATAATAACTTTTATTCCATTCTCATTCTCTTTTTATTCCATTCTCATTCTCTAGCTTTTCTTTGGTTCTCTGAGAAGCTTTTACTTCTCTTTTTCTTTCGCCTGTTCTTGACTTTTGTTTGATTTTCCTCACTAGTACTACGCCCAGTTTGCATTGATAGTATCTTCTTCAGTAATATCCTTGTATTTGTGAAGGCCTGGTTGGTGATTCTTCATTACCTCTTCTTTTTCATCTCTCAGGTGTCGCCATTTTTACAGGTATGTTGATTTTGCTTTCTCATTTCGTCCCTGCTGTTGTCGTTACTTCTACTGGGTTTTGTGATGGAGAACATAATATACGAAAATATATATCTTTGCCCCTGTTCTTCATCACGAAATTTGGAGTCATATGTTGATTTGGACTGGAACATTTTTTTTTGAGTTTTTGATGGTCTGATGATGTTCTTGATGTGAAGTAATGACTATAGATCTGGTTTAACCTTCATTTTTCTCCGATGCCCCTCTCAGGTTGTTATGGCGGATAATGAGCAAAGACAAAGTCCTTATAGGTCTCCACAACATAGTCCTTATAGATCTCCTCCGCCTAGAAGCCCTAATATTTATCCGCCGAAGGCTCCACCTCGAAGGTCTTCTCTGTCGGATCTTCGTCCTCAGAAGCTTTCTTCGTCATCTTATCCAAAAGCTTTTTCTCAAAGAAGGGGGGATGTAAAGAAAAGTTCTCGTTATGCAGTTGATCGTCCCACAGGTAGATCACCTTCACAACGCTCAGAACCGTTGGCAGCTCAACCTCTTCGTTTTATCGTTCCATCTGCCCCTTTAGTCCCATAGAGGCCTAAGCCTCCATTGAAGGATCCTTCGTCGAAAAATATGAATCTATCAAGGAATCCGTTGGTGAAGAGAAAGTCTTCGGATATGAATCCTCCGCTGAAATCATCTTCGGGTAAAATGGCATCTCCTGACGTTTCCCCTTCGGTGCAAATTGCTTTGGTTCCTCAGAAGAAAAAATGGGCTCCCGCCTCCTTCAAAAATATTGATCTTGAAGCTTTTAATGTGAAGCATGGTCTTGAGCGTTTTGAAGTTCGTTTTTATAATCAAGGGGATGATCTCACTTATGATATGATAAAGAATTATAAGGATGATTCCCAGCATCTCTTGACTACCGTTGGAGCGTTCGAAGCAGGTCTAATGCTTCCTTGGTACAAATGGAAGGACCCATTCTACTACTCATACTCACTGCCGCTCAGTGGTTCAACTAAGTGGGAATTTCTTGCGATGTCTTCGTGAAAGCTATCTTCGGAGTAAAGGTGAGACTTTGATGACATGCTACGAGCCTGATCCTGAGCAAAGGAGTTGGTATACTGCTGAGAACTTCAATGCTTCGTTTGGGGATTATGTTAATAGCAGAAACCGAAAGAGATGGAGTGTTGGGCTTCGTACAATCGCCGCTCCTCGTGGTGAGGTTCGTCTTTTGAGCGAAGTAAGTGACACAAAATTGTGGTATGTTCCTGGCGCTGAAAAATCTGAAAAACCGAAGCTTTTCCCCTTAAGGAGCGTCTTCGCCGTGATCACGATTATGAGTGGCACGCTACCCCCATCGATATTATTGGTCCTTGGGCCTATGGATGGATCCCTGGTGATCATGGGTTACATCCTACTAGTCAGAGCAAGCCTCGTGCCAATCCTCCATCCAGCTACGGTGATTATTGTCCTTGGGCTTTGAATTTCGTCGGCATGAGGTTTGATTACTGAGTTGAGGTAAGTTTTAAATATTGTTGTTCTTTCTTTCCTTTTACTTCGTAGCATTTTTACTTATCTGTTCTTGGGGTTGTTAGGATGATAATGATGAAGAAAGTTATGAGGTCGCTCTTCCTTCGAAGGGTAAAGCTACTGTCAAGGTATGATTTTGATATGATGTGTTGTATGTATGTTGCCCCCGGAATCATAGGTTGACAAGTACTTCTTGTAGGCTTCGAATAAACATAAGATTGATCCCGTTGAGTCTTCTACCGTAGAAGTTGAATGGGCATAGATTCCTGAGGTTACTAGTCCAGCGGTTGACGAAGAAGAAGAATTTGATGATGAGGAAGAAAAAGACGATGAAGAAGAACGTACTGAAACTACTACCTTTGATCCTCATACTGATACTGAAGAGGAGACCGATCTTGGAGGACAAGGTGATAACCATATGGCTAATCCTGAGTGTACACCCTCTCCTCGTCAAGAAACCGAAGATGCTGGACTACAATCATCCATTCCTGAGCCGATGGACGTTTTAGTGCCAAACCAGGAATTTTCATTTGGTAAGATTTACTCTGCTGGTGGCCAGCCTGATTTAGGTGCCATTATGGGTATAGATTCCGAGTTCACACTGTTGTCTCCTAATGATAACTGGGAGGTGGAGGATGAAGATGATGGTGAGAAGATAATCGAGGAGGAAGAAAGTTCTGATGGTGAGGATGCTGAGCTTCGGGCTGCAAAAGAAGTGAATGGTAAAGGGATCGCTGCAGGTACTTCTTCGGAGGGCTTTGTTGACACGGTGATATGAAATGACGAAGATGAGACTTTCGACTGGTCGAATAAGAAAGGTCTTATGAACGTCCCATATCCTACTCCTGTGGTGCAAGGTGAGAGAGACTCTGATGCATTCACTCGTCGTCATATGGAGTTATCATCTCGTGAAAGGGTGACCGAAGTATGGCAACGCGGCTTTGGCACTACTCTTCCTTCGAACTTCTTGGCTACTCCTCCTGCTTCTATTGCTGAGATGATGGCAGTTGCTGATGGGCACCAGTATGGTTTTTCCTCAACAACGTTTGCTTGAGGTATTGTATTGCTCTGGCCATAAGATTTCTTTATTAGTGTGATTTCTCCTCGGTAATGAATATACCCTTGTTTGTTGCAGCTGATGAATAGTAAATACTGCAACCATACCCTTTATCAAATCTTCAGAGCTAAGGCGCTCAAGCTGGAGGCAAAGCTACGTCAGCGGGATGATGAACTTCAATCCGATCAGGAGTCCATTGAGGTGAAGGATGAAAAGATATTGGAGTTGAAAGAACAGCTGAAGAGGAAGCAACAGGATGGAGCCGCTGAGGAATGGCTTCGTCAGGAGATAGCATCTCTCCGTGGTGATCTTGAAAAGGCTTGTGGTGAGGCTTCTTCATCGGGTGCTTCTTCCAGAGGTTTGTCCTTTCTATTTTCTCATACTTCTTGTCTGTTGAGCGTTCTTTATGAGTTAGCCGCCCCTCTCTTCAGCGGGTGGTGCCGAAGAATTAGTGTGGCTTCGAAGTGAAAGGACCCGACAAGCTTCTCGTATTAGGGAACTAGTTGCAAAAGTAATAGAACAACCAATACATGAATTCTCGGGTTGATGAGTACAATCGGCTATTGGCAAGTTATCGATAGTGACGGGAACAAATGGTTGAGATGCAGAATTCTGTGGCCGCTGATCGTCATCAGTTCAGTGATACTCTGTTATGGACCCGTCAAAATATTTATGAGGCTTGTGACGCTGCTTATCGATTTGAATCCAAAGTAGCAGATCTAGAAGTAGAGCTTCGTGAGGCCCGCTCGTCTCATGATCCTGAAGTTCGGGATTATATACAACGGCTTGTTCGAGAACGAGACGATGCTAGGGCCGAGGCGCATGCTCTTAGTAAAGCTTTAAGTACTTATCGTGCTGACGTTGCACGTTTAGTTGAATCGGAGAAGGACTTAGAGATGTATAGACTTACAAAGGGGATCGAGGAGATCAATAATGAAGTTAACCATCTTCGTCATTTTGATTCAATGAAGCCGGTAAAGTTAGATCAATGTGTTAGAGCACTGCTCGGTCGAACTCGCAAGAGTTTCTATCTCAAGCTTGTTTGTCAATGTTAGTGATCAAAACTATAAGTCTTGATTTCTTGTCTACTTATAGCGATGTCTCGGACTGGGATAGATTGTGTATTTTAGCATTAGACTTTACGGCGTTCATCATTTGAAGACGAAGAACTACTAAGGAGAGCTTGTGGAACTTCATCAACAAAAGGTATGTGGAGACTGAAACTCATCTATCACTTGGAAAGTCTATTTCTACTCTATCACCTATATTGAGAAAAAAGTCGTATTGCTATATAGTATTCGATTATGCACATTTGAGATTTCGAGCTGAGTTTAACTCGCTTACATATTTCTCGAAATATGTGTTGGTAAGCTTTCGCTTCGACCAAGTTCATCTTATATTCTTGACGAAAGTTAAAAGATGATCATGTGAAAATCGCCGAGTAACATCTTACATGATTTGTGTGATACAATCATTTGGTGTAGACTTGGAACGTTTTGTAATGATTATTTCAATAACTTGAAAATTGCTTTGATGCTAATAGTTCGAGAAAACAGCTATTGTCATTCTCTAAGAATGTTTCAATGATTGAAATAGAGTTTAGAACACTTAACCATTATTGGATTTTGAACATAGTATTTGTTCTTGCATATATGTAATCCATGTCCGGGAACCATAGTATGCATACTGGTATGCGTACCTATTGGTTTGTGAAATTCCGGGTACCTAAGTACACATACCGGTACGCGTACTGGCGTAAGGTTTGGGTCCGGGAATTTCTGCTGAGTTTGGAGGTATTCGTACCCGTTCGCACACTGGCGAACCCAAACTTGGTCCGGCTACTGAAGTATGCGTACCCGTTTGCATACTTGAGTGGTTAAAGTTCTAGAATCGGTTGTGACATGAACTAATACATTTATATAATAAGGAATGCAATCTTTTGCAAACCGTTACTATAATGTTCATGAATTGATTCGAGTGAATCAAACCGATTTTGCTTCAATTGTGTTCTTGTATACTTCTATGAGAATATATCAATTGAACAACTCTATGACTAGTTCATTTGAGTCATTTGAACTAGTTGTTGTTAAGATGAATAAGGTTGATATGAAAGTGTTCATATAGCTAACTTTGGTTAACTACTGTTGAGCCAACCTAGTGTACACGTTTAGGTACGGTTACTCAAACCTAAATGAAGGTACATTTTATTTGTGTATAACAAGCTAAGTTCGATCTAACGGTTGAAATATATTAGCTTGAGTGTAATCAGGTTTTCATCTAACGGTGAATATTGAATGCTTTGTTACCAAGGTAACTTAGATTGCAAACCTCGATTTGAAAACTATATAAGGGAGTACTCTAGCAACTGGGAAACCTAATCCCCACACCTTCTGTGTGATACTAGTTGCGACTAGAGTCGATTCTCCTTTAACCTTAGGTTTTCTCCAAAACCCTGTAAGTTAACGACTTGAAGACTTTATTGGGATTGTGAAGCCAGACCCAACTATTTTCTCTGTAGTTGTGTGTTCCAATCTTACTTCTACTATCGTGATTGATTATTATCTTTGCAAAGATTTGCTTGAGATTTATCTCCGATAGGTAAGATTAAAAGTAGTCACAAACATCTTCGTCTCATCGTTTGTGATTCCACAATATCTTGTTTCGCTTCCATACGATTAAGATTATTGTGAGGTGATTGATAATACTAGTCTGTTCTTCGGGAATATAAGTCCGGTTTATCAATTGGTTCCTGTGCACCTTGATTTATCAAAATATGGAACAAAAATCATAGGTATTTCTGTGGGAGACAGATTTATCTATTCCAATAGACTTTTCTGTATGAAACAGATTTGTTTATCAAGTCTTCGACTTTAGGTCGTAGCAACTCTTAGTTGTGGGTGAGATCAGCTAAAGGAATCAAGTGCGTAGAATCCTACTGGGGTTCAGAGACGTAAGGAGCGCAACTGTACCTTGATCAATGTGAGATTGATTAGGGCTCAACTACATTCCAGTCCGAAGTTCATTGGTAGTAGGCTAGTGTCTGTAGCGGCTTAATATAGTATGGTGTTCAAAGCTGGACTAGGTCCCGGGGTTTTTCTGCATTTGAGGTTTCCTCGTTAACAAAATTTCTGGTGTCTGTGTTATTTCTTTTTCGTATTATATTTTGTTATATAATAGAAATATCATAGGTTGTGCGTTAAGTTCAATCAGTTCTTTAATCCAACCTTTGGGTTGTTGATTGAATTGATTGACACTTGGATATTGGTTTGTGATACCATCCAAGTTATTTCTCTTATTCAATCGGGCTCACAAATTCCTATTTGTTTGATTGCAGATTGAATTGAGAAATAGAGATATAACTCTTTATGATACTTTTCTATAGATTGAGTCTGACGGTCTAGTTTATTCTCTTGAAAGTATATTGGAGTTTGTCCATTCAGATTTCCGAACGAAATATTGGATGTGGTTGTTAGACCCCCGCTTTTTCACAATACCAATTCGATCTCGAAAACTGTCGGATCGACTATAAGAAACTTTCGAATGAATATGATTTTCTTGACGAAGCCCGGGACGCAGTAGTAAACGAATTTGAAATAGCTTCGGCTAATGTCGAAGGTATATATTAGTTCAGTCGTGAGTAGTTGTTTATTTTATTCCCCTGATAGTTTGTCTTTTTTCTTTTCAGAGCTTGAGGGACAGCTTCGCCTTACACATGAAAAACTTGAAGCGACTCAATCTGAACTAGTCAAACAACAGGGGCGGGAAAGCCATTTCGAGGGGTTGTCCGGTACTTTGGATGTGACTGTGAAAGAATCTACCAAGGAAGTGGAGCGCCTGAAGTCTTTGTTGACGAATTCTTAGTTTAAGATCACTGTCATCACCGCTGAAGCTCGTCTTCAGTTAGCCCTGGAAGTTAACAAAACGTTGGCTCAGATAGAATAAGGTCTTTCAAAGGAGGGAACCACAAAGAAGTATAAGCGTCGTCCTGTCCCCGAACCCTTTGTGACCACCTCTGAACCGTCTTCTGGGGGAAGCGTTCCTTCGTCTCAAAAGGAGTTGCGTGACGATCGTCCTGAATCTGAACCTCCGTTGAAGGAGTGGAGATCTTTATGCCTTCGTTGTGGAATATGGATTTGATCTCTGGTGATTACATAGCTTTGGGCTATTTTATGTATTTCTTGTATTTCTTGCTTATTCTCCCCAAACTTGTAATCAACTTTATAAAATGGATCATCAGTCTTTTGGTATGTATAATTTTGATTTTCCTGCATTATTACTTTTATGTACTTTAGTTTACCTGTGAGAACACATGAATAAAATAAGAAGAGAGTGTTTGTGTAAAAATAACGAAGGTGTGTACCTTCCTTATTAATTTTGGACCTGTCACCCCGTCAGTCAGTCCTGGGCCAGAGGACTACCAAACGGTGGGGGTTATGCAGTGTTCTCGAATACGTGGTGTGTTATTGAATATTTACATACACCTGTTTCGCTGAACAACTACGTTGAGTCATGTTGGGTATCTCTTTCTACTGGAAGCCTTCCCACTGGTCATACACTCATAGACGCTAATAGGGGAGTCCGAAGAGATTGCATGCCAGTGTGAAAAGACGAGGGTACTCAAATATACCTCAATCTAAAACTTTTCCACCTATAAGTCCTTTTTACGAAAGTGATTGTCTATGGACTGAGTCGAGACAATACAACTAATCGGTTCACATTTCATGTGATCGTCTATAGATACGAGATCGAGACAATACAACAACGAAGTATAATTACTTGATAAAAGGTTCGGACTTAACCAAACACAATAGGATTGCTATCAAGTAATTAGGAATTAACGTTTGTGTATTTTACTTCTAATTATAATAAAACAATTATAACTGCGAAAATAGAAAAGTAAAAGACACAACAAGATTTTGTTAACGAGGAAACCGCAAATGCAGAAAAACCCCGGGACCTTGTCCAGAATTGAATACTCTAAGAATTAAGTTGCTATACAAAATCTAAACCAACTTCGTATAGTTGAGACCAAGCAACTAAACCTATAGTTCACCTAGTTCCCTCAGTATCCCTGCGCCTCCAACTTGTAATAAGTCACGCACTTGGAAAAATTCCTTTGCTTCGTATTCCAAATAGTAAAGGAACAACAAATCTGTTCAGTAACAACTCTTTTCAAACAAGTAATATGAGTTTGACAAAAGGCTCTTCCGTTTATCCCAATAAACTCATTTGTCGGGTTGTTAGATCAATCTCTTCAACAACTACCAAAGTAATTGTTTAGACTATGAAATCAATACTATTAATCACAAATATATGTATTGATTCCGATCTACACAACTAATCAATCAAGGTTATCACAAAGATAAACTGATTATAGTTGGATCCCTCCAGCCGATCAAGTTTTGTGCACACCAAAGATTTTGAACTCAAATAAGAAATATTCTTTGTCTTCAAATCTTCTTAGATCTTCAATAAACACCTGCACACAAACAACTTGAATCTCTTGTGATCAATCACACATAGAACGGAGTCTGTTAACGATGGATTATCACAAGACGTCTTTAGATCTACAAACAGTTCTAAAGATCCCCGTCGACACTTCGATCTAGTTTGAGTGAATCTTATATCAGAAGAGAATATTCTCAAGCATAAACAAACTAGGTGCAATCAAAGTTCAACAACCGTTAGTCAATCAAATCAATCGAAAACTAATAATAAACTGCAATTATCTAGTTTTCCACCAACGGTACTCGTAGAGCTTCCCAATCCCAAAGAAGTCTTTAAAACGAGCGTTCGTAAGAGATTTCGCCTAATTAGGGTACTTTCCTCTCCGAATAGACGGCTCCACCAGTAACAACATAGCTAGGTAGTTTTGCTGGCTCTGAGGATTAGTTTGCTCGAAATGCAAACTTCAATATTTATAGACCAAGGAATTTCCAAAACCGAATATTCTAAAAGATATGCAATAAAGTCCAAATCGGTTTTCATAATTCCTGGAAATGCTCTATCCAAATATTGACCGAAATCTCAGTAGAAAATCTCCAATTAGTAAATGCACATTACCAATTTTTATTTTCTAAAGATATGCATTTAATTGCTGGAAATTAAAAGCATATAAAACTAAAAACCTTAATTAAAAGATTCTCAATTTATTTTGATCCGGGATTCTCCTTTAGTTATTAAGGAATATCTTTGAACAATAAAAGATAAGAATTACTGCACATGTTCAAAGTATGTCGACATCTTTACTTTGTAAATCCTTTTTCATATTTACAATCTTGGAACCGAATTGCCACACTTCCAAACAAGTTTAGAATTGGTTCATCTGACTTCCAAGAACTATGTGATTAATTATCCTATCAAATCACCAATCATTGGTTTAACGGGTTTACCAAAACAAGTTTCGGTTCTACCTCCATGTGGGTACTAGTATTGGTCACACTATCTTTCCACAAATTGGTTGACTAGGTACTAGGATCGGATACCACATATTTATGGTATTTAACTTGTAATCGGTTGCACAAGTCATAGGATCTGTTACTAATTACTAAGACTTGTTGCACCTCTTACAAGGATCGATTCCACATACTTGTGATCGGTTGCACCTCTTGTTAGGATCGGTTCCCCAATGTCTAGAGTTGGTCATACCAATTACAATATATCGATCATACCATTTCAGGTGATTACTTAAGATCGGTTTTACTAATAAAAGTCATACCAATACAAAAGTCAGGCATTGTGAATAGTTTTACCAAGATACATAAACAAGTTATGAGCGGTTATACTAAACACACATATTGGTAATCCAAAGATTTGCAATGAATAACAATACCAATAAGCCTAGCGATTTCCCTTTCGATTCACAAAACAAGTTTATGAATTGTAGTTTCCTTTAAACGAATGTAAAACATTGTTTCCTAGGACGAAATCTTCACCCATACCCATACATAATCACAATAGCATTCATACAATTATGTCGATGTCTTATATACGAAGTTCAAAAGATAGACGTTATACTTCGTATTGTAATTCCTTAATACTATGTCTAACTAGAGTATAATCATTCACAGCTTCGCAGTTATGTTTTCAATATGCATGACTTGAAAGATATGTTAGGAATGAAATAGTTCAAGTCAAATATTACTAACCTCAAGAGGAAGGATGACGTCGTCGTTGTAGTTCTTTACTTCTTCATATTCTTCAAAGTCTTCACGTAATACTTGTAAGTCTCATATCCTAGTAACTTTCTAGCTAACCTATACGAAGTTGACTCTATTAAATAATCAAGCGACTCTTTAAATAAGTTTTGATTCACTAAAATATGACAACCAAACTTGACATACCAACGCTTGGTGGGTTCAACCGAGCTATGCTCTAACAATCTCCCCCTTTGTCAATTTTACTGACAAAACTCTTACATCATATGGATAAACAAATTACAAGAATTTATTACACATACGCTTGATTCCAAGTTTCAACAACACAATAATCTGTATACGTTCAATCCATAAATGCCGCTGATGACATTATAATAACAAAGCTAATACCCCTCCTAAAGGTGAGATAGGTAGATTTTCAATCCGCACGTCTTTGTTATACCCTTTGTAGTTAAGATAACCACAAGTATCAATATGATATGTTACTGCCCCTTAGTCTATGCTTTACTCTTTCTTTAGATATAACGTTTAATCACCATTGTCCTTTCCTTAGTGATACCAAATCACTTGTTTACTCCATATATTTCTCCCCCTTTTTGTCACAAAATGAAAAATTTACGAGCAAATAAAGGACAAACTGAAAGGATCTTACAAATCTTAAAAAAGACTTGCAAAACCTATAAGTCTTAAGCACGAGGGTTCCACACACCATTTTAGATAACCAATATCAAAAACGAAACTACAAAGTAATTTTGTTTTGATATGTTACCAAGGAAACAATTGCCCGAAGCAATTTTCCCTAATAGTTTAGCAAATCAAAAATTGACTAAGCACCTTAGTTCTTTTGCTAAACCGATTGTACAAATACAATCGCTTGTTCGATAAGACCAAAATAAAGATCAGAATTAACTATATTTTTCTCATCAGGTTCTAATTATTCAAATAATAACTTAGACCTTTCACTTTTAAACAAGACAAGTACTATGTTAGTTAACTAGCATTTCTTGTTAAGGCATTCGATTAGACTTGAATAACTGAAACCTCCATTTTGATAAGTCTAACTAAGATCATAATTAACCTAGTTTCTTTTATCCGGAATCGAATTGGACTAAACAATTCATCCCGAAAACCTTTTTGTTAAGCCATAAACAATTCATACAAACCAAATAAATCAACTTGCATAATTATTTACCTCAACCGAAAGAAATTGAAACAAACAGTTTTCCTTCTTATTTTATGATGACATCGGATTTTTCTTGCAAGTCACATAGACATTATAGTACCGCAATTGCACCGAAATTTCGTAAGCCTAAACAATTAATACCAAACAATAAAGAAAGATAACAATAGTTTTTTTTAACCGGAAACAATTGAATCACACACACATCCATACACAAATAATGGAATAAACATCAATTGTACCGAAATTTTGTTAAGCAAAAGCAATATAAATATGCAATAAAATCAGGCTTTTCTTAAACAGGAAAACGATTAACTAACAAATTTGTACCTCAAATTCCGCATCCTCTTCTCCCCATAAAGATATATTATTAAGCGCAAGTTCACATAGAACTCTCCCCCATTGTGTTGTCATCCTCCCGCCAAAACAAAAGAACAACAACAAAGAGCAAGGTTGAAAATCGGTTTTAACTAATGCGATGCAAAAGTTGAAACCCCGAAACACATATGCTTTTATGCTAAACCAAAACGATTCAACATATTGTGACTTTTTCACATATTAGTTTCAATTAGAACCCCTTATGATCCTTTGATAAAGCCTACCAACATGGGATAGAACTCAATCCCGCTAAATCAAAAAGTCACCAAAACCATAAGGGTTCACACAATATGAGATCGAATATTAAGGTTATGAAAACCGAAATCAAACATCCCATAACGCAAATGCAATACACCATAAATATTCAAAAAAGAATCAAGTATTTCAATTACCTCTATCTTGTAGGGAATTGAATTGCGAAACCAATGCAAAAAGAATGAGGTCATTCCAAGTTCGGACGAAGAAGTTATGTGCGAAACAGTTTTTACACTCCTTCGTATGGACCTATCACTAGGATCGGTTACAAAATCACTAGTAGTCACTAGGATCGGTTACAAGAGTTACTTGTGACGGATCACAACACTAAACTGTTTTTGACATAACTTTTGCATACGATGTCCGAATTCAGTGATTTTTGGCTCGTTTTAACCGTAAAAACAAGAGATACACATATATGATTAGTATATATCAATATCATAAACTAAAAATTACCGTTTCTATCAAAAGCTCAAAAATAGATAGAGAAAGTATGAGTATAGAAGAATATAAATCTCCCTAAAGATGTTAATTAGTCATATAATAACCGAGAGATCATGTGCTCAGTTTCACGTGCTTCCTCACCCTTCAAAAGAATGAGTACAAAGGTGAGCATACACATTCCAACACAACTAGGTTGTGTTGAGTTGATCCCTGTCTTGTTCTTCACGAGTGACTAAGACAGAATCATCATTCTTGACCTCCTTCTTGTTTGTTTTTTTTCTCTTGTTCCATCTCTTGTTTTTCTTCTTTGACTTGTGATGAAGAGTGTCATTATCACAACGTTCCCTAGTATAAGAGATTTCAGACATGATGTCTTTCTTTAGTCTTTCAAGAAAACTCTTATAATTATTGTCACCAACAATTAACAGCTGAGAGTCATTCTTGTGACTAACTTTTGGTCCCTTCTTGGCTATGGAGGACTTTGGGACCCATTTAGAGTTGGGTTTCGCAGGAGCAACTTTCTCCTTCATACCATTAGGATCATTGCCCTATTGGATATTTTGCGAAACAATCTTTCTCCAATTTGGAACTTCATATCTTGTCTTAGTATTTGCAAAGTTATCTTTTTTTTTATAATAGGGTCTTTTATAAGATGTCTTTGTCGAGCGATGAGCGAAACATGATTTATTATTATAATAATTCTTTTACCTAAACTTTGGAAAATATCGATCTGAGTTCCTTTGGGGAGCAATCTTAGCCAATTCGTTTGATACAAAGGAAAGTGCATCCTGCATCTTACGAATATTGCATCCCCATTGCAAGTGCCCTTTATTACCACAATAATAACAATGCTTAGAAACATATGAAGTCTGAGTTTTAATGTTACCTTTTTGTGGATCCGCTTGCATTGGAGATCGACGAGTTTTTTTCTTCTTCTTCTTCTTCTTGTCTTTGTTCAACGGTTTTGCTTTCTTCACATTAGCAGAAGTGCTCTATTTGATTTCTTCACTTGACGAGTCTGGTTGAACACAATTCTTAGGCTTGTCTGGATTTACTTCTTTACAAGAAATAGTATCATTTTTGACATCAGTGGAAGCCTCTGGTTGAGAAGAATTTGCAGCTTTAACAAATTTTACCTCTTTGCTAATATTTGAAACATCTATTCCCTTATAGCCCAATCCTCGTATATCACGATGATTTCTACTTGCTTCTAACATTGAGGTTAAATTGTTTGAGCTATCATTGAACTTTTTCAGGTTCAAATTTTCTTCTTCCAACATCTTGATTTTATCAAGAGCACCAGTAAGATCAGTCTTAAGGCATTTTTCTCGTGAGAGATATTCACTTTCTTTCTCTTCAAAACTCTTTTGTTGATAATCAACCCTTGCTTCAGATTCAGCAAGTTTCTTTTCCAACAAAAAGAGATTTCTTCGAAGATTTTTACATTCTAATTTCTTAGAATTAAGCTCGTCTGTATGATCTTTAAGAAGATAATCACTGGTGCGATAACCCTTATAACATCCTTAAAAAACCCTCATCAGTTTCTTGTTCTCACGACAAAGAGGAGTCATAAAACCAAGAAAATCCGAAGTTCTCATTTTTTCATTTTTCAAAGGTTCCAGCAGTTTAGAGTATTCTGAGATATCCTCTCCTACTTCTTGTTCAAAATCTGAGTCATCATCATCGTAAATTTCATCTAACCCTTCTTGTAGACGTATTTTCCAGTCGTCATCGGTTTCTACATTATTAACAAGATTAACTTATCTAGTAGAATCTCTTGTGATGATTTCATGAACGTTTTCAGATATTGAATCGTAGATGCCATTATCAAGTGTTAATTCAAAACTCTTGATATCTTGCTTTACGTTAACTGAATCAACCATAGATTCAATTCTAATAGGTTGGATCGCACCAAACACAGATTGTCAGATCTTTTTCGTGTTTGCCTGCTCTGATACCAATTGAAAAGACGAGGGTACCCAAATATACCTCAATCTAAAACTTTTCCACCTCTAAGTCCTTTCTCCGAAAGTGATTGTCTATGGACTAAGTCGAGAAAATACAACTAATCGGTTCACACTTCGTTTGATCGTCCCTGGATACGAGATTGAGACAATACAACAACGAAGTATGATTACTTGATAAAAGGTTCGGACTTAACCAAACACAATAGGATTGCTATCAAGTAATTAGGAATTAACGTTTGTGTATTTTACTACTAATTATAATAGAAAAATTATAATTGCGGAAATAGAAAAGTAAAAGACACAACAAGATTTTGTTAACGAGGAAACCGCAAATGCAGAAAAACCCCGGGACCTTGTCCAGAATTGAATACTCTCAGAATTAAGCCACTATACAAAATCTAAACCAACTTCGTATAGTTGAGACCAAACAACTAAACCTATAGTTCACCTGGTTCCCTCAGTATCCTTGCGCCTCCAACTTGTAATAAGTCACGCACTTGGAACAATTCATTTGGTTCGTATTCCAAACAGTAAAGGAACAACAAATCTGTTCGGTAACAACTCTTTTCAAACAAGTGATATGAGTTTGACAAAAGGCTCTTACGTTTATCCCAATAAACTCTTTTGTCGGGTTCCTAGATCAATCTCTTCAACAACTACCAAAGTAATTGTTTAGACTATGCAATCAATACTATGAATGAAAAAGAAATGTATTGATGCCGATCTACACAACTAATCAATCAAGGTTATCACAAAGATAAACCGATTATAGTTGGATCCCTCCAGCCGATCAAGTTTTGTGCACACCAAAGATTATGAGCTCAAATAAGAAATCTTCTTTGTCTTCAAATCTTTTTAGATCTTCAATAAACACCTGCACACAAACAACTTGAATCTCTTGTGATCAATCACACACAGAACGGAGTCTGTTAACGATGGGATTATCACAAGACGTCTTTAGATCTACAAACAGTTCTAAAGATCCCCGTCGACACTTCGATCTAGTTTGAGTGAATCTTATATCAGAAGAGAAGATTCTCAAGCATAAACAAACTAGGTGCAATCAAATTTCAACAACCGTTAGTCAATCAAATCAATCGAAAACTAATAATAAACTGCAATTATCTAGTTTCCCACCAACGGTACTCGTAGAGCTTCCCAATCCCAAAGAAGTCTTAAAACGAGCGGTCGTAAGAGATTTCGCCTAATTAGGGTACTTTCCTCTCCGAATAGACGGCTCCACCAGTAACAACACGGCTAGGTAGTTTTGCTGGCTCTGAGGATTAGTTTGCTCGAAATGCAAACTTCAATATTTATAGACCAAGGAAGTTTGGACACCAAGGAATTTCATAAAACGAATATTCTCAAAGATATGCAATAAAGTCCAAATCGGTTTTCATTATTCCTGGAAATGCTATGTCCAAATATTGACCGAAATCTCAGTAGAAAATCTCCAATTATTAAATGCACATTACCAATTTTTTTGTTTCTAAAGATATGCATTTAATTGCTGGAAATTAAAAGCATATAAAACTAAAAACCTTAATTAAAAGATTCTCAATTTATTTCGATCCGGGATTCTCCTTTAGTTCTTAGGGAATACCTTTGAACAATAATAGATAAGAATTACTGCACATGTTCAAAGTATGTCGACATCTTTACTTTTTAAATCCTTTTACATATTTACAATCTTGGATCCGATTTGCCACACTTCCAAACAAGTTTAGAATTGGTTCATCTGACTTTCAAGAACTATGTGATTGATTATCCTATCAAATCACCAATCATGGGTTTAACGGTTCTACCAAAACAAGTTTTGGTTCTACCTTCATGTGGGTACTAGGATCGGTCACACTAGCTTTCCAAAAATTGGTTGACTAGGTACTAGGATCGGATACCACATATTTATGGTATTACACTTGTAATCGGTTACACAAGTCATAGGATATGTTACCAATTATTAAGACTTGTTGCACCTCTTACAAGGATCGATTCCACATACTTGTTATCGGTTGCACCTCTTACTAGGATCGGTTCCGCAAAGTCTAGAGTTGGTCATACCTATTACAATATATCGATCATACCATTTCAGGTGATTACTTAAGATCGGTTTTACGAATAAAAGTCATACCAATTCAAAAGTCAGGCATTGTGAATAGTTTTACCAAGATACATAAACAAGTTATGAGCGGTTATACTAAACACACATATTGGTAATCCAAAGATTTGCAATGAATAACAATACCAATAAGCCTAGCGATTTCCCTTTCGATTCACAAAACAAGTTTATGAATTGTAGTTTCCTTTAAACGAATGTAAAACATTGTTTCCTGGGACGAAATCTTCACCCATACCCATACATAATCACAATAGCATTCATACAATTATGTCGATATCTTATATACGAAGTTCAAAAGATAGACGTTATACTTCGTATTGTAATTCCTTAATACTATGTCTAACTAGAGTATAATCATTCACAGCTTCGCAGTTATGTTTTCAATATGCATGACTTGAAAGATACGTTAGGAATGAAACAGTTCAAGTCAAATATTACTAACCTCAAGAGGAAGGATGATGTCGTCGTTGTAGTTCTTTACTTCTTTATATTCTTCAAAGTCTTCACGTAATACTTGTAAGTCTCATATCCTAGTAACTTTCTAGCTAACCTATACGAAGTTGACTCTATTAAATAATCAAGCGACTCTTTACATAAGTTTTGATTCACTAAAATATGACAACCAAACTTGACATACCAACGCTTGGTGGGTTTAACCGAGCTATGCTCTAACACAGTGCTTTCCCCAGTATGTTTGTATAAGTAAGGGATCATAACTAGATGCCCCAGTGTTTATGAGATGCCGAAGGTTGTGACCAAAGGAGTTCTTGTTTGATTGATGTAGTGAGGTCTGCTACTCCTCGTCCAGAGATAGAAGCATGTCGAGCGGGTGCGCTCCCTTCTTCTTATGATGCTCTTCACGCAGATGCAGGACTGCGTTGCTTCATAGATAGTATGGCTTGAGATATTTCGCATGTAAGGGGTGCCTTAGGATTTCTCCTTTTAAATTCTGTAGGTAGTATGATCCCTTCCCTGAAACATCGTGTATTACATATGGTCCTCCCCATGTTGGTGCTAACTTACCCCATTTATTTTCTCGTTGATATTGTGGTATGGTACATAGCACATACTGTCCTTCTACAAAGTTTCTAAGTTTAACCTTCTTGTTGTATTCCCTAACTAGTCTGCACTGGTACTTTTCCATTCTTTGTAACGTAGTCTCCCTTATTTCCTCCAGATCATCGAGCTTTTATAGCATCATGTCCGTCGTAATGTTCTTCTCCCATGCTTCAGTCTTCGTTGTGGGCATAATTATCTCTATCGGGATTACAGCTACTGTCCCGTAGGTGAGTAGAAATGGGCATTCTCCTGTTGTTGACCTATATGTGGTTCTGTATGCCCACAGACTATTGTGTAACTATTCACACCACCGACTCTTGTATTCGTCCATCGTTTTCTTGAGGATAAGGACGATGGTCTTGTTGGTGGCTTCGGCTTGTCCATTACTCTGAGGGTAGATGAGAGTAGATTTGTTCTTTCTGATTCTGAAGGTGTCGAAGAGCATGTCGATGTTCTTTCCTTGTAGCTGCTTGCCGTTGTCAGAAACGACCTCTGCGGGTATACCGAATCTGCATATGATGTTCTGGAAAATAAATGTAAACACGTCTACATCTCTGATCCTTGCCAAGTCTTTATCCTCTACCCATTTGCTGAAGTATTCCGTGGACACTATTAAGAATCGCCGTTTTCCCGTTCATTCGATTAGTGGACCAACAATATCTACTCCTCATTTTGCAAATTGCCATGGGCTTCCTACTAAATTAAGCTATGTTGCTGGTGTGTGGATCCTTCTAGCAAAACACTGATATTCTTCGCACCTTCTGGCCATCCTTGCAGCATCCTGTATCATTTGCAGCCAGTAGTACCCTTGCATCTTTGCTTTGTCTTATAATGATCTCATCCCGCTATGGTTGCCAGCGTATCCACAATGAATGTCCTTCAAGATACGATGGCCCTCCTCCCTGGATAGGCAGCATAGTAGTTGTCTGAGAAACGATTTCTTGTACAAGACTCCGTCACCAAGATGGTACCTCCCTCCCTTTGACTGTACTTTTGTTGCTTGCTTAATATCTGCGGGAAGTGCCCCTTCTTCGAGGAAAAGATGGACTTCGGTTCTCCAATCTTCTTTGTTGCTAAAATCTTCGTCTCCGTTTTCCCTTATGAGGATATCATCTTCGGAGAAATCTTCGGCGATATCTTCCCCTACATCATCTTCATGATCCGTTGTAGCGAGGACTTGATGTGATTTGATCGAAGGTTCGTATATTCTCCCTACTTTTATGGTCGTAACGCTCTCATCCTTTAGCATTGACGATATATAGGCTAGGGCATCGGCGTGCCTGTTGTCTTTCCTACACAAGTGTCTGAATGTGATGTTGGGTACTTGAGACGCTAAGCTTTGGACCAAAGCAATGTATGCTAAAAGGGTTTCATCATAGGTGTTGTACTCCAATTCTATTTGTCGGATGACTAGCTGTGAATCGCTTGTTAGGCGCACGTCAGTTATTCCTATCTCCAATATTAAGTGAAGAGCGTGTACGACGGCCTCATATTCCACGACTTTGTTGGTATGTTCTTTGAATTCCATTCTTAATGCATGTACCATCTTGTCGCCCGTAGGGGTCGTGATGACGATCCCAATTTCGGCATCCTCCTTGTTACTTGATCCATCTACGAAGACTTCCCATCTTCGCTGATTAGTTGGTTCAAGCACATCTTCGGGATCTTCTTCGTCCTCCTTTGTTCCAGGTAGGCCTTTCACCTCTTCATCGTTATCCAGTGGTAGATACGCTAAGAAATCTGCCAAGACTTGTGACTTTTGAGCAGTTTGGATCTCATGGATGATATTCAATTGTTCCAACTATGCGTTCTATTTAGCTATTCTGCCAACTTTCTATGCATTCTTGAGAATAGATTCTAGTGGTGCTTTGCTTGGGACTCGGACATAATGAGTCAGGAAGTAGGTTCTCAGCTTCTGCGTCGCAAATACTAGCACTAGGATAAGCTGTTCGATCTTCGTAAAATTTCTTTCCGCTGTATTGAGGGTTTTGCTGACGTAATACACCGGCTGCTCCACCTTCGTATTTGTTCTGACTAATACAGCGCTCACTGCATCTTCGGTCGCAGCTATGTATAATTCCAACACTTCATCGGGTTCGGGTTTCTGAAGGATCGGGATTGCCGCCAGGTATTCTTTGATCTTTTGAAAAGCTTCCTCACATTCAGTAGTCCACGAAAAGTTGTTGTTCTGCTTCAGAATGTTGAAGAAGTGTTTGCATTTGTCCGATGATCTTGCGATGAATCTTCCCATGGATGCTATGCATCCGTTGAGTTTTTGAACCTCCTTTAAATTCCTTGGTGATGGCATTTCCACGATGGCCTGAATTTTGGCAGGATCGACTCCGATACCTCTCTTCGTCACCAAATATCCGATAAACTTCCCGCATGTGATACCAAAGGTGCATTTCTCCGGATTCACCTTCATGTTGTATTTCCTCATTGCATCGAAGATTTCCCTTAAATCACGAAGGTGGTTCTTGCGCAATTTGCTTTTGACGAGCATATCATCGACATAGACTTCTAAGGTGCGCTCTATCCATGGTTTGAAGATTGTGTCAACCATCTTTTGGTACGTTGCCCATGCGTTCCTTAATCCGAAGGGCATGCAGGTGTAACAATAAAGCCTATGTGGGATGAACAATACCGTGTGTTGTTGATCTTTTTCTGCCAGGGCAATCTGATTGTAGCCTGAGTATCCGTTTATGAATGATAGCTCTTTGTGCCCCTCTACTGCTTCTACCAATTGATCGATGCTTGGGAGTGGGTAGCTATCCTTCGGACATGCCTTATTGAGATTGGTGAAATTGATGCATATCCTTACTCCGCCGCTTTTCTTGGGTAAGATGACCATATTAGAGATCCATGTGGGGTACCTGACTTCCTTTATGAATCCCGTGTCCATGAGTTTTTTAAGCTCATTTTCTACTGCCTGGTGGTGTTCTGGTGCCACCTCGCGTAACCTTTGCCTGAATGGGTTAGTTCCTGGTTGTATTCGAAGTTCATGCCGTATAATCTTCGGATCGATCCCTGGCATATCCCCTAGCTTCCACGTAAAAATATCCGAATATTCGTTGAGTAATTTGACTAATGCTTCTTCTCGACCTTCATCTAGTAGTGTCCCGATCTTTATCATTTTGGAGTCTTCTTCCGCTCTTATGTTTACTTCCTTTGTTGGTTCGAATGAAGTAAACGTTGACTTGGGGTCACCTAGATGAGGGATGTTCTTTAATCGTTATTTGGTGGACTCTTCGGTATCTTTCGTTCCTGAAGTACTTGCTTCGGCGTTCATGGCAGCGCTACCTTTTAAACTTTTTCCTGTAATGTCTTCAAGGTATTGGTCCATCACTCTGTCTTTGGCGGCTGCTTTGTTATTGCCCCTTCGGGCTCTACGATGTTCATTCTGTTCGATGTTGAGTTGGTTTTACTGAGCCTGGCATTCTTGTGCAGTAACATGGTCCCTTTTGATTTCCATCTCCCATTAGGGAATTGGGAACCTTAGGTACTGGTGGTATGTCGCTGCTACTCCCTTGAGTTTATGCACCCATCGCCGTCCAATGAAGGCATTGTATGGTGACGGTGCATCTACCATGCTGAATCTGGTACTCACTTTCATCGTCCCAGCCTTGACTTCTAGAACGATGTCTCCTAGAGGCTTCATAGCTACTCCGTTGAACCCATAGATAGTGTAGTAAGAAGTCAACAATTGTTCATCGTTTAGTTTGATTCGCTTGAAGGTGTCATAGAATAGGACGTTGACTGAACTCCCCCCATCGATCAAGATCTTCCTTATATTCCATCCTGAGACGGGTAGTGTGAGCACTAGTGGGTCATTGTGGTCTTCCATGTCTTCTTCTACATCATCGGCTGAAAAGGTCAGCGACACATTCATCCAATCTTTGTGTTCTTCGACTTCTTTTCCATCGATCTTGTATAATTCACAGTAGTGTTCGAATTGTTTCCTCAATCTTTTTCCAATCTGTCCTGTCAAAGACGGGCCATCGGCTTCGGAACAAGAAATGGTGTTGATTGTTCGGTCATTCTCAGGTAAATGAAGTTGCTTGCTTCGGTTGTTCCTTTCTTCCGGTTCTGTCTTTTGAACATATTGTTTGAGCTCCCCAGCATCATTCATCTTTTGGATCATTATCTTCAGATTCTTGCATTTTTCTGTTTGGTGACCGTTAAAGCAGTGGTATTCACAGTAGTCCCTTGATTTTTCTGATCTCAGCGGTTGCTTTCCTTTGGACCAAGGCCATTCGAAGTTTGTTCTGTCCTTGATTTCTCGTAGGATACTAACATAGCTTGTATTGAGCTTCGTATAGACTTGATCCTCGAATTTTCGATCGTTGCGCAGATAATCGCCTCTTTGTCCTCTTTTCTCTTCGTTGAAACGTTCGGTGGAGTTCGTCCTCTTTGACCCACTGGCTTGTTCTACTGAGTTGGTCCGATGAGACTTTTGCATCTGCGCTCTGGGTTTCTCCCGCTGGATTTCTTCCAACCTAGCGTGCTTTTCGATGATTACTCGGAGATCTCCTTCGATTGTGGGGTTACTACCGTGAATCTCAACAAATAATGGGATCATTCTGTCCAATCCCCACTTGTAACAGTTGATGCTGACCACTGGTATAACGTTCCCTATTGCTTAACAGATCTTGTGCCACCTATCTGTGTACTCTCTTATTATTTCTTTGGGTCCAACCGCTAGTGAGAATAACTTGTCCATGCCTGCATTAACAGTCTTATTGTACATGTAGGTCTCTTAGAATACCTCCGTGAGCCAACTGTAAGAATCGATGGAATTGGGAGGCAGGTTATCAAACCATGACAACGCCGATCCCTTCAAACTTGAAGGAAAATATTTATATAAGACCACATCGTCCCTTTTCCAACGAGCCATTGTTCGGTTGTAGTAATGAAGATGAGCTGCCGGATCGTTGGAACCATCGTAGCATTCAAATGCCGGGATCGGGCACTTTGGAGGAATGATCGCTCTTTCTAGGTGTGCGGTTAATGGTGTGGTGATTTCTTCTCTCATCACTTCCTCCAGTCTTCCTCCTACTTGCTTTGCTTTCAGCAGCTTGATCTCTTACATCATTTCGTTACGGAGATTCTCCATTGCTAGGAAATGTTCATCCCATATTTCTGGTCGTCATGGTCTTCGGTATTCACTGTCGAAGTAATCGGAATCTCCTGGCATATAATCAGGATCGGATTGTCTATTTCTTCCTATGGCACGACGGTCCAATGGTTCGGGATGGTCTAAATTAGCCACTATCATTCTTCGGTCACAGTTCATCTCTGGTGCTTTGGAATTGGCTTCGTCATGCTGGTCTGTTGCCTCCGCATCTAGAGCAATTTTGTCCTTAAGTTCTTGATTTTCTCATGCAAGGAGCACCACAGCATCTACATATTCTCTCTGATTTCTTCTTATTTCTTCGAACTCTGCGACCAGTTGGATGGACGGGTTTGATCCTTGGTTCGTCTTCACATGTCCTCCCTGCATTTGTCCACCAGCGGCAATGGAATGGTCTTCGTCTACAGTTTGGATTAAGGGAACTGGTGGATCCGTGGGTAGAACTTGAAGCTCCATTTGTTGTGGTGCTAGTTGGTTCGCTGTCTGTAGAGGATGGTTTTGTTCATTGATCTGCGGCATCCCATAGATATGCTGCTATATCACAGACTCTGCAACTACTTCTCGATGTTCATTGGAACGTGCTATTTCCGCCGTCTTTGTTGCATCGGCCTTGGCTGCTGCAGTCTTAAGGGCTGCCGCTGCTATTGCTGTAGCATCTAATAGCATCGTGCTTTCCACTGCATCTAGTTTTTTACTCGCTGCTTTGAGCTTTTCGCCCTTCTGTTTGCTGTGTGTTACTACTGGTGATGTCCTGGGTGTTTCCTTTGACGTTGCTCTTGCGTTTCCGATGTTTTTATTTTTCTATATATTCTGCAGAGATAAACAATCAAAAAGGAAGGGAAGTTCACGAAGATTCTGTCAGATCCACACATAGCAATGATGCAAGAAAAAACAGTTTTCAATAGCACTGCAAGGAAAGGGGGTTTTAGATTTTAAAACCGAAGGGCGTAAAAATATGTTCATATCCAAAGAAATTCGTGATGGAGTCCCATGCTCGTGGGACAAAAATATTTGAATATGTGGGTTTTTCATTGTTAAAAATTCGTGTATCTAGTGGTGAAATAGCTAGATCTAAGAGTATCTTGTGGTTTGAAACTGTTTTTTTTTTGTGGTGAAATTTTTAGATCCGGGAATCCTTTTGCGGCTAAAACTTTTATATCAATGTGTCTCAGATCTGTAATCTTTTAGTGGCTTTCCGTTCATGGCTTATACCGAAAAATAATAAGGGTTGAAAACAAGGGTTTACAGGAAAAGATAAATCTTTTACCGGGACAAGAGTCCCTGTTTCTAGCGCCAAATTGTGAACACAGAAGTAACGATGGTACCTTCGTGTCCACATTCAATGCTCGCAGTAATGAAATGTGCGATATTTAAAATACATAGATAACCACATAATAAATCTAAGGGGAAAACTCTGAGCATAAGAGCTCGTCATCGTTCTACTTATGAGAATATTGGATGCATACAGTGATCATAACCAGTAATACGAAGTAAGTCAAGTAATAAATGAATAATGTAAATGAGACGATGATTTACGTGGTTCGGCACTAAGGCCTACATCCACGGGGTATTGAGGTTTTCACTATGGATTTAACAGGATTACATGACCCAGTCCGAAGACTCTGAGTGAGGGAACAAAAATAAGGTAAAAGGGGATTACTGATACCTAATGTCTTACATTTTCTCTCTCTAATAGTTCTCTCCTAAAAATGGTCGACCCCCTCTTCACAGGTCGAGCAGGGTATTTATAGGCTCTTCCTGTGGGCCTCTCTCTCTGACATAACTGTCATTTATCGTCTTAGTTCGTGTGTCGATCCCGAAGACTATCTTCGTGATGCTCTGATACCTCCAACGGTAATATGTTGCAGCGATGATCCGCCTCTGCTTCCTCCATAGGAATCGTGACACGTATCCTATGTTCGTAGCATTTAATGCGGGTGGTTGGGCAGTCCGCACGCGTCAAACAGCTGTTGCAGCAGCTGTCACTTCCATGTCTGAAAATCCCATCTCCTCCGTTCATTCTTGGATCTTCCTTGGGATAGGATAAAGACTGTGCTTCGCGGTGCTCCTTCCATCAGGTACTCCGTAGCTTCTTGGATGCCAGATCTGTCTCATGATGGATACGTGGCAGATGATGATCGATGTCCTTGAGGTGTCGTAATGTGGCATCGTGGTTTGATGCTCCCTTGCCTTATGGAGTACACGTGTATTCTTCTTGTAACGTGGTTAATTATGAATTATGTGTATACAATGGGTATGCCAAACTGCCAAATGTGTATGCTTATATATCAAAAATAACATATAGGCATACACGATGGAGTTTCCAACGAGCATGAAGATTCGATCGCTCGATGGTCATAGCAGCGCTCGATGGTCATTAAATCGCCAACGCTGGTCATCGTATCGCTCGCTGATTTGATCATCGCTCAGTAGTTCATCATCCAACGGCTACAATTTTCCCCCATTATAAATACTCAATTTCAACTCACACCATCTCAACTTCAAATTAATTTCTCTATGCCTAGTACTCGCATAACCGAAGTGGATTTCACTAGAGAAGAAGATATTTCTCTAATTCGATGTTGGGTTTCAGTTGCAAGTGATAGAGATTTTAATTTAGAGACTTTTAACTTATAGGACATTGTGTTTCAAAGGTTTATGACGTTAAGACATGTAAATTCAAGAAGAACAAATGAGTGTCTTCAAAATTGTTATTGTTTCATCAATAACGATGTGAGAAAGTATCAGGAAATTATGTGGATGATAAAAGGGGATAATCATGGGTTGCCAACTGAAGAACTAAAAATTAGTGCTCATATCAAATTTTCCGAAGATAACAGAAGATGGTTTAGTCACGATGAATGTTATGAACTGTACAAGGCTCACGTGCAGGGATTCAATTTTTAAATATTGTGTTATGAAATTAAGCTTAATTTTCAATGAAATGTAAAACTAGTTTCTAATTGAATATTAATGTAAAAAGTAGTTTTCATTAATTAAAATAAAAAGATTACATTTGAAATATTTAAACTAAATTACGCCCATAACTACTGATCATTTCCTTCCTGACCAAAGACCCAATTGCCACATTTTCTGGACCAAGGGTACTGTTCAACATATCAGTTAGCGAGCCTTGCCCGGTTTGAGACTCACTTGGTGGTTGAGTCTCATCATAATCAGCATAACCTTGGTAATTAATGGGTCCAGGGTGCAAGGGAACACAATACAAATCTTGAAATGTGTGTTGTTGATATGATGGAGGAGTTTGCTGATATAACTGAAATGCTGATGAGCTTGAGGAAATTGGGGGGGGGGGGGGGGGGGGGGTTGAGGCAATTGAGGTAAACAGATTTGTTTTCCTAATTGATTCTAAGTTCACACCACCACCATGAGTCATTATGTCAGTTGACATTTGTCTAAACGGACGTGCCGGAGTTGTATCCATGCCAACGTTTTCATCACCTCCATGTTCTACTTGAGTATCTAACACTAGATTTGGAGTAGAACTTTCTGGTACCTCCTACATAGAACGATGTTTCAAACTTCTTTCACTTCCACGACTTTGCTGACTTCCACTGGGACTCATTCCTCTACTATTGGGACTCATTCTAATACTGGGACTCATTCCTATAACACAAGGACTCATGCCTCTACTACTACCTGAACCATCATTGCCGTCAAATCCTTGACTCATGTCAAACATCATGCTTTCCCTCACTTTTTGCAACTTATTCAAGTGGAATCTCTGAAATCCATGAAATAGAGCATGAAAATCGTTCAACTGGGTCTGATACTGCTCCTGAGTAGCATTGACCCCCCAGTATGGATAAGTCCAATCAGGTGCAGTGGAAGTAATTGGATAAGTAACAATCTCTCCAGATGTGGTGGATATAGTCTGTACATCCCAAGAAAATGGTAGCATAGTTGACGATGAACTTTGAGAAGGATATGCAAATGCGTCGCCCGTCTCTGGTGGAGGTTGGGAAGGAAGAAATTCATCGGCAAGTGGCATCCTACCTAAAGCTGGGAAATCCATTCGACCCAAACTTTGCAGTTGCATAGCAATATTGGGCTTGAAAATAGTGAAAAAGTGGGGGTACAACAACCTCACCCAATAATTCTCTTAGCAATCTGTATGGACTAACAAAAATATACTTTTAAGAGAATCAACTAGACAGTCAGACTCAATCTTAATAAAAAGTATATCAAGGAGTTATATCTCAATTTCTCGATTCAATACTTACTCAAGCAAATAGAAATCTGCCAGTCTAATTGAATACAAGAGAAATTAACTTGAATGGTATAAAAGACCAATGTTCAAGTATCAATCAATTTCAATCAACAACCAAAGGTCGGATTTACCAATTGATCGATTTAACGCACAACCTGTGATATTTCAATTCTATAAAAAAATATAATGCGGAAAAGAAATAACACAGACACCAGAAGTTTTGTTAACGAGGAAACCGTAAATCCAAAAAAAACCCGGGACCTAGTCCAGATTGAACACACACTGTATTAAGCCAATACAGACACTATCCTACTACAAACTAACTTCGGTCTGGACTGTAGTTGAACCCCAATCAATCTCACACTGATCCAAGGTACAGTTGCGCTCCTTACATCTCTGATCCCAGCAGGATACTACGCACTTGATTCCCTTAGCTGATCTCACCCACAACTAAGAGTTGCTATGACCCAAAGTCGAAGACTTTAATAAACAAATCTGTATCACACAGAAAAGTCTACAGGAACAGATAAATCTGTCTCCCACAGAAGTACCTACGAGTTTTGTTCCGTATTTTGATAAATCAAGGTGAACAAGGACCAATCAATAACCCGGGCTTATATTCCCGAAGAACATCCTAGAATTATCAATCACCTCACAATAATCTTAATCGACTAGCGAAACAAGATATTGCGGAATCACAAACGATTAGGCGAAGATGTTTGTGACTACTTTTCTATCTTTCCTATCGGAGAAATTAATCTCAAGCCAATCTTACGATTGCACTCAATCACGATAGAAACAACAAGTTCAGATCACGCAACTATAAAGAAAATAGTTGGGTCTGGCTTCACAATCCCAATGAAGTCTTCAAGTCATTAACCTATAGGGTCTCGGTAGAAACCTAAGGTTAAAAAAGAATTGACTCTAGCTTATACAACTAATATCACACATGAGGTGTGGGGATTAGGTTTCCCAGTTGCTAGAGTTCTCCTTTATATAGTCACCAAATCAGGGTTTGCAATCTAAGTTACCTTGGTAACAAAGCATTCAATATTAAAACCTGATTAGATTCAAGCTAATATCTTTCAACCGTTAGATCGAACTTAGCTTGTTATACACAAATGAAATGCAGGTTCAAATAGGTTTGTGAAACCGTACCTAAACGTGTACACTTAGTGGGTTCAACAGTAGTTGACCAAATAGTTAGCCATATGAGAACTTTCATATCAACCATATTCATCTTCACCATAACTAGTTCAAATGACTCAAAATAACTAGTTAGAGAGTTTTTCAATTGCTTGGATCTCATAGAAATATACAAGACACAATCGAAGCAAAAAAGATTTTGATTCACTCGAATCGATTCATGAAATTTGTATCCACGGTTTGAAAATATGCATTCCTTAGTTTATATAAGTTTAAGTTCACTAATAAACCGTTTTTTGAAAATAACCCACTCAGGTACGCATACTTAAGTACCCGGATTGAGTTTGTTTTCAGTTCACAAACTCCAGTAGAAATTCACGGGATGTGAACTTCCGGCCTTACGCGGACAGGTACGCGGACTTTAGTTCCGGTTATCCTGAGCAGCAAAGTACGCATACTTTGGTTCAAGGATTTTGGACTTACACACGTATGAGTTCACATACAATGTTTATATCCATTCAAGGTTATATATTCTAAACTCTCATTTCAATCATTGAAACATTCTTAGAGGATGTTAAATAGAGGTTATTCACACACTATTTTTTTATCAAAGAGATTTTCAAGATATTGAAATAATCAACATGACTTTCGTCACTTGTAAAGATGAACATGGCTAAAGTGAAAGCTTACTAACACATATTTCGAGAAATAGATATGCGAGATAAATTCGGCTCGAAATAGAAAATGTTTATAATCGAAGTCTATATAGCAATACGACTTTTGTCTCAAGATAGGAGATAGAGTAGATATACTTTTAAGTGATAGATAAGTTCAAGTCTCCACATACCTTTTAGTCGATAAAGTTCCACCAGTTCCTTGAGTAGTTCTTCGTCTTTGTATGATGAACGCCGTGGAGTCTAGAGCTCAACTACACTTTCTATCCTAGTCCGAGACTTAGCTATAAGTACACTAGAAATCAAGACTTATAGTTTTGGAAACTAAATTTGACAAACAAGCTTGAGATAGCAACGCTTGCGAGTTCGACCGAGTGATAGACGCATTTATGTGTCTATTTTCATCTCTTTTATGTATAGTGTTAGTACCCATTTTTGTACTAATTTTGGTATTTTATCCCTTGTAGGTGTATTTTGGAGGAATAGGCTTTTGCGGGAAAATTGGCTCGAAAAGTTGCTAAAGGCTCCTGGGGAGGACATTTGCTATTCGGACTCTCATTTTGGATAAGGGGTAACCCATTTCCAAGCAGCTGCTAAGTACAGACCGGGACTGGATAGGGGGAGGTCACATTTCTTCACGTTTTCAAAAACAGAATTTTGGCGGGAATTCGTTTTTTTTCACAGACGATTTTTGGATGGATTTTTGATCGATTTTTAGGGAGATTAAAGGGATGAATTTGATTGGGTTTGTTCCTATGGACCTAACAGGCGAGGTAAGGGTGTTGGAATGGATCCAAAGTGGCTAGAACTCGAATTGGAAGCGAAAAATGGTTAAAATATCACGTTCTATTTTTGGGAAGTTTCTTGGTTTATTTTTTAGAAATTTACGTGAAGAAGAGGAAGGAAACTCTTATTAAAGACTTGTTTCTATCAAGGGAGGAGTTTGGACAGCTTTGATTGATCGAATGCACGTGAAACAGAAAAAAAGAGAGGAAATAACGTAACGTGCTGTGGAGGAAAAAACCAGGTTTATTCTCGAATTTTCTTTGCTCTACTATGTATAAAAGGGTTGGTTAGGGTCCTAGGAAGGGAAGGAAGAAGTTAGGGGAAGTTTAGAGCCTTAGAGAAGCTAGAAAAACCATTGGAAGAAATCACGTTCTGCTGGTGCAAAACTGTGCCGGAGAAGACGAAGAACATAAACAACAGAAAAAGAAAGTCGCAGATTCTGTGACCGTAACTTTCAAATTTTAAACCTTTTGTAACAATTTTTGCAACAGTTATCTTC